>STHB01000010.1:3115735-3130354 GCA_018908115.1 Anopheles rivulorum
GAGAGAGAGAGAGAGAGAGAGAGGGAGAGATCCAGGAAGTTGTTGGTCCGCGGGTGGTCGAGGTCTGGGTCGAGGCCCTGCATAACACTGTCCTGCTTTTGGCAATTCATTTCCTCACGTAATTTCCGCGCTTTTTGTGTAGTTTGGTGTGATGAATTTCAATCAGTGCTGGTGATTTGACGTGATTATCAAAAGCTGGAAGCTGAAATCTGGAAGCACGACTCCACTCGGCGATATCAACGGACGAAAGGACCAAGTTTTTTTAGGGTGTGGTGTGTGTGTGTGAGTGTGAGTGATTCTATTGTCCCACAACATTGGACGCCAGCGGACGAACGTGGACGAGAGAAGGTTACTGTCAGCCGTAACCATAGCCATAGATTTGTTCGCCGTCTTCATCGTGCAACGATCAAGCGGACGTCGCCGGAATCTTTGTGTCGGTAAGTAAGCCCGGGAGCCTGGGAGGGAAGGAACTCCGGGGTGGAAAGAGGGAGGACGAGAGCGGAATGGTTGGAAAATAATTAGTTTTACGCTTTCGTGCATAGAATTTATGAAGGAGAGGTGTTTTTGCACTCGTGAGCACACCCAGCTCACCATGTTTGACAAGCGTGTTTGGTGAAATGAGGATGATGATGATGATGATGATGATGGTTTGTGGTACTGTGCCAAATCAATCTATCCCGAAGCATGAAATAGGGTGGGATGTGGAGAGGAGAGAGGGGAGCTCCAAATTTTCTAGCTGGACAAACGTAAAGCTCGTTAAAATAATATGCACAAAGAGCGATGGTGTCCTTATCGAGCAGGGAAAATCAATTATATTGGATTAAGTGGATTGATTGTACTTTGGAGGAACTTCTTTTTTTTAACTTTATCCTTGTTTAATAATTGTGGTTTATTATTATTCGATAATAAGCGTTCACGAACATTCATACAGTTTTATATACAAGAGAATTTTTATAAGAAATATTATTTAAAATTGTTTAGATTGAGTTGTTGTATTAGTTTTTAGCTTTATAAATTCTAAACTTAACAAAAAATTGAGGAAATATTGAGGAAAGGATTACACAACATTTTTGGATACTATTTTCTGTATCAATTGAAAATGGCAAATGTTCTTCAAGCGAAGCGAAGTGTATTCCTCATCTTTAGACTTTGTAATGCTGCATGCTACTCTAACTTGTCGCAACTTCCGGCAGAACTTCTTCTGGTGACGAAAGAAGAAAGTTTGAAAAGCTAATCCGTCTCTCGTATCGATCTGCTTCAGCTGTCTCGAAGCATTGAAAGTTCGATAAAGATGGAGTTTTGATACACGTGACAGCTTCTTGCTACGTACAGGTTTTATACGTTACGTTAATAAAACATGCAATAAGAATAGATGTGAAAAAAATATACTCAGAATTTACAAAAGATATTTATGTATATCATCCATTTATAAAAAAAGGCAAAAAAGCAACCTTTAAAAAAAAGACAAAAAATGTCAAACGTCTGAAGCATTAATGTGGAATATGAAAATAAAATAGTAGAAAATAGAACAGAAAATTTGTAGTGTTTCTGCATATGATCTGTTCTCTTTTTCGAGTGTTTTTCGAGTTTAGGACATATTTCTAAAATGCTTTACCAATGATAACTTCGGCCGTAGCTTAAAATAAAAATATCAATATTTTAGCGCCTGAAGTTATGCAAATACTTTGGATGGGTAATAGAAATACCATATCATTCCTGTATTGTATTGTATGTTAAATGATTAGCCAGATAAAGCAATGATGGAAGAAACCATAGTATTTATGCCAACTGCGTGATTTTACAAATGCGTCTGTACTATTTTTTACCAATGTGTAAAAATGTAAATAACTAATAAAGCTATAAATTGCATACTTTCAGGCGAATTTTTAAAAGGATTAATGCATATATACTTTTGCATATATACTTACATAGTAATGCATTTGTTTTCTTGGATAATCCAAAAGCCAAATTTAGTATTGTTTGGGAAATAATTGATATTTATGTTTTCGTGTTTCTTTGTTTTGTATTTAATTTTGTTTTTAATCAAATTTCGGCTTATTGTGCTCCACTGCACAGTATTTTCTTTAGATAATTTCAAAGCTCCTTGATATAAATAGTATAAGCTTTGTGCAAATGTGGACCCATATCATAATGCTATGCTCAAATAAACCCATGCCTAATGATGTCCTAACGTTCGATAAATCTCAACATTTTAACCTGTTGGGCGGTCGTTGCATCGAGTAGAAAACAATTAGATTCCAATCCATGGAACCGGGCTGTAGTGCATCCGATATTGTATCGGTAAGAATCAAGTCAAGGACCTCTCCACCGGGCAATTACAAACGGTCATAAACATCTAACTACTACGGAGAAAGGATACACTAACGCCGGGTTATGTTCGCATAACAATACTGGGTCGTTTATAGTAATTTGTACCCTTATGAAGTTCCATGAACTGCATTTAACAAGACCACTGGACGTCGGTTAACGAGTAGCCTGTCATCCTCATAGATAGTTACATACATTTCCAACGAAGCGTTTGATGTTGGTAGTTTATTTCGTTGAAACAATCTCTCGGTCTCGTTCAATGTGTATAGGAAAGTATGAAATTTGTTATAACATAAAGAAAGGAAACGAATTCAATCTGAACATAAATAAATATTATCACACAATTAGGAAATGTTTACCGTAGTATTACGTTTTATAATATACATACAAAAGCTCGTTCTTATGCTTTAACATTTTGCAAGCGAACGGAACAGTTTATTGTGAAAGCGCATGAAAAGCGACATTACTGGCGGCTATTAATTTGTTCCACTGTTCGGTCACACGGCAAATTTGCTCGGCTCGGCACACGGTGTGGACACTACGACATAATCAGCACATTGCACCATGCATACCGTGTAGTTCATGTGCTTCGAGGCAACCATTGCAATGTGTATTGGAAACAAAAAAACTAAACTAAAACAACCGAAGCAACGATCTTAACCGGGCGAGAACTAATTCCTGCAATGCATACATCGTCATTTGTGGTTGCGTTTTGCATTCGCAACCGTGCTACCTGGCTTCCTTTTCCCGTAGGTGTTGGCTGCTGGCGTTAACAGTGAGTAATAGGCCAGACCGGCCTATGTGTGCATGTATTTATGCGCTTAAATTTCCCTGAATGGAAAACTCTCCTCCTCTTCTGGGTAGCACCGAGAGAAATAATAATAAAAAAAGGAAACAAACATTCATACGGAAAGAAAAGTCAAATTTAATGCTTCCCGACCGTCGGTATGCTTTGTGGTGTGTTGCAAAAAAACGAAAACACTCACCGGCAGGTGGACAGCAAGGTGTTTGGTGCAAATATACGGATGCGGTATAGAGTCCAGCCATTTGCGTTAGAGCCAGCATAGCTTTTTTTGTGTGATTGTGTTGCTGCTGTAGTTGTATTTTCCTCTGGCACGCTTTCTTTGCCAGCGTGATGTTCTATTTGCATTCGTTGCATTCGCTGCATTTATCAAGTGTGTGTGTGTGCACTTTTGTGGTGAACCGAAGCAGAAAGTGTTCTTTCGCCTTTTCCAACAGCCAAAGCGACACGCTACTGTGGTCAACCATCAACAGTACCGTATGCAACGTGCTGATTTTGCTCGCTACTGTTTTGGCTGTCCTGCTCTAACCGCTCACCCTGTTCTCCTTCTGTCCCGCAGGATGGGTGGCAGGATAATGGTGCGGCACTGGTGCAAGTGACACGTTGACTTGTAAGAAAGCATGACATTTATTTATTATGAACTCGGGATGCGGGATGGCTCCTTAGCTTCGTTGCGTACTTGCACCGAGCATTGTGCATTCATTTCCGTCCGTTTGTCAAATGCAGCAACGGCAACGGCAATGTACCCGCCCGAAGGCAGTGCGCCCTCGTTTGTTTCGCGGTAGCCACACAGTACGCAGCTCTCATCGCCGCTCGAGAGATTTCATTTTTGTATAAATTTGCAAGCATTTTTCTCCTTGCTGCTAGTACCACTTCATCTTTTGTCCGGTACGCAGCCGACCTTTGCTATCGTTCTTGCCGGGCGGAGTGTGAAAGCTTTTTTGGTTCGTCTTCCGAGTGCATGGTTTCGAATGGATGTTCCGGTCGGATGGCTTAAAATGCAATCAAGAATGGAAGATGGAAGATGCTGTGAAGAGTCTTTCGGACATTGATTCATAGTCGGCGGGAGCGCTAAAGATCGGTTAATGATATTGGCTGATAGAATAATGATCAGCGATTAAGAGCGAACATTATGGTGCTATAAAATATGATAATCGTGGTACAATTGTTTAAGAGAAATGTAAAATGTCCTTGACATTATTTAAAACAATTAATTTATCTCAAAATTTGCAACAGATAATTAAAACAATGTTTGGCATTAAGTTAAACACGAAGTTTAAA
This sequence comes from Anopheles rivulorum, assembly GCA_018908115.1. Taxonomy (NCBI): domain Eukaryota; kingdom Metazoa; phylum Arthropoda; class Insecta; order Diptera; family Culicidae; genus Anopheles; species Anopheles rivulorum. The sequence continues at coordinate 3,120,147 of STHB01000010.1, forward strand.
ACATTCAAAAACTGTTCATCAAATTAAACATTAGTAGAAAAGTATAATATTAAAAGGAAAAAATGAATAATGATAAGTTGAGTATGAAACTACCAACACTGATTAATCTAATATGAAAATAAAAAAATAAAAAACAAATAATTCAAATTCAATATTTCAAATCAATAATTCAAAGAATCAAATAATTTGTATTAAAAAAATAGGTAAAATTATAGCTAAAATATTTTGAAGAAATACTATTAAAACAGCGAAAAGAGGAATCTCAAAACCGAATCAAATAAATAACAACACTGATTTAAGTGTTTATTTGCTCCACACTCAACCCTGCAGCATCATTCATCTTTCGTCGGATGATTAATGAACAAATGATTTATGAATTCGACAGCATAGAAATATGATACATTTTTTTTGTCATTCGTTCGTTCTTTCGTTCGTTTGTACCCAAAAAAAACAAGCTTCCCATGAATGATTTCATCGTTCCCCTGTTTCGTTATATTTATCACTTTTTTTGTGTGATCTATTTCAATTTCCAAAGCAACGAAGAACGTACAAGTGATTCTTTTTTCGTGGTTTTTATTTCGTTTAATGCGTTTGTTTTTATGCTTCCGTTACGATTGCTTAGAAGCTGCAGACAGTACAAAAGAAGCGAACACAATCATTGATGAATTAATTTCATTAATCATTGCCACGGTACGATTTTGTGCAGCAGCAAACGGTTTAGGCAGCAAACGGAAGAAGAATCGTTGTTCCGAGCACGAGACGAACACAATTAATTGCGGTATTGCTGGGATGTGGAAAACGATACGACACGGCCCGGGTTGTGATGGTGTGGCGCTACCTTTTCCCAGACGCACGCACTTACCTTGTTTCTTTTTTTTTCGGGGCAAGCAAAATGAAGTGATCGTTTACCAATTATCATCGTCACGTTCAATGCACGTTCAAAGAAAGGCTCACCTTTGCACGTGCTCGTAGGTGTATGCTTATCTCGCGCACCGCCGCGCCCGGTGACGGTGCGAACGGATGGGCTGTTTATGTTGTTCCTATTGACATAGGACAAGTATTAATTACGGTACGTCATAGGGCGCATACCCCGGGACGGACGGATGTGTTCGCTGTGTGCGTGGGTGAGTGGTTGTTGTGTTGTGTTTTGCTGCTCGATCCCGCTAGCGTCACTGGATGGAAGGAACGTGCGTGGGCTACGAGCTTGGGTGCTTGTGCAGTGCAAGTTCTTAATGAAGTGTTAGCTGATCAGACGCTGTACGAATCAGCATAAAGGGCTAATATTTGCTCTTTTGAAATGTGGTACCATACAAGTTAAGCTCCTTTCATTCAAGGTGTTCCTGCTATTTGGAAAAAGTGTATTTTACTCTAGCTGAATAGAGCTTATTAAAGGGTGCAATGATGTGTGTGAAATGAAGGAAAAGTTTATTCTTGTCTAGCAGACAGTTTTGTGTTCCGAAAAGGGCAACCATTTGCAAACAAACAATATTTAATTCTTTGTTCAATGTTTTATGAATGTATGTGGAAATTCATATTACATTTTTAAGATGCTCATTTGCTATTTCTGTTAAATCAAAGGCTGTCTCTTTAGATTTTCCTGTTTCATTATGATATTTTCTGTTATAAATTATTCATGTTGTACTTATTGAATCTTCAAAACTTGGAATTCATAGTTTATGTATTGTTCTATTAATAAATTAATCTTTACTGTACAAGACAAGATTCCTCTAACAGTAATCTGATAAGTTTGGTTTTTATTACTAAATTATTATACACGCATGTTATTGCTAGAAATTTAATTTAATTTAATTTGTTCCGAAAAGCAAACTTAACGCAAAATAACAAGCGTTCATCTGTGCAATAACAACCATCGAAAGCTTTTATTGATTTTTATTGTTATGTGCTTTGCAACCCGATAGCGTTTGGCATTTAAGCAAGAAATTCTAGCTTGCTGTTTATGTTGTGCGTTTGTACATCTACCTACGCCGCTGTTGTAATACCGAAAGGACAAATCCTTTGCACAAGACATGCCGTACCACGACGATAAACATGCACTTTCATGCTGCCAAGAAATTGGTAAAGGTCACAGCATTTCCGACCGAACGATTGCACTGGTTGTTTCATCTTCAGCGCTTCCATCTCTATTCGGTACGAAACGAAACATTTCCAATAAATTTTGTGTTTATTCTATGTGTAACGCTAAAACAATGCACAGGTGCTGCGAGCTTTGGGGAAAGCCAACAAGGATCCAGGCACAGTTGCTGTCCTTGCGTTGGTATCGGCGCAACGTTCATCTTAACACGAATGCTGCTGACATTCTCATAACTTGTTTGTTTTTGTGCCGCCCAGTTAAAGTTCCTCCATCTTTTATAGTGTTCCACAGAAAGGCTAATATACGTACGGGTGCACCTTGAGCTAAAGTAAGTAGCTTACTGCCAGTGACGCATTCACGGCCAGGAGCCCAATTATTTTGTGGCCAGCTTTTCCTGCCACTTTCCGGGTAATGAACTGTCTGCGTGTGTGTGTATGGTTTATATGGATAATTGATAAAAAATAGTGAAGCTGAACATGGTCGTATTTATTGAACGCATTTGTTTATTTATTCGACAGCCGTAAAACATACCTTTTTGAAGTTTTTTTTTTATCCAATCCAATTTGACTTGCTTTTTGTTGTTGCTCGTTTTATTATTGCCGATCCCGAATCCACTGTCCGTCCGACACCAGTCTGACAGCTGGACGAAGCTCACTGTCGGTGTCCATTCGTTACGGAACGCTAGCCATAAACCTCCCATGTGCAAACTGTCCACCATAATGCAAGCTGATGGTAAAGAAAAGGCCAAACAAAAAACCAAAACAAAAAAAAACCAGAACAAGCGAAAAATAATACCGAACCAAGCGAAAGCATCGACGGCGGACGGTGAAACGCGTCCTTGACCGACCGAAAATCCGATACACTTGACGACGGGGGCAAAAACCCGGGAACTGTCAACCCGGGGACAGCGCAACCGATGTCACATGAAATTTTGCTCCGATCAGCCTCTGTAATCTGCTCGCTGATTGGGGCGTCACTGCTCGTTTGGCTTCATTTGGCCCAGCCAGCACCACGCCACGCCTAGCGTGATAGAGTGCCATCGGGAGATGTGGCGCGCCGGGGATACCATTTCGGCGCTAGTGAGGATTTTGTTGACCGTTGACGGTTTTCAGCACCCGGCAAGCGTAGTGCGCCAATGTGGTAAACCTGTTGCGTAAATGTATGTCCACTTTTTCGACCAAACCAACCTCTACATGAACGGTTGCGGTTATCTACTGCAGGTTGTGTCCGATGTGTCACACACCTCGTCAAAGCTGTTATGGCTGTGTGTGTGTGGTGGCAAAAGACAGCCAGAAAGCTGGCTAGCGACAAACCATTTTCTGTTTGATAACCGGATTGGTTGAGATCCGGTGCGGTGGGATCCGACAATCGACGTCGACAGGTCGTGGACGTATGATCGGCACTAATCGGTTAGGTGCTACGCTTCGTTGGCTAGTGTGTGAACTAAACTTTAGTTTTTGGTTATTGAAATACGATACCAGCCATTTCTTGAAATTTGGCAGCTTACTAAGCAAGCGATTTGCGTAACACTAGTGTTAACTAGTCAGTTTAAAGAAGAATTTCATCGAGTGATAAAATACTAAACTTTCTATATGTACACTACTACTACACTTAAATAGTAAACTGCAATATGCACATTTAACACATTCACATAGGATTCCTTATTTAATTTGATACAATGGAAAATGTTTTATTATTAATAGAGAGTTAAACGTTTTCTATACTCAAAACCGAAGAATTTATAGCAGAATTGAACTGAACAAGATTCTGCTATAAATTGTTTTGATTAGTATAATGAACTCAAAATGAACTCAATGACAAATGAACTAATGTGCAGTGGGAAACGGAACTCTAAAATTCTTAGTCAGTATCATTGTGTTGTAATTTAAATACAATCTTTATTATTTGTATTTTATGTAAAAAAGTAAGAAAAACAAAAGGATAATTATAGGATATAGGATTAATATATGAATAATATAGGATTAACATTTAGGATTTTTTTTTGCTGTGAATTTGAAACAGCACAGAATAGTCATAATCGTTTAGCATTGGATGAAATCACGAGCCGCAATATAGAGGCGCGTGATATATTTGCAGTTAGTTGCACCCCCGAACAGCGAACCAATGACGTGTGCGGTTCGTAATTCGCACCGGTATCGGGTTGTTGCCAGCGCACTGGTGTTGATTACGTGCCGATGTTATATTTTTCTTGTCGTGTGATTCCGTCGGTTTGGTAGCAACGTACGCATAAATTCTGCGATTCCGCAGCTGGTGCACGCTGCTGCGGTGGAGAAGACGATTAAACGAGCGCCGTGCAATGTGGCCCGGTTGCTGGCAAGCAAGCAACCAAGCAAGCAAGCAAGCAGGCAGGCAGACATGCGTTACGGCGAATGGCATGGCCATGAATAGGAGGATTATAATGGGAAAAATAGTCCTTCTGGCACGGATGGCAGATACATACAACGAGCGGATTATCTACAGCTCGGTCTTTGCGCACAACGGTAGATATTGTTGTTCCCTTCTTTTGCTAGTCCCATTTTTACGTATCAAAGTAGGATGATTAGTTCCATTAAGCGTTAAGGGATAATCTTACCGCTGTGTGTTATTGATCTCCAAATGAAGGATTATTTTCCATCGTGTTCGAATCGGTTGCGATGCATTAGAAAGTAGTGTCAGAATGTGTTGGTTTGGCGGTGAGATAAAAACCTGCCAATAAGTGTTAATTTAGATTTTTTTTTATTCATAAAGAACGGCCAGGCCGCATTGCTTGTTAATTTAGAAATATTAGTAACAAATATAAGATATACGCCCTGGCCGTTCATGAGTGAATAAGAAATAAGTATCAAATTTTGTATTGAAAAGTATACTTTACTTTTGTTTAAATTTTTACAAAGGCAGCAAATCAAGAATCGTAACATTTTTAGAAGTAAACAAAACTAGTGCAGTATATAATTCAACAATATGAAACAGATGGCACCTTTCCCATTGCTCCTAATCGATGTTTGAAACAGTTTGAATAACTTTTCTTAAAAAAAAAATCCTTCCCTTCAGTAAGCTTTCCAAACAACTGTGCTTCAAACCATTGAAAGTCCATTGTGACATGTGCTATAGAATGAAAACCTTTATTCACTTGTGTGTATGTGTGGGAGTGTGTTTGTTTGTTTGTTTGCATGCTGGTGAACAAAAAACGAGGCGACTTTTCCATCGCAAGGGCACTTCTAGCTGCTGATAATCATCAAACGGAACGGGTGTTTTGAATTGCCACTTAAGCAACGTAAAGTGTTATTTGCAAACACTCTCCCGAATCGCTTATGCTAGCTATTTTCGTGACTGTGTGTGTGTGTGTGTGTGTGTGTGTGTGTGTGTGTGTAGACAGCATCAAAGAGTGCGCCTAAAAATGTTTAAAAAAAGAAGCAGCGAGAAAAGTATGTTTTTAAGCACCCGTAATACGAGCGTGGTCGGATGAGGGGGGAAAAAAACGAAGGTAAATGTAAATGACTCTCGACTCGTAGCAGGCGTCGAGTCGATATAGCAGCAACCCCGGGGCCTGTGTTCGATGTCTTCGCCGGGTGACAAATTTGCAAAACAGTGCCGGTGCTTGTAGACAGTTTCCTAGACAGCTTAGCAGGCGCGTATGGCAACTGAGGCGGCTGACTTTGAACTTATGCGCGCGAGCGTAATTTGTACAATGATGATGAAAGCATTATCAACACGCTGTAGTGAAGTGTGCCAAGAAAACCCCGCTTACAAAAAGCATCGCCATCATCGGGCCGATGGAGCGATGGAGGCGCATGGTTGCTCACGGCTTGAAATCGATGGAGGCGCATGGTGCGCTGTGCATAATTTGCACATCGCTTACCGCGCGACCACTCTCGCCGCGTGGGAACACTGCCACGTGCTTACGTGCAACCTGTAGCGGAGGTGGCACAAGGAAAAAACAAAAGCCCCGATCCGGGACCTGTTTTGCAAAACTGTGACCGAGCAAAGTTGAAAACGAAGCACCAAGTGCACACCTGTTTGTTATATTGCTTCGCTCGTTTTGATAGATTCGTGGCAGATGGATGTGAAGCAGCTTCAAGTTTGATATTTGAATACGCCGTATGTATTGATCGGTTCCCAGCAAAAACCGTGCAAGGATGAGTGAATTCTTTCCCCGGTCGTTGCAATGGAAAAGTAAACCTTTCGATGGTATTGTTTGATACCAGACAGCATTCGCCCGTGCCCGTGCGTGTGAGTTTTGTGTTTGTTTTTGTGTTTAGAATTTATGCATAAAAATAGCACCAGCTAGCAATGGTTGGCCGATCGCATTATTCATTCATGCCATGGCAACCAAACAAATATGCGAGCGAGCGTAAATATGCTTTGATGAATGTTGTATGGCTGCATATGGAAGTTTCTCTTTCGCCGTTTTCGGTGCTTGGTTCACAAAGGAAATTTAGTATTACATTTGACATATTTTCGCCACATTAAGAACATAAAATGAGGAAAAGAAATTACAGAAAGTGGTTGAAATTTTCACGACATTTCCCTCCTACAATGAATTCATTGCCTTTAAATATTAAGGAATTAAAAAAACTTGTACATACACAAGAGTGTTGAATATAATTTTCTACCAAAAAAAAGTCTACCATACCAGCATGTGTGGGTTGGATGCGAGCATCGCCCAATCTCTCGACTTACCCTAACCGCGGCAAAACTTTCAACCAGTCTTGTCACACTAAACCCAACTAAATTAATGCGGTTTTCGGCAATTGGATTACGTTCACCAAAGGGTGCACTAGCACCCACTAGCCGGGATGGCACTCGTGCACTATTTGAACCACTTTGTCCGGGATCGTGTTCTAATGTTTCCGACCTCTTCGGTCAAGTGGCAATAAATTCACAATTATTTGCGTTGAATAAATCTTCATAAGAGGCGGCGCTCAGGCTCCCGACCTGATTGTCGTCTCGTGTGCGAATGTGACGTACGTACAGAGTAAACTAGAGCGATTTAAAGGTAAAAGGGGGTTGTTTGTTTGTTGTGTTTTTTTGTTTTGGTTTGGTCGCTGTTTGATATTTCCCCATTGTTCGTGAGCTTTGGGTAAGCTTTCGCCGTTCCACGCACAATTTTACGTTCGGTGGTTTTTGTGGCAACCGTGTGGGAAGGCACGCGTCGAGCGTAAACCGAACGAGCGCTGTTTGTCGAGCCCACGCCTTGATCGGAAGGGTACCAATCCTTCTGCTGCTGGTTGGTTGGTTGGTTGGTTGTTGCTGCTTTCCGATCCGGCTGCACCGGTCCACCCAGCGGGACTCACCGCACGCCGATTCCGGTGGGTGAATCGCTCGAAACGCGGATATCGCTTACATCAGGTGAACTTCATGAGCTCCCATTTCCCCGGGGCGTAAAATGTGAAAAGTGCAAGCATTTAGGTGTGCGCCCGCATGGGCGCAAGCTATAGAACGGGGGGCGGTTGATGTAGGCGTCCCTACGCCGGGATCGTATGAAAGGTAAACAGCAAAACAAAAAAACAAAAAAAATCTCATAACCAAGGACGAATCATCATGAGGCACACCACACCCTGCACAACACAATGGACAAAATAAAAGGCGAAAAGGGGCATTGTGGTTCCCGGGGCGGTAAGGGTGCAGCACAAACGAGGCCAATGTTTATCCTATTTGAACCGGAAGCGACTTTCTCACCACACCTTTTCGATTTCGGCACGATTTTTATCATCTGCTTACGAATCTTTGTCCGGCGTGATGGAAGGAAGTAGAACCGGGGGTGGGATCACAGTTCCTTCTTTCTCCCGCCAGCAAGACAATGTAAGGTGCTGGCTGTCTTTTGCTCCCTCCATTGTTAATGGAGATTTTTTGTTCCTTTTTTCTCTCTCTCTCTTTCTCTCTCTCTCTCTGCTTGACATCGCTTCCAGCACTGGTAGATTACAATGTACGCCAGACCGGATGAAATGTGCGATGGAATTGTGGAGAAGTTGTTTTATTTTTTGTTTGCCTTCTCTGCCAACTCTGGGCCGTTTGGGTCGCTTGGTGCCGATGCAGATGAAGGATTCCATCTGACGATGGACTGAGGGGTTTGCAATGTAAAACACATTTACAGAACTTCCCAATCCCCAACGGGTACACAATTGAATGAATTGGTTTTCACTTTGTCAATGCCGCACGGGTTGTGGATATGGATTAGAACGATTCGAGCTAACGGGTCGAGAATGGGTGTTGTTTGTTTTGAGATTTTTTGGCAGCGAAATCACTTCGGAACGTGTGAATGGAAGGAAAAGCTTGAAATGAATAATTTGAACTCTTTGAGGCATTTTTGTACACCGATTATTCAGCCGTCCTATCATGGTGAATCAAATTGGTTTTTTTGGGCGTTTTATCACTTGTTTTAAAGTGAGTGGCTGGAGTGATAAAAAAAGTTGCGCAATAGCTGAATAATTGTAAAATTTTAATGAAAAGCCATTGAAAATGTTAGTATTTTTCTTCATGAACGGCCGTATTTAATGCTTATATTAATGCTTATATTAATGCTTATATATAGTTCTATATGAATTAGTACAAGCAACCGACAAACGGCTGGATTTACGAGATTTAAACGTTCTTATTTAAAATTATGTGATTAAACTGAACTGTATATGTTTATCTAGAACTATATTTTAAAAAACTTGGATGTTTATTTATGTGTTGATGCTCGATTCATTTCATTGTAATGAGCTTATATACAATTTCCTATTTCAAATGTATAACTTAAGATACACGGCCTGGATGTTCTATAGTGAATTAAAAAATATATATAACTTCATGTAATTAATAAGAAACCTGAAATAAGTTATGTTATTAGGTGTATTAATGTGTTCGTGCGGTTTTGGTATTAATGCTCCCATTTATTTATTACATATTTATTGAATCTGGCAACACTGCCAATTTGAAGTGTCATTATTGGGCTACAATATCCACTATCTGTCATTTTGATAAATAGTAAATAACATAGTATCTGCGAGCACCGAACATGGCATCATTTGTACCAAATAATGTGTTTTTGCGGGGAGTTTTGCTTCATTATTTCAATATGAAGAAAAAGGCTGCCGAAAGTCATAAAATTTTGGTAGCAGTGTATGGTGACCATGCTCTAGCTGAACGAACGTGTCAGAAGTGGTTTGCACGGTTCAAAAGTGGCAATTTTGATTTGGAAGATGAGGAGCGTTCCGGAGGACCACGAAAGTTTGAGGATGGAGAATTAGAGGCAATACTGGATGAAGATCCATCACAAAACCAAAAAACACTTGCACAGACACTGGGAGTGGCTCAGCCAACCATTTCTCTTCGATTAAAAGCAATGGGAATGATCCGGAAGGTGGGAAATTGGTTGCCCTATGACCTGAAGCCAAGAGACGTCGAACGCCGTTTGTTCACTTGTGAACAACTGCTCCAAAGGCAAGAGCGGAAGGGATTTTTGCATCGAATAGTGACTGGTGATGAAAAGTGGGTACATTACGATAATCCAAAACGTCGTGCAACGTATGGATACCCCGGACATGCCACATCATCGACAGCCAAGCCGAATATTCATGGCGCGAAGATCATGCTGTGTATTTGGTGGGACCAGCTGGGTGTGGTGTATTATGAGCTGCTACAACCAAACGAAAAGATCACTGGGGAGGTCTATAGACGACAATTGATGCGTTTAAGCCGTGCTTTGAAAGAAAAAAGACCACAATACGCCGATAGACACGACAAAGTCATATTGCTACATGACAATGCCAGGCCACATATAGCGGTACCGGTTAAAAATTATTTAAAAACACTCAAATGGGATGTCCTACCCCACCCGCCGTATAGCCCAGACATTGCCCCTTCTGATTACTATTTGTTCCGGTCGATGGAACACAGCCTGGCTGACCAGCAGTTCCATAATCACCAAGAAGTGCAAAAATGGATGGAGGATTGGTTAGCGGCCAAACCGCCATCTTTTTTCCGCGACGGGATCAGAAAGTTGCCTGAAAGGTGGAAGAAGGTTGTGGAAAGTGACGGACAGTATTTTGAAAATTGAATAAATTACCATTTCGCCAAAACAGAGCCCAAAACTTTGGTTAAAAACCGCACGAACACATTAATACTCCTAATA
>STHB01000010.1:3139966-3157208 GCA_018908115.1 Anopheles rivulorum
GATTCTCGTTAGCAACTGCAACCAAAAGTGCTGCAAGGCAATGCAATGACGTGTGGTTTTCTTGCACAAGCGTATGGGACCGCCGCCAGGCCCGGAAGTATGACAGCGTGAACTAGCCGTTCGCTTATTTGCTTCCTTCCTTCCCGGTTGTCTGCTTTCTTGCAAACACGCAGGAAACGTGAAACTCCTTTGAGCGCAACCGCCCCCGGTACCGGCCGGGTAATGTTCAAGTTGTCGACATTTATTATGATCTCGCAAAAGAGCCGTAGTTCACCGTGGCTCGTCACGTGTGCTGCATGGATGTGCATGTGTTCATGTGTCTGTGTGTGTGTGTGTGTGTATGCATATGTGTGATGAATTTTGTGATATCAGGTGAGCTGAAGCTGGCAGGCAAGGAATACTTTTACGACCTGCTAAAAACTAATCTTCATCCCAAGGATACCTCACCGTGCCACGCAGCGCACGGGCAGTGGTTGAGGTTTATTAAATTATTCGGTATGCACTGGGTAATGGAGCATGCGGATGGTTTTCTGCGAACAGTTTGACGAAGTGTAAACTTATTTGAAAAGTTATTTTTAGCAATGGATTAACCGAGCGCCCAGATGCCGAACCGGTTCAATGAGAAACCATAAGTGAAGGTGAAGCACCGTGGGTGCCATACATTAGGGGTTAATAACTAAAAACAATTCAAATCAGCAGTATATAAAATGATTTTGTGTTAATACGAACATTGACTGGTAGAAATGGAGTATATAGTTACACATTCCATCCCATAATGCAGCTCACCATGCACTTCACTACATGGTGACAAGCGAGCGTGGCACCGGACGACAGCGGTCTCGTATTACGACGAGTCAGCATAGCGCGGCCAGCTGGGATCGAGACATAATGTTTAAGCAATAACCCACAGTTGTAATTTAGAGACAGAATAAAGCAGTTCAACTTTACATTGTGACTCATTATTATATATTTTTATTTTCCACAAAAATACATCATAAAAACACAAAGGAACGGAATAAAACCATATGGCGACATCCATGAAGGTAGGCAGAAAGTAACATAAACACGAAGGTATTTAGGTGGTGGATTACAGTTAAAAGATAAATTGAGCCTTGATTTGAAAACGAACCGTTTTTCTGGCAATTTCATTAGATTCTTCGGAAAGGAGAACATTTTTCCGAAAAACAAACATTCCTAAGCTATCTGCTGCCTACGACTCAACAGGGATGGATTTATCCGCTCCCAAGAGCCCGAACACCATGTCTAGCACGTGTAAAGCATATTATTGTACAGCATAGAATGAAACATTCCAGTATACGAAGAAATACAACCGTTAAATACATTTCCAATTTCCAGAAATCTCCATTTATGGAGCTTTCCTTTCAGTGGTTCCTCTGTTTACGCCTCGGTGGTAATGATGATGTGTTATGGCGTATCTTCCATTCACGGCAAAGAAATGCTCTTTGCACGCGAAACTACTTTTATGCTCTCGCTTTATGCATTTGCGTTGACGGCGCATAAAGCGTCCCTACTGCATGTTTAACTAGCTTTTTCGCTCGCTGAAAGTTCCAAACAATTTCAGTCGATGCGCACGGAATGCAAGTACACGCGTTTACAAGTTTGATGAGCTTTGCTTTCGCCTACCAAACCCATTAGTGCTAATGGTGCCATCCGTAGCAATTCCGGCAATTGCACACATGCGATTGGATAATTGTCGCAGTGCAATAAAAAGCGAAGGTAAACATAAAACTTCTCGCTGCTGCGTTCTTGGTTGCTGGCAGGTTGGCGGTGGAAAGCGAATGGTAAAGTTTTTTGTGCCCATATCGTAAAGCTAAGTTTGACCCGATGTAAAGCCAATTGCTGTTTGTGTAAAAGTTCTATTCCGGTGATCTCTTATGGCATTCGGGAAAAGTTTGTTTAGGTATGTTTTTTTAAAGAATATTTTTGTACGATTTCGCAATTGTTTGCAATCAATTTAATAACGTATTTCGTTGACTACAAAAGGTTTGCTTGCTTTCCAATGGTATCTCTTCTAAATTGTTAAATTAATTTTATTATTAATCTATTTGTCTTGTTTGATCGTTCTTACAGTTTGAAACGATTAACGTTTGTAGCGAACGAAGAAATTTATTTTTATTTTTGTAACATAATAAACGATCCTAAAAATAACTGAATTAACCTAAAAATCGAAGATAAAACATTTAAACGCCTAAATTTAGGCAATCAAACAAAACGTATGAGCTACACATTTTCCATGTAATCGAAAGCAGCACAACATGTGATTGTTAAATATAAATTACATTAAAACAAACACCAAAAGATAAGCTTCTCGATAACGAATCGATCAATCGTATCGTTCAACGAAATGTTATTATTTATTGCTTTAAAGCTAAGCATGCCTTGTAGACTTCAACCAATAGGACATGATATCCTTCCTCATAGTTACTGTGTTTCTTTCCCCGGAAACAAAAAACTTTTATTTTACAAAATTCGAACCATATTAGACACTTCGTTTCGTTTCGTATTAAAATGTGAACGCAAGCTAAGTGACACAAACGAGCAGATCGAATCGGGATTAATGGAATTCATTCACCTTTTCACTGTCATAACACACCTTCTGTTGTAACCTGTTTCCAAATTTTCCGTTGAAAAAAACGTTGGAAGATGGTTTCGCACAAAACCCGTTCCAAAGCGATCACGAGAATAGTTTATTAATATGCATGAGCATGGTTTCGCCCCCGGACTAGCAAAAGGTCCCACTCAGCTTCAGCTAGCATATGTCGGTGTGTGGTTTAAACCATGGTATCATTCCCTCTCGTTCCGGGAACGTTTCGTTCCGAACTATGTTCTGACCGTTAAGCGGGAAATTCGTATTCTGGGTAAAAACAAAGCCAAAAACCATTCTGGGGAATACCTTTTCACCCGTGAGCGTGAGGTACACCGTGCGTGCGCTGCACATGAAATGAAGTCGGTCGGGGAGGTTTTTGTTTTGGTGCGGATAAAAACTCACAAATTACCAGCTTTTTAACTTCGTACCATCACATAAAGGTACAGCGGATCGTTTTTCGTTGGCAAGCTTGTTTTTGTTTTGTTTTTAACCAAAAACTGTACATGTGCATCGTTATAGCTGAATGGGCACCGTTGCGAATGACTTTCGTCGTGAGCGGTGTATTGTACTCGGGAAACTCGACCTCTGTTAGTTGTGATTAGCGCGAGGTGATCGAGAGCGAAAAAGAGAGAGATAGAGAGAGAGAGAGAGAGAGAGAGAGAGAGAGAAAGAGGAAAAACCCTTGAGAAAATGGAAGTTTTAAATGTGAAAATGGAGTGTTTTGCTGGCAGAACGGTTACCAGTTTCGTGACACCAGTTACGTTCCGGGGTTTACGATGCGATGTGTACTTTTTGCCCGAGACTTACAGTACGTACCGTGTGGAAATAGTTTAACTAGGTATGCTCACGTTACGGTGCAATGCGAATTGGGACCGTAACGAATGTGTTGCCCGTTAGTAACGCGAATCCCCAACGCAGCTACTTCTTGGGAAAAAAATAAAACGGAGAAGTCGTTTGTGACATTTTTTTTGCTCGTGATGCAAATGGAACTTATAATGCAGTGTGCAAGTGTGTACACACGTTTCGTTCGAGTTAGTGCAAAGGAAAAATTACACCGTAACATGGAAATTCATGTGCGATTGTTTTTTAGCTTTTGGGTAGCTGCACGGCATCCCCCAAACCGAGGGAAAATGTGACACTTCTCCACGACGTTGGCGAGTGAAAAATAAACCACAGCTGCAAGGTCGGGCGAGAGCTTGACTGATAAATGGCTAACCATTTCGCGTAAGTTCCAGTTATGCTTAACGCCGAAGAGTGATTGTAACGTATTTTTCATTCCAACTAACTCCTCTTGGTTGCCTGGCCTCCGTTCCCTGCTTCTGATGCTGATGGCCGAAAGGAAGGTTTGCGCAAATAACATTATCCAAAAAACAAAACGAAAAATGCAAGTGAGCAAGTGAGACAGGGAGTGTGAGAGGGTGTGTGAGTGTGTGGGTGGGTAGGATGGTTTTTGGAGCAGTGTAAAAGGGTTACTGTTTGCACGTGGCCACTCGGGGAAAATGGAGATGAAAAGCACATTCCGGTAAAGTTTAACTCATCATCCACTGTTCATCGCTTGTACACATCTGGTTCGGAATTGAAATGACAAAAAACACACACATGCACAGCAACATAGAAATGTAAAAGGTGTGGCACAGTCGATATGGCGATTTGGACATTAAGTAAAAAAAAGAACAACCAATTCGATACGCACGCAAGTACGTGCCATCCACGATCTGCCCCAGTCTGGTGTGGCTGAAACGTACGACAATGGTTTTCCGGTTTTTTTGGCCATAATGGTGCCAACGCTTGGCAAGATAGATGGGTGTTACGGAGTGCGCACCGCAGTTAAAATGGCTTGGTTTGAACTTTGAAATGTCGTTAGGCGAATAAGTAAAACAGCAGTCGCTTGAAATGGGATGGCAGAAATATGAAGCTGGCTACCCTCCCTGGGGAGTGTACAGTATAGGGAGACAGTGAGCTGAATGTTAAAGCGATAAGGATTATGTTTCGGTTTGTAATTTATGTGCGCTGTGCCCGGTGCGATTCGGTTATAGTAGTTTCAACTTTTCGGATACATTTTGCAAAAAAGGAAAGTGCGAAGATTTGGAGATTTTTTGCTGTTGGAACTTTAATTGAATGTGCATTTTTTATTCCAAGAAATGTAAAAGATATTGCAATATTCTCTTCAGCAGGAATTGTTTTGTAGATTGTATATAAAATGTGTAGTGTTACTACAAATTTGAAACACTTCTCAATAAAATATATTCTACTAACCATGAAACTACTACTGAAACAATAAGACACAAGATTCTAATTGATACATATTTTATTTAGAGTTATGTGATACCAACAACAACTTAAGCTGAAATAAATAAGAAAAATATATAGTAATAATTTCATGATTCACCTGAATGACAGATAAAAAGGCTGGAACTGTACATGGGTTCTTAGTTTTGGTTTTCTATCCCGGATTCCGATCGCGATCCGGTTTTCGATCCTAATTTCTAAATCTAGACCTAGATCATAGATTAGGTCTAGATAAATGATCTAGGATCTGACCCCGATCCCCGACTGCTCAACAGTCTTCAGGAGTCTTCAAACTATTAAAATGGTATGAAGTTTATTGTTGCAGCTATTGGAATAGGATATGTGTAGTTATTGTTGCGACTCATATTCCTTAATTAGTATTATTAAGGCAGGAGATATGTTTCAAAGAAGGTTCCGAAATATGTAATGCAACTGGCTCTACGCAATAATTCCAGGAATTCCAAACATCCAGACCTTATTCTCCACTTTTCTGCAAAATGTTAATACATTAAGGTACATTTAAACAAGATTGCGGTATTGTTTAGAATTGCAAACATTTGCGATCTCAAGTACTTCTTACTGACCACACCTAGTCTGATATCATTTCTCGACTTGTTCCTCTGAATTGGCTACATAGACTTGTTGTGGGTGTTTTAAGTTAAAATTAACTCAAGCTACTTAGATAAAAAACTCAAACAATAGCGAAAATGAGCAAAAATGTCTTCTAAAATAATATTCACGTATATATAATGATATAACTTTAAACTATAGCAATATAACAATTCAATCTGTTTCATTTGATCGCTTTAACATGCTGTTTTATTAAGATGTATCTTGAAACGCTACTCGAAACCCATAATCATTACTCAGATTCATATCATGTACAAAGACTTTAAACCCATCGTTGATCTTCCATTCATCAAATGGTCCAAATTCGCGATAAATTTAAGGCCAACGATGCGATGCAGTAAGCGCTGCTCACGTGGTCCGTTTCCACGGAGACGGACTGCACGGAACTACTGCATTGCATTACCTCGGGCTTTTATTCTTCTGTTGTCCGCGTTTGATACTGCTTTCCAAGAACAGTGTTAGCAGCGGTATCGGTTACAGCACAACACACCATGTGCAATGATTTATCGCTACCGTTTTGTATAAAGATGATGTTGCAGTTGCGCCCGGCTGCGTCCCGTTTTGAGGTGGTTAACAGTTCGGTCGTTGTGGGCAGCTTGCTTTGGTGCTACGGGCGCATTTGCAACTATTCAATCGTGTATCGATCAGCACCGTCAAAACAGTTTGGATGCAAGTGGAACAAGCCAAACGGCAGCAATGAGCGTATTCTTGATGGATGGATACGGTTCGGGATGAATTGTCGGGTACATTTTTCTCTTTTTCCCGCTAACCACGGCTACGCGATTTGTGGTGTAAAAGATGAATAGCCAAACGGGGGGGAAAATGATGGAAAAGCTTAGCGAGGCGTTGTGCACCACAGAGACCTGCGGGCCAGTTCGATGCAGTCGCCATCGCTAATGGTTGTAAATGACTTTGGGTATCATATTTTATTGCTGTTATCAGGTTTCCGACACCTTGATTCAGCGCTATTGGTTATTACCGCGTTACTATTATTAATATCCATCATTTCTATTGCATGTTGTTGTTGGTTTTTCTTTTCGCAGAAACTGGTGCAACTGAAACTGGGAAGGAAAAACTAATAAGGTAGGTGCTATAATATATTTTTCCATGTTATGCGGATTTGTTTGTTAAACATAGAAATTCATTTTCTTATATAATTTTTAAAATTGTTAAAGAATACAACATGGAAGAACTTGTGAAGCTTTTGCAATTAAACCAAAATGAGACAAAAAGCAGTATTTAACAATAAATAATGCTTTTATACATAATATTACATAAAATGTGTTGAAGGTACTTGTTATCGAACATTAAAATAATTTATTTTTCATAGAATTATCTCTTCTTATGCCATTTTGTTGCATGGCAACAATGATTACATAATTATTCTCTATCTCTAGGTAAAACACTAAGTTCATAACTTCAATCAACTAGCCATTATTAGCCTTTCCCAACTGAAAATGGGAAGCTAATTTATAAATTCTTTAGTGAAATTTGCATATTTATTATAAAAATCAGGAACAAATACGTTAATACAAAAAAAAACACAGGAAAATATTGCTTAAATACGAATAGTGCTCCATCGGGTATTAATTATGGTGTTCGTTGTTCGTCGACCGAACACTAATTGGAGAACTCTTTTCAATAGCAACACAAGGCAAAATAAGTTAATGTATCCATTTCGAATGATAATTCCACCGTACGGTTCGTGAAATGGAATGTACGGGTACTGAATAGAGGGATTTTGCTGATTATCTTCATACTCCTCTGACAAATGGGAAATCATTGCCATCGGACAGGGCATTTGTGGAGATTTGTGTGTATATCTGGTGCAGAGCAAACTCCGCTGGGGATTGCTTCATTTGGTGAATGAGCATGATTATGAGTATGAAGCATCTCTCGACCGAGACTGTCTTTTTGCGTACACAACGTGCTTCTTCCCAGAGATGCAAGCTGGCTGCTTGCTGAATCGATCTACATTTTCTGAGGACTTTGATTGTTCCTTCATTCGCAGAGTTTCTTTATTCAGTGTAGTGATTATTTCGTAATTTGTGAATACTTCTATAAAAGTATTAGATACTTCAAATAATATTAATTTAAAAATGTTAAATTAAAGCACAATAATTTAACATTACATATTCGATGCAATAAAATGTTATGCTTCCACAGAGTCTTGTTTGCAGCTGAAATAGCAATCGCAAATTATTGTAATTACAAGTAGAACGTTCCAAGCAGGGGGGAAGATTGCTTCCACTAACCTTTCGCGTAAAGGTTTTCCCCCTGTTTTGTAGCAGGGTATTACAAAACTTTGTGCATTATCCTGCACACAACAAACGCTTGGTTAATGACCGGGAAACCAACATCCTTCTGCTGGCGCGAAACTTTATCTATTTTCCTTAACAAATGCGTTTCTGCCTCCTCGCGGTGTGGTGTGTGAATCAACCTTCCACTCGTTCAACAGTATGCTTCCAACTAAAGGCACTAATTAATGCTGTAGCTCTAGCGTCAGTAACCAGTTGCTTCGGTCGGGAATGGGAGTGTGGCACGGTACATAAGGCTGGAAGTAGTAGCGGAAGCCAGAAATACAATGAAGCAAGTGCTTTGCGATCGTTATGCACTAAATTTGGAGAGGGATGCGAGGTAAAAAACGGCAGGAAACGAAGGATAAAATTAGCTTCTCACTTTCGTTTTGTTGGTGATACCTAGAGAGAGAACAGCAACAAAAAACCAATTTTTTCATAAGCTTTAGAAATTACTTTAAGGCATTGCAATTGTTAGGAATTTAGGGAAAGTTGTGTTCGAAGTGATTCCTTATCATGTAAAAAAGACCACACAATAAATACAGCTGCGTGCTACTACCATTCGCTTCGGTCTTTCTCCATGAGCATCATATAAAAAAAAACACAACAGATTGCGATAAGCACGACATGTTGCTACCAAGATTGATAACGAGTTACCACGACGGCACCAAACAAGGAAGGGCGAAAAAGCGATTTATTATGGCTACATTTTTGATTACGACGTACCGTGCTGTTGCAGACGACAGCCAGTTGGCAAATGATTGGTGAAAGTGTTTTGTGTGTTACGATATTAAAAAAAAACACGAAGCGGCAACACTAGGGTCTAGCGAGTCGCTGATTCATAAGCGGAAAATAAATAACGTTTTCCGTGCGATGGAAATGAATATTGCATCCCTTTATGGCGACGGGAACAACACAACGATACAGGCAGGAACACAAAAAGGAACCATTTCAAACCCAGCTGCCCGCTTGATATGGGCGTGGGATATATCATAGAAAATCATATTGCAACAGCATTGATTGGTCATAAATTTTGGTCGAATGGTTTATCCGGCGTGGATTGAGTCGAGTCATCAAAATGATGGATTTTTGTTTCTATTATTCTCCATTCTGGGCGCAAGAATGCGTGAATGAATGGTGCTGGCAGGAGGGAACCCCGGGTGGAGCGATAAAAATAGTTTATTAATCATCTCGTTTTGATGAGCTGCTTCCGACACTGAAGCGAGAAAAAAAAAATTTTACTACTTAAGTTCTTAAAACGTTTATGATAGGACTATGGTGGTCAGTCAATGGCAAATTAAAATAGACGAAGGATAAGACAAGTGAGGGTATCTTGACGGTGTTATCTATTGAGTCGAGTAAAATATGGTTTAGATAGGTAGTTGATCTATTTAAATAATCAATTAAGCTTACTCATATGCTTATTCCATGCGAAAACTGCTTAGAGTTAAGGAAAAAATAGCGGAAGCTCTTTAAATCATTCAGTGGTTCTTAACATCTGGACAATAGCCAAATGGTGATTTCAAACATACCATAAGCAATAGCTTGATTGATGGGTTGTTGCTAGAGATTTAGCATGTTATAGATTGGCTTATCTTTACTTAGCCTTAGGTTAACGAAAAGAAAAGAAGTTAAAAGCTTCAAGTTCATGATCATTTCTTTGGAAGTAGGATTTCGAAAATAAAGATCATTTGGCTCGGATTCCCTTTTCAATGTTTAGAAGTAATTCATTAGAATAGCGAATTAAATTCTTTTTAATTCGAAGTCATCATTTTTAGATGTTTCTTTAAATTTTGTGCTAAAAATTAAATTATCTGTCAAACGTCAAAATTCGCATGTATACGCGCCCTCTACCGGAAACGCGCAGAATTGTTCTGACGTACAGTGATAAAAACGTCATATAGTATTTACAAAAGTCAATCAAGATAGTAACGGTAAGTTGTGTATAAAACTCATTAGAACTGTGCTTGCGAGTGTTTTGTGCTGCTGTTGAACATATATATAAAGTGTTTTCCAGTTGTCAATCTAACATAGTAATATCACAATACACTACAACGAGCCGAGAGTATACCTTTTATTTATGTTTAATCGATACATATAAACTAAAATCAGTTTATGCTTCTAGCAATAACTCAACCACCCTATAGAAAATAAATTTACATTATTGTCTATTCACTAATTCTGCGGATGCAAGAGATCCTTTTACACTAAACGGTGTACCTTATCCGTACAGGCATGGATTTATGCTAAAATGCTAAATTATGCTGCTTATCGTAATTATCGCTACATCTAGCGCTTCCCTAATGAAATCCCGCCCCGTCTCAATAATGCAGCGATTGTAATTAGCGTTTTAACGATCTCTCCCCAGCACCGGATGATGCCATCCGGTTTGCTACGAGAGGTGAATAATTTTCGGCACCTAGTGCCGATTGCCCTGGTCGTAAACAGTTTCAGCCCAGATCGGTGAAGATTGTCGGGACAATTAATATAAAGTACCACTGCCGACATTTCCTGCCCCGAATGTTTTGCGCCAGCTTCCGTGCCTGTTGGTGGCTGTTGGTGTACAATTATCTTCAGTTTTACTCGTCCTTCCCGGTGGTTACACACTTGTCCGAATGAACCATTTACGATCGTATCCGTTGCGAAGAAGCGGAATAATTTATGAATTCTCTGTCTACCATCGTGATGAAGGTGAAGACTGGAGTGGAGTTTTGGGGTTCGGCCGGGAGTGTCTAGCCCGTAAATTGACTTCCATTGTTCAGCAATGGAAGTGAGAAATTTCATGAGTATTTCGGGTTTCAGGGAACCTCTAAGCTCCAGACGTAAAAAGGATGGAAATTACGGTCTACTGTCAATTGGTTTCCTTTGGCCATGTACATGCGTTTGCTGTGTCTGAGTCTGTCTGAGTTTGCATACCTTAGAAATTATCAGGTATGAAAAGGAAACGGATTTTTGCAGATAATTCTTCCGTTTGTGCTGTTGTCTCACTGGATACCTTTCGGTGATACACCTTTAGCAAGCCATTAGCTGCCATGAAACTCGATCACACTTGTTGTACCGGAAGATGTACCGGAAAAAAGGGAAAACTATGTTCAAACGTGCTGACCCAATCCAATAATCTGCTTACAATCGATCGCTTTTGTTTATCTACTGTAAAGTAACAGTGTATACTGAGTGTATACTGAGTGTATACACCATGGAATGAGGTTAGAACCCGACAAGTTCCTGTTGATCCAAGGATTGGTTTTTCCTATTCTTTCTCTCGCTGCACTTCCGCTTACAGGAAGCCCGTGTACACGAAGCGAAAAGTATCCGGTGTAACGGATAATGAAAGTAGTAAAGAAAGCACACGCAAACCGAACAATGGGAGCAACAGGATTACTTCATTCGAAACCAAACGCTCCGTTTTCTGGGTCAAAGTAAGACCGAAGAAAGTACGCAACGAGCACCACAACGATAAAGGGAGGAAACCCGATTGACGGATCTTTCACACAGGCGGCTGGGTAGAAGTTTTGTGTTCGCTACTCGTAAAACGCTTGATTAAAATTCAAACTATCAGCTCGATATTTAATCAACGCTCAAGTGCAGCCCGTATGGCTGGCAAAAGAACCGCACGAGCGTTGGGCTGTCGACGATGCTCCGGATGCTGCTACGTTTTGTGGTAAATCGTTCAAGATTGGGTGGTAAAGTTTGGCGTAATTTAATTTAAAACTTACTACCCCCGGAAACGCTTTATATTGGATCCGAGTGTAAGTGGGTTTTCTGGTGTTTTACTACAATGTAGTATCATGAAAAGCAGCTTTAGAAAGCTCATCTAGCATCTAAGGATAATGGTTATGAAGGAGTGTTATTTGTGTTTAGCGTAAAGAGTAGTTCGTTATAGAAAAACATTAGTCAAATCCAGTTCTAACCCCATCTATGTATGAATCATGTTTAAATGTGTTAGAGAGATATTAACCTGTTAACCTACCTGAGAGAGCTGTTTTGAACTTTTTGAGGCAATTTGCAATATTTATTGCATACATTTAGGCGTTCAAATTCAAACACGTTTGTTTGTGGAATGCCTTTAAGCAGTGCTATGATTTGCTTACATTTTTTTTCTCGTATTTTCCCACTCACCGTACTTCATACACGTTTTAACGAATCGTTATTACATTTCATCTTACTTAGTTAAGTAATTTCGAGCTGCTATTTTCATTACCATATTGTCAGTCAATTTGAAATGTCGCATCCGTGTCCTGCACGTTGCTTACAGTTCCATCTGATGTGCCCACCACTGCGACCGGTTTGTTACGGCAAACTGTATTTTACCCTGCTGTAAGGGTTGGTAGAGAATGGAACCATTTCTACCAGGACAGCCACGCCAATTCTGGCTCCGAGTTGACTGACGTTTTACCGACGCCGATGACAGCTGCCAGAAGGACATACGCATGCACTCGTGCACGAGATCAAAGGCCGTTATGGGGATTATGGTTGCCAGGACCCAGTACCTGGGCGTGCGTTGTAATATTTACAGCCACACCGTTCTGCGTCATGTTTTCCAGTACATCTGTGTGTTGTAGAAATACGCTAGAGCTGTTGGTATTTTCATTACCATTCTAATTCATTCGGTGCTTTGCCTTCGCACGGCGGTGAGTTGATTGCGGCTGCTGTTGGCAGCCGTACGAGAACATCTGCTTGCGAGTGGGCGCTAGCAGCAGTGGAAAAGCGGAAACCGTCAAGATCATCTTGCTTCTGGGATCCGCTAGCAAAGTGGAATCATCCAGTGTTTTCCGATACACCTGGGGCCGTTTGAGCCCGTGGAAATCGTGCTTTTACCACCACGCGTTTGCACGTGCAGGTATGAATGGATGCACACAACGGCAAGGTGACGTTCGCGTATCGCGCTCGACGTATGTGCGCTGTGATTGAATAAGTCAGTCAGCCAGTTTATGGTGCCCGTTTGCTGGAGGAAAAGCATGAAGCGAATGTACGGATGGCGACAACAAACAACGCATGTAAAGCTATACTTTCTGAACGTTTTCTGGCACTGGATGATGGTATGAACGTGTGGGATAAGGACCGTGTTTCACGTATTTGAACACAAATGTAAGAAGGCGTTGGACCAAAAACGCTTAATTATAGTTACATGGAATAGATGAATTTAAGGAGTCATTATCGTGATTGTGTTTTGAAACCTATTTTATTTTGTTTTAAAACATTATTACTAGAGTATCCGTATATAAATGTTGCAAAACTTACAACAAATTCTCATAGAAATAGTATGCTTTTAGCCCATTTTAGCTAAGTTTGTATTTCAACTAATAAAGCGCCTAAATGTATGCTATTGTTTGTTATTTTGAGTTAAGTATTAAGCTTGCACCTAATTTCTTCAGCATCGCTTGTTTACAAGTATGCAATTGCATCGAGGATTGTTGCTAAAACATTAAACAACTAGATCAAATGATGCTAATGGCAATACAACTAATGAGCTTATTTAATATCACTGTGACTGAGTTTCTTTCGGACGGTTTGGATTATGCTTTGGTAAATCCTGGTCAAACTTCCGACAAGAAGCTGAATCTCTATCCCTTCGGCTAATAGCAAACAAGTTGGTGGTAATTTTCTTTGTTTCCTAACCGTCTTAGCGAGATTTGCAATTAGCATCATATGGTTTGAGGGACAACATGTGAACAGCTTACCCAGCATAGGACGGGAAGGTCTCCCTGGTCAGCTACACCCAACGGCAACGGCTGCAAAAGCAAGGACATCGAATGTTTGTGCTAAAGGTTTACCCCCGGGGTGCCGAAGATGCGCACTGTTTCAGCAGAACCGTAAGGAAAACAATGCGCCTTTGCATCCTGATGACCCGTAAGTGCACTTGTGTAATTTGCATGATTGCATTATGGTTTGTAATTGCAATGGGCTGCTAATGGGCTTTGAGGGCTTTTTGCTGCTGCTTCGGGCGACCGGGGGACGTCTAGCATGGACCGCTTTCGGAAGACGTCCAGTTTTGTTTGTTGTGATGCTTTACAAAACGTATCGCTCTAGGACCGGCAGTTTTGGAACGGAACATCTTGCTGAGTGTAATTTTAAGGGGAAAGCTGCTTTAAATTATAGGAGGAAAAATGGATAACGTTTTGTGCATAGTTGGCAATTGAGGATAACAACAAGGTTATACTTTTCATTATCGTTTAAACAGAAGGACAAGAATGATATGGGTAAATTGTTACAATACTTCCATGAAACAGGTGCTATTAATTTTTAGTTTATTGAACGTAATCAAATTACTATTCACAATTTAATTATACTTTTAAAGTATCTTCCAGCACAGTGGCTGGTTTGTTTTACTAGTACGCGTTTATTTGTTTTATTTTATATTTTGATGCTAACTTGTTGCTATTTTGGAATTTACAGGTTATTTAAAAGCTCAACTATCTTTATCAATTTTTAAAAATTGTTCACAATAATTAGTTAAGCTCTAGAAAAAGTAAGAAAGTCTCCTCTTTTATTAAAAACCACTTGCATCTTAATTGAAAAGATGTCATAAGAACCATAATGCTAGTTACCAAATCCATGTATTTTATAGTTTGACAGTAAAAAATTAACCCTTTTACGTCACATCAGATAATGTTGTACAATAATACATTTTACGATGCTTTATCGAAATGAATAAATTAATCTTTTCGCCACGGACCTACCATCAATGCAAATTCCATGGTTTTATCATCGCTGGTTGGTTGTTTTTTGTAGTATTTTGATTTATAGTACAAATAGCAAAAATAAGCTGGAATGCTTTTCGTTGCTGTGTACCAAATCGTAATTAAATGCTAATTTATTGCTATTATTAGGATGAAATATTCAGTAGCGCAACCGCAGGAATGCGAACCAACCGGAAACCATTTTGCTCCGTTCCAGCGCAGCTAACCAGTGCTGATTTATTTCATTTAATTAGTAACGAATGAGGGTATGTGTGTTGGGGATTGTTTTTGCTGTTCCCTGGTAAAGGTGTTCCTGCAGGTGTGCAAATTAAACAAAATAAAAAAAGCTTGTCTTTCGTGCTGTTTAAATCATGAATTTAAAATCCCATCTGCCACAAATTCACTGCTTTACCATGTTTTTTTTTTTGTCGCTGAAAGAATGTTCCGTTTTCTTACCATTCACCGTGCTGCAGATGATCGTTTTCAATAATACACGATAATTCAATTTGTATCAGCGTAATGAGAGTATTCACCGGCAGGAGGGCGAACAGGTGTAACGATGGGGGTGGTCGCTGTTGACAGCAACATCCTTATCCACGTGGGAGTATGGTAGTCGTTCAGTTGCCTGTGTACCTTGTACCATGCCCGCTTGAGGCGATGACAAAAAGAATGCCAGAAACCCCCCTCGGCAGGTACCCACAGTTTGTCTAATAGATTAAATTAAGCCACTCGGTGACTGCCAACTTCCAAAAGCGCCATGACAATGTCGCTCCATGACACGGTAAAGTTGATGGTTGGATGAACCTGAACGGAGCGTGCTGGTGAAGGCGCTTTTGGCAGTGACACGAATGCGGAAGCGAATGCTGCGTTTGGGCACAAAACAAAACAACCACCCACTCACCCAAAAAAAAAAAGGAAGAAAAACATTTCCAGAAAACATACAACCACAACTCAACACGACCGTAGAAATTGGAAACACACATACAAAGAAATAGGTGCCAAAACTGGGAAAAGAAAAAAGCAGTTCCCTCAACAGCTCAACGCTGAAAACAGCAATCTTACCGGTTACACCTTGCACGGTTACGGAACGGTTCTGGGATTATGGGACCGAAGTGTTTCTTGGATTTTGCTCGTTGGCTCACACATGACATTGAGCGTTGGAAATTTGTTCCCGGGGTGGTATTTTTTTTTTTGGTTCAGGGTGGCGAACAACGAACCTGCCTCGGTGCGCAATGATCCAAGGGGGAATGTTTATTTTTCCGGTACTTTCCGGTACACAACACATGAAAACGTGTAATGATGAGATTAAAGGGAGCAACATTCACAATCATGGGCTTAGGGCGTGCTTACACTGTCGCGCAGCAGAAGGTTAGAGTTGAAGTGTTTCGCCGAGAGAATGGCACAATTTTCCCATGCAAAAATGTTGTGGAGCCGGGATTACGCATTGTTCAACATTATTTCACCGTAGTTGATTAATGGCATCAAAGTAAGTAAAACATTATGCTTTGAATGAACGCCTGATGGTGGATGTTTTGGATTGCGGAAATTAAGCTTTAAAAAACAATTGACAGACAAATTTGTTCTAGAATCGTCAAATGTACACTTATTATCGCACTAACGGACACACGGGTTGCAAACATTGCATCAAGTATTGACCGTATACGCTTCGGACTCAATTAATATATGTACCCAGAAACGAGCGAAACGATCGAACAACAGGAAGAATGAAACTTTTTTAAACTCTTCCTTCAATATTCCTCTTTTCAAACAGTTTGCAAACAAATATTGAAACTGTTACTTTTTTGTTGTTGCAATTTTCCCATCGTCTTCCGTACACGTTTCGCACCACCATTTGAAAAATCAAACATTCTAGCTTTGTGAAGATTGAGGCAAAGTTTCCTCTCGTTTAAGATAATGTTATTTACAGCGACCCGAAAAAAAAAAATACATATACCGCATCTTGCCCGGAATCGTGGAAAGTTTATCGACCTGGTCGTGGGGCGGAGTGGATCATGTTTCAGATTGAGACGGTTTCGTGCAACATATTGTAAGGATTTCTTTCATCCTAGAACCCCTTAGCCAGTTCATGGGATGTTGGTTATTTCGTTTGATTCAATTGTTCAGTTTAAGTCTAAAATTAGACAGCTAGTTGTTTCATTCTGGATAATGCTGCGCTAAAACGGGTTGATCTCTCGTGGTGAGCGCTTTGCAAGACACAATTTGGAAATTGATAATTCGCTTATTTTAAATGGGTATTTTATACGGAGTATTACATTTATTAGAATATTCGTTAAATAAATTGGTAATCACAATTTTTTTTGATTTTACATATTTATGTTTACTTTATTAAACATGATAATTTATTAAAACTTATATGGTATTGAGCCATATGCAAGATTCTTATTGCACATGCTTTTTGTGAATAAGTAGATATATTGAATCATTGTTCACTATTGCGTTATACTAATTTTAACTTTAAGGTTTACTTATTATTTGTTTATTCATTCACTGAAAAAACCGTATATTTAAGGTTTATTCACATTCCTTTTTGTACATTCACTTTCTTTTTTAATATCCGTAATGTAGCGGATACAATTTGGGAACAATGCATATTCGTTCCATAACGATCGTAGTCCATCATTTATGATTTACCTTCTGATAGCTTTTGTTTGATCGCGTTATCTGAAATTAAAATCCAATGGCCAAGCCCAGTTCATTCGACTATACTCTAAAACACT
>STHB01000010.1:3158682-3182482 GCA_018908115.1 Anopheles rivulorum
TATGTACCCAGAAACGAGCGAAACGATCGAACAACAGGAAGAATGAAACTTTTTTAAACTCTTCCTTCAATATTCCTCTTTTCAAACAGTTTGCAAACAAATATTGAAACTGTTACTTTTTTGTTGTTGCAATTTTCCCATCGTCTTCCGTACACGTTTCGCACCATCATTTGTAAAATCAAACATTCTAGCTTTGTGAAGATTGAGGTAAAGTTTCCTCTCGTTTAAGATAATGTTATTTACAGCGACCCGAAAAAAAAAATACATATACCGCATCTTGCCCGGAATCGTGGAAAGTTTATCGCCCTGGTCGTGGGGCGGAGTGGATCACGTTTCAGATTGAGACGGTTTCGTGCAACATATTGTAGGGATTTCTTTCATCCTAGAACCCCTTAGCCAGTTCATGAGATGGAGGTTATTTCATGTGATCCAATTGTTCAGTTTAGGTCTAAATTTAGGCAGCTTTTTGTTTCATTCTGGGTAATGCTGTGCTAAAACGGTTTGATCTCTCGTGGTGAGCGCTTTGCAAGTTACAATTTGGAAATTAGTAATTCGCTTATTTTAAATGGGTATTTTATACGGAGTGAAGTATTACATTTATTAGAATATTCGTTAAATAAATTGATATTCACAATTTTCTTTGATGTTACATGTTTATGTTTACTTTATTAAACATGATAATTTATTTATTTAATGGTAATAAGCCATATGCAAGATTCTTATTGCACATGCTTTTTGTAGATAAGTAGATATATTGAATCATTGTTCACTATTGCGTTATACTAATTTTAACTTTAAGGTTTACTTATTATTTGTTTATTCATTCACTGAACAAACCGTATATTTAAAGTTTTTTCACATTCCTTTTTGTACATTCACTTTCTTTTTTAATATCCGTAATGTAGCGGATACAATTTGAGAACAATGCATATTCGTTCCATAACGATCGTAGTCCATCATTTATGATTTACCTTCTGATAGCTTTTGTTTGATCGCGTTATCTGAAATTAAAATCCAATGGCCAAGCCCAGTTCATTCGACTATACTCTAAAACACTCTTTGATTTACATGACGTCAGCAGGTAACTTTTGCTGTTAATCTGACCAGTGTGGGCTACTCCCAAAAGTGTGATAACGTGATCACGTTTCTGACACCACACTGCGTCTATTGCGAACAATCGGTCGGGCGATAAATTCACCATCGCTCTCAAAAGAAAAACCTGCAAATCACCCCCAAGGATGACCGGTCGGGGTCGTGCCGCGGGATGGATTGTACCGTGATCGGTAGTTATCAAGCAATCGATATTTTACGCGTTAATGGCAGTATAACAGGAATGTCTAAAATTGGGCGGACCACCAGTCGACTGCTGGCTGTCAATAGTAACGGACAGTGTAACAAACGGCAAAATGCGTATCATAGTGTCCGTTCTCTGTGTTATCCTTCTGTCCGGTGGCTTAGTAAGCGGGTCGTTACATGATGGTAAAGATCTCATTTTAGACATTATCTTTTCTGAAAATGGTCCAAAGTGTTAATGTTTTTGGAATAATTTTTATCCTAAAGAGTATGACAGTGACAAACGATACCATCCGAGACTACCCGATGAAAACGTTCCGGTGAAGACCTCCAGAAATGCAGAGCAGGAGCAAACGATCGAATACTGGAGAAATCAGGCAAAGGCAACGGTGGAGAAGCATGTGAAGCGGGCAGAAAATACAAACATTGCCAAGAATGTCATCATGTTCCTGGGCGATGGTATGTCCATCACGACCGTGGCACTGGCCAGAATTCATGCGGGTGGAGAAGAGACTCCGTTGTTCTTCGAAGAGTTCCCCTACACGGGAATGGCGAAGACGTACTGTGTTGACTACCAGGTATCTGATTCGGCATGTACTGCCACCGCCTACTTGACCGGTGTCAAGGGCAACATGGATACGATCGGTGTGAATGCGCACGTAAAGGTCCGGGACTGTGAAGCTGGTCGTAATCGTTCACTGCACACCACCTCCATCGGTCAGTGGGCTATCGATGCGGGCAAAGATTCGGGAATAGTCACCACGACACGTGTCACACATGCATCACCGGCTGGAATCTATGCGCACACAGCGTATCGGGATTGGGAGGATGACTACTATGTGAAAGAAGATGGCTGCGATCCAGACCTGGTGGATGACATTGCGGAACAGCTGGTGTACGGTGAGACGGCGCCAAAACTGAGGGTCATTTTAGGTGGTGGACGTCGTGAGTTTATGGATCGTGATGTACATGAAGACTACGAAACGGGCAAGGGCGGATACCGCTCGGATGGAAGACATTTGATCAACGAGTGGCTTCGAAATGGTCCCGTCGGAGAGAATCGGACGTTCGTATGGAAACGATCGGATCTATTGGCAGTGGATCCTCACCGTACGGATCGATTGCTTGGAATGTTTGAGCCGGGACATTGTGCATATAATTTGGATAAGGTAGAAAACAATTTGGATGAAGAACCAACGCTCTCCGAGATGGTGGACAAAGCAACCGATATTCTCAGCACCAACCCGAATGGATTCTTCCTGTTCGTCGAGGGAGGTCGCATTGATCACGCACATCATGATAATCGTGCCAAGTACGCCCTGGATGAGACCGTGGAGTTCGCTAAGGCGATCGAACTGGCACGGAACAAGTTCAGCGAAGAAGATACGTTGATTGTGGTAACGTCAGATCATTCACACAGTGTCAGCTTCGCAGGGTACCCGGTAAGCCAACAAACTCCTCGCTAAACTCCAGAGATCCTGTTTTATTGTGAATTTTTTCCTTATTTTACATTAACAGAGTCGTGGAAATGATGTGTTCGGAACGGCTGGAAATGGCAGAGACGGTGTGCCATACATGACGATTAGCTACGCCAATGGACCAGGCTATAAAAAGCACATCGATGCCGAGGCTGGTGCCAGGTTAGATGTGCGTCAGATGGACCGATCGAAAGCGAACTTTGCCTTCCCTGCCATGTTGCCGAAGAATTCCGAAACGCACGGTGGTGAAGATGTGGCCGTGTATGCATCCGGACCATGGTCTCATCTGTTTACCGGCACGTACGAACAAAACGTCATACCGCACATGATGGCGTACGCTTCGTGCCTTGGTAATGGTTTGAAGGCATGTAATTAAACTGCAGCATTTGCATGAGATATTCTAAACTTCCGGGACAGGATCTTTTGGGATGCATTAAAACTACGGGAGTGAGAAGTATATATCGAATAGTTTCTAGGAAACAAAGTAGGAATACTCTTTAACGAAATGGCCACTATAAAGCCTTTAACACACGTGTGGAAAGCTTGCTCAGGAAGTGTAGAAAGGCACGGGTTGAAGTACTTACGACACCGTGTGATTGTTCTACCGACAGGAACACTAGTTGCGGCAATTGTTTTTAATGTTCAAGCGTATGCAATATCACCACACGTGATCGTTGGATAAGCTAACTTCAAAATTCGCCTCAAAATTTTTGATAGCAATACAAAATCAAAACATTTATCAAACCAATGCTGGACAAGATCTTGTCAGTATCAACATCCAAAATAAAACAAAACAAAAATGTGTGGGAGATAATGTCGCTTTACGTGATTAGACTTTGATGACTGTCGGCGTTATCATCCGCAGTCACGAGTGCATCACGATCAGCTGAACATTTCATTATCTTAAAACCTCCCAATTAGTTCGAGCACTCTTGAACGGTTACGGTTGCGTTCGGTACGAACATATAGCTCCCTTCAGTTGCTCGCAGACGTTCAGATAGTGCCGAAGATGTACCGAACCGTCAGGGTCGTGGTGATACTAGCCACCGTGCTTGGTGTTGCACTCGGATCGCTAAACGATGGTAATAGAGTGATGTGATTTAAAATAAAACTTATCTGTTTGTATAATGCTAACTTCCATGTGGTGCGTGTGTGATATGTTTTCTTCTTCTGGTACTCAGAATACGATAGTGACAAACGACTCCATCCAAGGCTGCCCGACGAAAACGTAAAGAAGCTGCCCATTAGCAAAAATGCCGAACAGGAGCAAACGATCGAATA
Organism: Anopheles rivulorum; assembly: GCA_018908115.1. Classification (NCBI taxonomy): domain Eukaryota; kingdom Metazoa; phylum Arthropoda; class Insecta; order Diptera; family Culicidae; genus Anopheles; species Anopheles rivulorum. Next base: position 3,162,735 of record STHB01000010.1, read on the forward strand.
CTGGAGAAATCAGGCGAAAGCAACCGTGGAGAAGCTGGTGGAGAAGAAGGAAAACACAAACATTGCCAAGAATGTCATCATGTTCCTGGGCGATGGAATGTCCATCTCGACTGTTAGTATGGCACGGGTTTATGCGGGCGGTGAAGAAATTCCACTGTCATTCGAAAAGTTTCCGTACGTCGGCATGTCTAAGACGTACTGCGTGAACTATCAGGTGGCCGATTCCGCTTGTACTGCCACCGCCTATCTGACCGGTGTGAAAGGCAATTACGAAACGATTGGCGTGAATGCGCACGTATCGGTGCGTGACTGTGAGGCGGCACGAAACCGTAGCACGCACACATCCTCCATCGGTCAGTGGGCAATGGACGCGGGAAAGGATGCGGGAATAGTTACCACGACACGTGTCACACATGCGTCTCCATCGGGCATGTACGCCCATATCGCATTCCGGGACTGGGAGGATGATTATTGGGTAAAGCAGGATGGCTGCGATGCCGATCGGGTTGATGATATTGCGGAACAGCTGGTGTACGGTGAGACGGCACCAAGGCTGAGGGTCATTTTGGGTGGTGGACGTCGTGAGTTTATGGATCGTGATGTACATGAAGACTACGAAACGGGCAAGGGCGGATACCGCTCGGATGGAAGACATTTGATCAACGAGTGGCTTCGAAATGGTCCCGTCGGAGAGAATCGGACGTTCGTGTGGAAACGATCGGATCTGTTGGCAGTGGATCCGCACCGTACGGATCGATTGCTGGGAATGTTCGAACCAAGCCATTGTGTGTACAACTTGGATAGGGTTCACAAAAACCTTGTCGAAGAACCAACGCTCTCCGAGATGGTGGACAAAGCAACCGATATTCTCAGCACCAACCCGAATGGTTTCTTCCTGTTCGTCGAGGGAGGACGTATCGATCATGGTCATCACGATAATCAGGCAAGATATGCCATTGATGAGACGGTGGAGTTCGCTAAGGCGATCGAACTGGCACGGAACAAGTTCAGCGAAGAAGATACGTTGATTGTGGTAACGTCGGATCATTCGCACAGTGTCAGCTTCGCAGGGTACCCGGTAAGAATTCGTCACTAACCATTAACATGATTCCAAAGTTTGTCTAATACTTCGTCCAACTTCCTCCTGATTCTGATCCAAAGAACCGTGGTAATGACATCTTTGGGACAGCAGGTACCGGAAAGGATGGCATCCCGTACATGACGATTAGTTACGCGAATGGGGTCGGATTCTACAAGCATGTCGATCCAGCGAAAGGTGCCCGTGCCAATGTGCGGGAAATGCCAGATGCCACTGCGGATAATTTTGAATTTCCTGCGATGCTACCGGTTGAGCTAGAAACGCACGGCGGTGAAGATGTGGCTGTGTATGCGTCCGGACCTTGGTCTCATCTGTTTACTGGTTCGTACGAGCAAAACGTCATACCGCACATGATGGCGTACGCTTCGTGCATTGGCAATGGATTGAATGCTTGTAAGAATTAATTGTTCTCAATATTAATTATCGAATAAAGTATTAAACACACATGTGAGCGCCGTTTCTTGACTCCCTGGGCAGGTGTTTTGATTTGCGATACGAATTTTACAACACTTAGAAAATTAAAATTCCACTCGCTCGCCAGGGGTCGTATGATCGAGTCAATTAATCACTTAAAGTTGACAGCAGGCATGCGCGGATAATTGATTAATGAGTTGATTTTTTGTTCGTGGATCACCGTTACCGTACATCGAAACGACGTAGTAGCGTGCTGCATCCTTCACCATATAAATGTCGTAAAGATTTGCCAAAGTTCGATTTACTACTCGGCGTCCGCGCCCGATAAGCGAACAATTGTTGTGAACAAGAAACAATACAAAACTTTGTTTGGGTTTGCTGGCCGTGAGTGTGACGGCAGATCGGCAGCGAATCGGTGGCTGGAATTTGTTCGGATCTGATAAGCACATTATTAAAGCATTAAGAGAGTAATATACTCTGCTAAGCGTGCTGTTCAACAACGCCATCGAAATAATCTGATAACGCCAGCCAAAGGGGTAGAAAATGTAAAACATATGGTGGGGATTAGTCGCGACAGACGGATATATTCACTTCATAAGTGGCTTTTCGCCACCAGTTCAAGGTATTACTCTACTCTAGACACTATGTACAGTACCTCATTCTTTGATAAGGACCACTTATCGCACAAATGCTTGCGCATCAGCATCGACATGGCTAATGCTTGTATGGGCCTTCCTTTTTACATCGATCAAACGATAACTGTTCGATTTGACAGATGGGCCCTTCTGATTGTTCGAACAAGCTGGTAGGATTAATTATCGCCTCATTAGCACGGCAACGAAACACCCGAGAAGGACAGACAGCTGCAGCACGAGTCCGCTCGTACCGGAGTTGGAACCGTCGTAGTAGTCACCGATCTGCGCAATGTAGGAGATCAGGTACGGGATGGTGTTCTGTTCGTATACGCCCCGGAATAGATGGGACATTGGGCCAGACACCCAAACGGCCACATCGTCACCACCGTGCGTTTCCGCATCCAGCGGCACCATCGCCATGTAGCGCTGATCCATCAGGGTGTAGTCGTACTTGGATACGTCCTCGCGAATGCCTAGGTTGTTCTCGGTGTAGGTCGTGTAGTACGACAACCCGTTCGCATAGCTGAGCGTGGTGTAGGGGAGAAAGTCTTCATCACTTATGTCACCCAGCCCGAGAATGTCGTTGCCTCGCTTCTGTTGGGAACAACGGACACGGAGGAGACAATTTGGTTATCCCTTCATTCAAGCATTATTCTTTCACTTACGGGATATCCGTTGTACGTCATGGTGTGGGCATGGTCGGAGCTGACGACGATCAGTGTGTCCCGCTCGTCCGTCATTTTACGCGCCGTGTCAACAGCTTTGGCCATTTCTGCCGTTTCATCGAGCGCCAAGCGGGCGTACGTCTCATGGTGAGCCACATCGATTAGGCCACCTTCGACGAACAGCACGTACCCGTTCTCGTTTTGCTGCAGCAGTTCTATCGCCGTTCGCGTCATCTCCTCGAGCGTCGGTTCCATGCGGCTCGCTTCCTCATTGCCCACCAGCTCCAGATTGTACTTCATGTGGCCGCTTTCGAACAAACCGAGCAAATAGTCCGTGCTGGAGGTGTCCACCGCAAGGAGCTGTTCGCGATTCCACACGTACCGCGATCGCCCCATCGCTTCGTGCGTTTGTTTCCACTGTTCGATCAGATTCTTGCCATCCCGCCGGTAGCCGGGTTTACCCTCCTCGTCCATTGTTTCTACCGGTAGCAGATTGGCACGACCTCCACCGAGCACTACGTTAAACCGTTGCGCCATTTCCTTGCCGACCAACTGTTCCGCGATGTCGTCGACACGCTCTGGATCACAGTCGGCATCTTGCACTTCTGCATCATTCTCCCAGTACCGGTTGGCAGTGCTTGCGTAAGCTCCGGCCGGAGTCGCGTGTGTGATCTTGGTCGTTGTAATAATGCCCGTGCTTTTACCGGCATCCTGAGCCCACTTGAGCAGTCCCTCGAAATCGGATGCATTCCGATCGTACTCGCAGGTGTACCGCGGCACTGAGGCAGCAATGTTTATCATACCATAATTAATCTTCACCCCAGACAGATAGGCCGTGGCAGTACAGGATGAATCGGACACCTGCCGATTGACGCAGTACGTCCGCACCGTACCAATGTCCTTAAAGTTCTCGAATGACAAAGCGTTCGCTTCGTTGCCGAGATACATACGTGTGGCTGCCACCGTTTGCGACGACATACCGTCGCCGATGAAGAAGATGACATTTTTTGCATGGTTTGTGTTGTGCGGTGTGGCCAACTTCTGCGCGAGAGTTTCTTGACCCTGGGTCAACCAGTAGTCTGTTTCGAGTTCACGATCTTCGAAACCTTGCACCTGAGGGTTTTGCGATCTGGGGGTCTCTGGTGAGGTCGTTTTGAACGAACCATGCTTACCACGTCTCGAATGGCCATCAGGTTCACGACCTGTAGAGAGAGTGAGAGAGAAAGAGAAAAAACGAAATAAACAATAAAAAATCAATATCACTCCTTCATTTGTTTCGTGCTCGATACTTACCATCATTGGGGACACTGTAAAGCTCACCAGCTGCGAGCGTCACCAGTGTTAGACATACGAAGTACCTGGCAAGGGTCATCATCGCGCCAATGCTCTCGACTCGAAACGACTCGTAACGCACCCGAACGTAAACTAAATAAAACACTTCGCTCAGAGTTCCGTTAGGTTTCCCTTTCAAATAGCTTTATTTCTTAACTCTTAGCGTTATCAACCGTCACTGTCCGAGATAAACGCTTCTTGACGGATACAGATACAGAGTTTACAGCGTGTTGCGCTCGTTCGGAAGGATGATTACGTTTGTCCTCGTCGAAAATTGATGCATGAAAAGCGCGATGTTTGATAATGGTGTGGAGCACCTCGGTGGCTGGCCCAGGGTGTGGGAATACAACCAGGAAGACTATCTTTAAGATCCGATTTCATTGTTAATACGACCTTTGATACGACCGTCTTCGGTATACTACGCTATTCGGTACAGCTGACGACCGAATGTCCCAACCAGTGCTAGGCACATGAGTAGAAGGTGCGAGATAGACACCATGCTGGCAGCACCATCATCATCCTCATCCTCATGGTCATCTTCATGCGTCACCCAACCAAACTGTTCGCCGATGTTAGCTGCGTAAGCCATCAGCATCGGTAGCACGTTTTGTTCCGTGCTGCCACCGAACAGATGGGCACCCGGACCGCTGGCATACACGCCGACATCCTCACCACCGTGCGTTTCCGACGACAGTGGTACGGTGGCAAGATAGCGCTGCCGATAGCTCTTAAAGTCGTAGCTGGTAACGTCGATGCGCTGGGCTGGGTTGCCATCGACGTACGTTTGGTAGAACCCTTCACCGTTTGCGTAGCTAAGCGTTGTGTATGGTAGCTGGTCCACGTCGCTGACGTCTCCAATGCCTAGAATATCACTTCCACGGGTCTGTGAAATTGGAAGAATTGAGTAAAGGAGTATGGAAGGAGAGAGAGTTAGTGATCTAGAAATAAGACATTCAAGGCTTTTTAGATGTTATTAAGTTTCAGTTTGTTTTTGATAGTAAAAGAAACTTAAAAAGTATTTAAGAACTATAAAACTTGAACTGTCTAAGAGTGTTCAGATGAAATAAAAATTCACCCGCCTACACTCAAGACTAAAGAGGACAGTAATACGATGATTGCATTGGTAACAAAATGCTTATCAGCGTACTTTACAATGTTGCTTGCCGCATCTGATATGCCGCCCAATAATTACCCTAATGGAAGGCAATAAATCATCACCTCATGCAAATGCATCTGCACCTACAGCTGATCATGGAACCAGTAATGATGAAAAAAAGAAGATAGCGTCTATAAATTCAAATGCATTATCAACGCCGGGAAAGAGATTGCAACAATGTGCCCATCGTACGTACCGGATATCCGTTGTACATCAGCGTATGACTATGGTCGGACGACACCACAATAAGCGTATCATCCACGCTGGTGCGCTTGCGGGCGAGATCGATCGCTTTGTGGAATTCGTTCGTTTCCTCGAGCGAAAGGCGCGGCCGGTTCGAATGATGCGCCGTATCGATTAAGCCACCTTCCACAAACAGTACGTAGCCTTTCTTGCTGTCCTCCACCATGCTGAGCGCAGCGTCTACCATTTCCGTCAGCTTGGGTTTCCGATCGCCGAGCTGCATATCGTCGATCTCTAGGTTGTACAGACAGTGGCTGCTGTCGAACAACCCGAGCAGATAGTTTGCCTTCTTCGACTTGGCCGCCTCCATTAGGCTCGCCTTGTCGGACACGTACTGCGCTTCGCCCATGTCGCTGTGCACCTGCTTCCAGGCATCGATCAGGTTTACGTTATCGGAGCGTGTTCCATTTTTGCTATCCTCATCGAGCGTTCCCTTCGGTAGGAAATGGCGCCGACCACAGCCCAACACCACGTTCAGGTTCTTACCGACGCTGCCGTACACGAGCTGGCTCGCAATGTCCTTCGGTTTGCTTTCGTCTGGCGTCGTTGGACAGTCGGCATTCACCTCACTGTCATCTTCCCAATCCCGGTCCGCGCTGCTAGCGTATGCACCGGCCGGACTGGCGTGCGTTATGCGGGTCGTGGTGACGACTCCGGTCGCTTTGCCCGCATCCTGGGCCCACTGGAGCAACCCCTTAAACTCGGTCGCTTCGTGATTGTACTCGCACGTGGTACGTTTCACACTGGCCGCCACATTAAGCATGGCGTAGTTGATCTTCACGCCGGACAGGTAAGCGGTAGCGGTACACGCCGAATCCGCCACCTGACGATTGACGCAGTAGGTTTTCGTGAGCCCAAAGTATGGAAACTGTTCGAACGAGAGGGAAACGTTCTCGTTGCCGAGATACATTCGGGTAGCAGCTACAGTTGACAGCGACATGCCATCGCCGATGAAAAATATTAAATTCTTCGCACGGCGATCGCTTTTCGGAAGCGTGGTGTGATCTTGCAACGATTTCTGTGCAGCTGTGCGCCAATATTCTGACTCTTCCTCAAGCGTATCGTACACTGGCTCCTGGCCCACAGCCCTACGGTCCGGACGTGGATGCTGCTGATCGTGTGGATCGATAGGTCTTCTAGCTCCTTGCACGCTAGCGGCGTAGATTGTTGCAAACGCTAGTGCAACTAGCACCGAACGGCTCATCCAACTGGACATCATGAAGTGGAAGTTGTGTTGATAGACTGATAGACACTAGCTACACTAGACGGTGTGCATCGATGAACCGCGAAACGAACACTGGTGTGTATTGTGATGCACTGAATCCGTTTTCAAGAGCCTTCGACCATCGTCACCTGTAGGGTTTGCAACCCGCCCAGCTGCCGCTTATCAAGTGGAATCGATCGGGAATTGTTCAAAGGTGTGATCCCTTACAAATAAATGTACGGCTTAAAAGAATAAGCCATTGTTAGGCGTAGTTAAAGCAATGTGCCCGACGAGAGGCTTCTCCTGCTCGTGCCATGTATCGTCACCACCATATGCCATGCATGAAAAGAACCCCGTACGAATTATCAATCATTTGCTGCAAGGAGATAATCTTCCTGTCGGTGTTTTCCCGGTGTATCAAAAGTGTCAAAAGTTAAAGACATGACTTTTTTTTTCTTCTTTCCCACAAAAAGGTGCTTGTGATCGGCGTGATTACCACGTGAGAGGTCTTTAGGGCGGCAAACGTGCTGCTGCTGTGTAGTGTCAGCTGCCCGGAACTCTTCTGTATTGTGGCGCATATAGGGAGCTGAACACACCACCTGAAATAGAACAGCACGATGGGGAAGGCTCGTGTGGTGATTAGATTCACGTGAGTGTTGTTTAGAACACGAGCCCAACCTTGTAAGACAATAGCAAAGAGAGCAAAAACCACACCTCGTGTGGTCGCTCGATGAATACGGGTTGATTAATTAAGCTTTATCAGCAAACAATTGTATCCGTTTCAGCTCTGCGGAACCATGTATGGCGTCTTAATGGCGCCAAAAAAGCTGTCTTAGTGGTGTTTTCTTTCATTTTGCTTTATTAGCCGAAATGAGTTGCCGAATGTGTTTATCTGAAAGTAATTCCGTGTGATTGATTCGATTTACGTTTGTTTTGGTTGCACCTAAAATTACTCTGCCGCTTTTTTTTGCTAGCTTTAATTTATCTGGAAACGTTGGTTATCTGGAGGTTTTTTTTCTGTGAAAGTAAAGGAATGTATAGAATGGTTAGATTACATTGGATCAAGGCGAACGATAAGCACGGCTTTGGTGGACTATCCCATTAGAGTTTGCATTAAACCGTTTGTATTCAAGACTTCAGAAGAAACGTACACACTGGCCATCCTTTTTTACAGCATTTCAATGGTTGGTTTCGATAAGGAAAGGTTCCTTTTGGGGGAACGGTGGCACTATCCAAAGCTAAGAAATCGTTACATTATGTCAACCGACAATGATTGCTAGTGGATTTCCGAAAAGTCAAAAGCTTGCCCAACCAGGGACCAAGCGGATAGCACCATCAACACCCATTCATTAATCACACAAACCGTTACTGACAGCTAGTGAAAAATGGCAGGATCGGGTTCGTCTGGGTGGAAACCCTTTTTAGCAAAAACCACAGCAATGCCACCCGTTCTGCTGCCAAACTTGCCCTTTTTTCCCCCGTGTTCAACACTCGTACGCGTCGGTCCCTTCGAAACCAGCGACCGGTATCTTAAGGATAAACTTTCAAAACCCCATCACCTTCCCACACTACCTCGCGTTTCTGCCCCGCTGCAAACCACAATGGCACTGCAGATATCTTAATCATCTTCCATCGGTGAAACGTTCTATTTTTCCGGCCAACGGTCGGACCATTGTTGCCGCTTTGTTGACCGAAAGGGAGGAAAAATGAGACTTTCACTGCTGCTGCTGTTGGCTGCCTAGCTACAAAGCCTAGCTGACTTCTTGCGGTTTAGTTTTCGGGCTAACTTGCCCGAACCCCCAACCCGATCGGTGTCGGTCCAGAATGAAGACGGCCACGAGTGCTTAACCCCCGGTGCTTTGTTGGAATCCCTTTTGTAAATGCACGGAAGCCTTGCACGCCTTTAATATGATAATTTGCTGGTTAGACTGGTTGGATTTTACGGACTGTTTCAATTATCGGTTTAGGCTTGGAGTTGACGAGCGAGGCGTGATGAATCCTAATTATTGTGTGGTAACTGTTTTATGTTTTGGAGATTTTTCAAAGGTATTATAATTAATCTTTATCCTTTTCTTGGCTAGTATAATTGTTGTGCAGTGTAGAACACTTTTGGGTACAGTTTTCACACACTTTGCATACAACTTGATGTATTCATCTTTTGTATACATAAACCCTAAAACTTTTAATTCTATTGAATATTTGAAAGAAGATATATTAAATGAGGTACATAGTTTTGCTTCATAGTTTATAGTTTTAGTTTTGATCATGAAGGAGTAAGAAAGCTAATCCGGTCAACAAGAACGTCATGTTTAAGCTCCAAGATATGGCCATATTTAGTCAATTAATTTGGTTAATAAAACAAGGACTTTTGAGAGTGACTTCGTGGGGTTTTTGTTAGTTATATTTTACGAGAGCTATTTGCGCTATTGTATTTTTGATGCAAAGGTTTGTCAATATCCTTTGTCTATGTCCAAATCAATTTTAAAGTAGTTTCTTGAAAACAATATCTTGAGAAGTTCCTATTAAAAATAGTTTTTGCTAATGTTATATGGTGGTTTAGAGAATCTTCTTGAGATGCAAGATCTTCTCGTCATAAGAACTTTTTATGCTCATCATCTCTGCTCGATTATCAGATGCAGATCACATCAATACTTTATTATTTCCGGAGTGAAGTTATTACAGTAAAGGGAAGCAAAAAAAGCGTAAAAATCTAACGCTTATCTTTAATGACTCTGAATGACGGTTAAACTGAATAACAATAATTGAAAGCAGAGTATGGTTCAGGCTATATAAATTACATTAAAATGAAGTCCTCCTGTTTGTTTTGTGCATCTCGATCACTTCCATGGAATTTGGACTCATGACACATGGTAGTATAAATATCCAAACAACTTGTTTGTAATTCAATTCCTTGCAATTTCCTTTTTGATCTGCAATACATAGCACGCTCTTCACAGTTCCATCTGAACCTTTGCGAAATCGAACGCCAGCCATGTACAACACGCACAAAAAATGTAACCTCACTGACATTGCAAAAATTGTTTATAAATAGCTCAATGTTAATAGTAAATGAAAAAGCAGCGCTGTGTTTACTGTTACGGTGCCCACCTCATTAGCGTGTTCGGCGTGTCTACGGCCCGCTGCTCATCTGCCCTTTTGCAATCGCTGGCCGATCGTTTGTGCGGACGATATCAAACGGCAGCATCATAAATTAATTATTACGAAATTCCTTTCACTGTCTATCGCGATTCTGATGGGTCGTGAGGCCAACCTCCGGCGGGCGGTTGGCCCATCGCATCTACCCCGATCACCACCGGAATGACAGCGAAAGCGAAGCAAAAAGTACAAGTTCGCATCCGAATCCGAGAGTCGTTCGATGGTGCTAATTAAAATTCAGCAAATAATTCATTTGCCACCCGGAACGGCATCCACCTTCGCGCCTTGGTTGTCGTTTTTACCACGAACCGTTCCATTCCGAGTGTCCTTTGCGATACACTTGAAAGGTCACAGGCCGTGGGCAAATCTGATGCTTGCCGCGTTTTGTACTGTCTCACTCGTACTCACGGCGCAGTAGCAAAGAAAGCCACCGAACACCGGGGAGTGCCCGGGAGATAGATCTGGGAAGAAAAAATCAATTATCGACAGGAAATTGATATTCGGGCGTACCATCGCATCGCAGCACATGGAAATGTTCAAGATTGGCGGGAAATTGCTTCGGGCGGGTGACATCCAGCGTCCCAATCGATTTGAATGGGACGGTGCAATTGTACGGTTTGATTGCGGTTGCGGAAAACTTACTTGTGTCATCGCGTCACTTTTTTCCGACCACGCCGCTCAGCCGCACTACATAAGCTGTCATCGTTTAGGTTCGAATGGACAGGACCATATTTTGATCTGAGCCAGATTACACACGAAGGTCCTGCGAGGTGTGAAATGGGTAGTGAAAACCCTTTGCTCTGATGCATATGTCCTTTCCATTTTTGTTTTGCTTGCATGCATAATCATCCGAAACTGCTGTTACAGCTGGAATGCTCTCACAAGAGGTGTACCATGACATTTGTTACCTGTAGTGGCAAAATGTTTCTAATGCGTGGTGCAGCAGCAGCAGCAGCAGCAAACGAACTTGCTCGGAACCTCCGTGATGGATGGGAATTATGTTCCAGCATACCGTCGCCGCACACCGAGAACGGGTGGAATGCTAATTTGAAAATGAGCGCACATACCTCAGCATGCGAATGCCAGCGATGGGAATTTAATAGCGTGAATAATTGAAACACGGCCGACCCGACGATGCGTTCCCGTGTTTTTACTCCACGATGACATCCTTTTGAGAAAGCAGCAAACCCAACAGCAACGGGACCAGCCGATCGAAGTTGTAATGAAATTTACCGGCTGCTGTGTGCGGATCCACAACGGCGTGCGTATTGGCGGTGAGAGGACAATATTATTTACAATTAATGTACGCCAGCTTGATGAACTCGATTAGTGCCAGAGGAAGGTGAATGCCAACTAAATGGGGTTGGCATAGCAACTGGAGCAATTCCCTCGGTTACATTGCGATTCGCTTTGCTGCAACAAATCACTTTCTGATTGGGAAGGTTTTGTTTTACAGAATGTTTTTTTTGTTGCGGTTTGTCTATCAGGACGCAATCGCTTGTAATGTTGGCGGTTTTATCACGCTTTAGTTGTAATCGCGTTTGCGTCAGCTGTTATGCGCTTAGTTATGCAATTGGCCATGTTAAATAGTTTACTGTCTGCTGTTTGTTATATAAATCTGCAACGACGTTTTGAGTGAGAGTTTTTGGATGGTTTTTCTCTGAAAGTTAACCAATATACTATTGCAACATATTTTTTTTAGATGAGTTTCATCGATTGTAAGTTATACGGACTGAAAATTTTAATTATTATTATTATTTATTATTTATTTGATTTTTATTTTATTTTTATTTTATTTCAGATTATTGCCTACGGTAGGCGCCATCGATTTATTACCAATCATTTTAATATAGGCACGCAACCGAAATTTAACCGAACAATCAAAATGGGTCGATGGTTATTCAGTTTTTTTTCAGTACGTGACAAAGCCTACCGTACTGTTACAATTTAAGTGAACTGCACAATAGTGAGATTATTACACACCAGATGGCGTTCTTTTTATTAAAGCATCTATGTTAAGTTTAAACATTTTCGCATATTTTCTGAGTTAAGAAACGTGCTTGTAAAAAAGATACACAAAAGATGATGTTTTGATACTTTTGAAAGAATACATCATTATCCAGTATGTGCTCATCTCCTTTAAATAAAATACTTTAAGTACTTTAAAATACTTAAAGCTACACCACATACCTAACTTTAACCTATACTTATCGTTAACTCGTCCAAGTTTAGCTCCAAGTTTAGGTCCAAGTGGAGCTTGATAGCTCCAAAACACAAAACGTTCTCTCTAGTGTCATGTTGAATATTAGTCAGAGCAGTATAATCTCCCTGGTGATGCAGAAAAGAGTCTCAAAAGTTTTCCATTCATCTTCATCTTGGTATAGAACGTTTTAGGTACTCGGTACTTTTTCAAATATTTGGTTTAAAATTATGGTTTATATGATAAGAATAGGATATTTGGAAGTTTAATGAAAGGAGTGGAGCGAAAAATCTCCAACAAAGATCCATTTAAAGGTTAGCATTTCAATTCCCAAAAACGTTGTTGCATTCAACAACTTTGCGCTGTTGAGCTGAGCAGTATCGTTTGTGAACTTTGCGCAATGCTTTGCAGGGAGTTTTTCGTAGAAGGCCAGAAAAAAAGCGTCTTTAAGAAAAAAAAGAACATCATTTAGCGCAGAAACTTTTAACCTCACCTCTCCGGCAGCAAACGTGCCAGAAGCAAACGTCTTCTTAAACTGTTTTGTCTCACCACAGCTGCTTAAAGCCGCACGGCGCCGCACACCGAAGCGCTTTAATTTTTATCACATTAATCACATTAAATCGTTCTGCATTCTAAAGCGACCAAATCAAATTCCACCCAACGAGAGAGTGGAAAATTAGTAATTAGTTTCCCATCAACATTCGCATCCAGGCGGGTCCGGGACCCCGGTACGTTGGTCGTACCACTGTCCGTTCGACCCAATGCGAGCGAATACGGTGGGATACGGTGGGAATGCCGGACACCCGGAAGAAACCATTTGATAAACATTATTCCCCGGTGCAAAAGGCAAGACGTTACGTGAAATGAATATTAACCATTTTGCTTGTACAAGGGAGTTGGGCACCGCTGTTTGTGAGGTTGTATGTTTAACCTCGAAACCTTCATCAAGTATTATTAGTCAGTTTATTATTACTGGGGATTGTAAGGGAATGGTGATTATTTATTAATTTGACGTTTTATGGCATCGCTGTAATTCATTTATAGCATAAAGCTATATCGAGGAAATGTGTGTTTATTTCGTTATAATTGCTAAATAAAATACAATTAAGCGATGAATTAAAGTTATTTTATTCTTCCTATTGTTGCAGAACGCCCTACAGGCAAACGTCCAGAAAGCATCTGTCAACGAGTTTTTACAGTCTACGCGTCGTAGGATTTTGGCAAAAAGACATCGTCGCAAAGCATAAATCTAGCACCGAAATGAAGGGCAGACATCTTCGGCGGCGGTTCAGCCTACAGCCGTCTTTTATGAAGGACGACTCTACCGAAGAACGACCAAAGCGCGAAAAGTAAGTAGTAATCTTTTGTTCCATTCTCCTTGTTTTTTTTTGTTGTTGCTTCGATCAAACTTCGTCCTGGCTTGACGTTGACAATGTTAATTGTTGATGCTGTAGTTCTTGTGCTCTGAACCAAGGTCAACGTCGAGCTATCCACAGGGCCAAGTGAGGGTTAATTTTAGCAAACAAAAAAAAGGAGACAAATTGACCCAACGACGGGCAGAGAAAAGATGGGAGAAAAAAATGTTTGCGTCTTACCAAAGCACAAGTAACACACCCTTGAAAGCTTCCGACGATGGATCGAGATGGATAGCCTATGCTGTGGAAAATAAACACAAAAAGTAGGATCAAAAATTACCAGAGCAGGTCTAGCGAGAAGAAAAAATGATTGAAGAAGAAGTGAAAAAAGCTCACACACACACACACTAACAGAGCCGAAACATGAATCACTGCCTAGATTATCGTCGGAAAAGTTTCACAATTTATAGCACTTTTTCAATGTTTGCTGGCACTAGGGGGATGGATGACGGAGGGAGACTTATCAGATCGCTAGCATTTAATGCGACATCCAGCAGAATGCGGATTTAGCCATCAGGTCGAAAGTTTATGCCGTATAATATGGCTTCCGTGTTGAGTGCTGATGCTGCTGCAAAGATTATGGCTACGGGCGAGTTACACAAGCAGATTTAAATCGTAGCCCGATGCGAGACGCATCGGGGGCATCAGGGCATCCGTCAGGAGTCAGGTGCTACGCTACGGCGACGGTTAAAATTATCCCAACTAATAAATCTTATTCCCGCGTCGGTACCTCAAATGTTCTCAATTAAGCTGAAAAATAGCTTCAATTAAAGGCAATGCTGTACGCTGTACGGCAGTTAAATGTGCACAAAGAAGCTAATTCTATTACTATTTTGCTTAAGTAGGGTTCGTTTCTGTAGAAGTTTGTTAACAACCGGGGTGTAATGTATTACGATAATAGGAGCATTCATCATAGAACGATCATAATTACGTCTTCCTAAAAATGTATCCATCTGTCAATGTCTGTAAGTTCGACTTTAAAGAGTGATGGCAAGTGCTTCATAACAGTTTTAATTCGAAATTCAGTGATAAAGTAACTTAACAGCTGGTGTAAGTAATGCCAATCTATTGGGTAGCTAACAAATCACAAATTATGCTACAGCAACATACAAGTAAAAGGTTAAATGAATGCGCCTAAATGTGTGCTTTGTCTTTCGGAGATATTTTTCCTTTTTGTTGCGCCTAAATGTATGCTTTCCCTTGTTGATTTTATAAACCGGTTAGCCTTTCTAGAGCTGATAAATAATTACGTGAAATAGTTATGGAAAGATAAAAAATAAAGCTGTTTTCCTTGACAATCATGTGCTAAAATTGGTAAATGCACGGAACCATAAGGAAAGCATTAAATTTCACTCTGCCAATGTATTCATGTTCAACAACGCGTTCACTTCACGCATTACTTCGGTCCATCTTTTTCATGCTCAGACCATTTGCCTGAAATAATTTCATCTTTTTTTTGCGTTTCATAATAAAAACCAACCAAAAAAAACGAAACAAAAAAAAAAATGAGCGAGATTCCCTAGGTTTGCGATCGATTTGATTGCCCGCGGTGGTGTTTGTACGCTTCCCGCAAGTAATTTGTGCAAGAATTTGGATTTCGTTCGCTTTGATTGCCATTAGAGTGATTTTTATTACCGCACAATGACAAGCGAAGGTGCGCCTGGGGATGATAATGTACGGTGCTCTGGTGCTGCGATGTTGCGGCAACCACGGGACTGTCCTCCCGTAATGGAGCGCACTGGTGAACCCCAATGCCAATAGAGGCGGCCGTCCCACTCGACATTCATCGCAATCCACCGAAGCCTTAAGGGGATTTCTGGCAGGGAAGATGAAAAATCGCTTCGTCATTCACACTGTCCTGTGCGACGAGCGAAGACGGTCGAAAGCAGGTTCAGCGAAAACGGTCCGCACGGCACTGCGGAAACCGAACGCACAGTGCGAGTGGGTCGCCAACGATCGCCTGGATGCCGGGGCCCCGGAGCACTTACTTGATGCAGTGGTCCGTACGGCGGTTTTCCTCCTGATAGCAGCTGGCCAAGTGATGGAAAGGTATTTCTTATTGACATTTTCCTCCCACCCAACCTTTTTCGCGCCGGCCAGCATTCATTTACTCTTCCTAAATTAATCTCTCCATCCGCACGAGCGAATCTTACTTTCCGCCGGCAGTACCTGGTGTGTATGTGTGTGTGTCCATTTCCGCGGAAAATCCATCCTCTTCACGAAGCGGATCGAAATTTATTTATTTTTCATAGTATAGGGAGTTTTGTTGCTCTCACTTTCTCTCTCTTTCTCTCTCTCTCTTCTGTTTTTTATGTTTTTTTTGGGTACGATTCGTCCTTGCAGTACTTGTGGGATTCGGTTAGCGGGAATTCCAAACCACATAGCTGACGGTGTTGAACCGAGGCACGAAGTAACAATATCACTCAAGCTTTTATTTATGCTAATCGTTGAAGCGGAACCTATAGCGTAAATCTTGTGCCTTTCCTTTCAGCGCTCACCGTACAGCTGCTGTGTGGTTTTGCTTGGGCAGCACGATACAGCTGCGGGTGTTGAGTTTAAAGCCGCACTAAATCATTTTCATAACTACATTACGCCCATTTGGAAGGCGCGTTTATTCGTAGATTAAGGGTTGGTGTTGTAGTCTGAATAGAACACTAAGAAAAGGACTAGTTTCGCTTGTCTTTATGTGCACTAGTAAAAGTTTCGTATGCGCCTAAAGGTAGGCTTTTATACTAAACGAATTATGGTAATTATGGTGAAGCGGTATTTAAATAATCTCGTGATAGTACTAACAAATTGTATCTTTTTAATTTTTTGGTAGAAAATAATCAGAACAGTGAATAATTTAAGTGCAAAGATTAAAAAGTATGGAATAAAATCATCAAAATGTCACTGTACTTATCACTAATGCGTAGTACATACTGGAGAGTTGAACGATTTCAATTTCAGACGATACTCAGCCAGCAGTACATGTTCGTGGAAGTAATATGCAAATATACCGTGTAACGTGAAAGCACACATCATAGACACCACTGACATGTTGGCAAACACTTTGTTAATAGTATCTTCTCTCAATGATGATTACCAATGGTTGAGAGTCATTTATGTTATTGTGATGTGAATCCGCAAAATTGTGTAAATGTTAAAATAGCAATTGGTTAAAATATAACTTATATAAAAGGATTATCAAACGTAACTTATAATATACATATACTCTTTTTCCGTAAATTTTTAGACCACTGAAAAATGATGAAAACTCCATAAACTCTAACGTGCGGCACAAGATCGTTATGATGGGCGCCGCCAAGGTGGGCAAAAGCTCACTCATCACGCAGTTCCTGTACAGCAGCTTTTCGCCAAAGTACAAGCGCACGGTCGAGGAGATGCACCATGGTCACTTTTCGGTCGGCGGTGTAAATCTGACGCTCGACATACTCGACACTTCCGGATCGTACGAGGTAAGTAACGCCCGTGAGTGACAAGTGCGCACCAAAGTGCTATGCAAATATGTATATCTGGGCATGGTTCGCACATGCACACACAAACCCACAACTGGTGATGGTGGCGGTGGTGATGCTATCAGCTGGCAATCAAGGCTTTCGCCGGCCAGTGATTCAGCCATTCGGTTTGATTATTTCCCTAGAGTATGGGTCCCTTTTAGATGCTTTTGATGTTGACTAATGCCACCCTCAATGATATAAAGTAGCGTTGCTTTTTTTTCTCCCCTTCCTCGTCAGATCGGTGACGGCTGATGGCTACGAAAGCCTCATCAGGCAAATGTTATCGAGATGTGTACGGTGTATGAAACATGATTAAAGTGAAATCCCAAGACTCGAAGGGATACCGTAAATCAAAAGGAACTCGAAGGAAATAATTAGTTTCTGCTATTGCTTTTGGAATGACATAAAATGAAATTAAAAAAAAAAGTTGTTTACTGCGTAACTACAATCTATAATTATCGCAGTGTACCTATGAGCCACGATTGGAATTTTACTTTTTCCTATCCAAATGTTTGCAATTCTATCTGGAGCTTTAAGCAAATTTTTAATTGAAATTATAATGAAATTCAATTATTAAACCGATTACTTTGCTGTTGTTATTTCTCTCTATCACAAACATCGGACAAAAAGGAAAACGACAATAAAAGCAACAATTATAAAATGTGTAAAATATTAAACAAAACAAAATTAATCATAAGAAAACTGAACTATCTTTAATGAAGTTAAACACTTGCAAAACGCATTACACCAAAGTAGAAATCACAAAAAATAAGTTGAAGTTTGAAGCAAATATGATGAACGAAGATAAAAAGGATTTAGATAAAAATATCTTTCGGAAGAAGAAAGTAAACGGACTTGATTCAATAAAAGAAATAGTATGTTTTGTTTCGTAAAACATTATTATTTGTATTATACATAAGGAAACACGAGTACGAATGACTATTGAATATTATATTGTTCCTCGGTATGTTGTTGTGTAAAATTTTATTATTTTAACTAAAACTAAAACCGATAGTCTATAAATATTTCAAACGTACCGATCAACATTGACAATATCGAAGCCCAATGATACGAAATACAATGTAAATAAGAGCAATGCAAAAAGCAGCTGTGAACAACCTGTATACTTTCGCACGATGCATGCACAACTTGAGCAAACACTTGTGCAACGAAAGCAAAACACAAGCTAAGTAAATTTCGCAAGCATGAATGATGAATCCTGCACGTCAAAGGTTCTGAAGCTGGGCACACGATGAAATATTCCGTACGCTAACGGACACGTACCATCATCGCGCCGGACAAAACATTCTGTTCGTCCGTTTGTACCTAACAAACGAGAAACAATCCACCTTGAACAAAAAAAATGGTCGCTAGAAAACTTGCCTAGCACGGTATCAAACCAATATTTGCTCGTACAACACCCACACTCAGCTTGGCCTGATGCCATCAGCCTTCACCGACCGGAGTAACGTTTCGCGATGAAGTGAACTTTCCTTTTCCGGTTCGGTACCTTCGCCAGCTTGATGTCCAGTCTACTGACCTTTATGTTGGACCAATTTACACAGTGTCTCAGTGCTTTTCGCTTTATATGTAGTTACTTTAAAAAAACTGTGCAGAGCTCGTAAAAATAACCTCCTAGAGATAGTGAAGTTTTTTTTTACATTCTGCGCACCCTTCGTGAACGAGCCAGTGCGAGCGCAAACCCTTAAAGCCTTAGCCCGCCTTTGATCGTGGGTAGGTTCGTGTGTCTATGTGGCTATGCGTGTGTGTTTGTAAAAAAAAGAACTTTGTAATGCAGCACAAACCAAGGCGGAGGTTGGTCTAATCAAATGCGTTGCCCAAGGCACACACAAGTCCCCAACAAAGCAAACCATGTTGATAGAATGCCCTGTGAGGCCGGGAAGCTAAATGAGTCGTCGTTCACTATCACTCTACGATCCTTTCATAACAAATCACTCACAGAGTAGCTAATAAGGTAGAGAGAGAACAAGAGAGAGAGAGAGAGAGAGAGAGAGAGAGAGAGAGAGAGAGAGAGAGAGAGAGAGAGAGAGAGAAAAGGTGTGATGTAATTTGTGAAACCCAAATTATGTCTTCAAACAAAGGACACATCTTTGTTGGGACATTTGGTGACGCCATCCGGTGCGGGTGGTTTAGAGCATTTACGGAACAACCGGGACCGCAAGACGAAACGTTGGTTTTGCTGTCGGAAAGCCATTAAAAATTTAACTTTAATCTAACCCACCTTAATCGTTTACTCATCGTGTTTGGTAGATTGATACGAAGGGTGTATAATTTGGGAAAGCGCCTTTGGTTTGTTTTTTTTTTTTTGGGTTTTTGGAGCGTTGCAACGTTAACAAAACGTTTCGCTTTCGCCGTGGATAGTAGACTGGCTGGTGGATTCCACCTGTTGGTTATGGTAGGACCAAGTTGGATCGTGTTAGTATGGAAGGACAAAGGATATCCATTTTGCCTGTTAAGAACTGTTTGTGTTCGAACAAAGTATGTGTGCAACAATAAGAAAATAATGTTTAGTACAGTTTTTGTTAATGCAACAATTAAAATAATTATAAATGTTTTTTTTTATCCATGAAGAACGGCCCGGCCGTGTTGCTATAGTAATTATAACTATTTTTCCTAAATTAAATATGGCTAGTTAAAAATAAGCCTCGCAAATTTCATCACTTTTGGCGTTTTGTACCCAAAATATTTATAGTAAAAAATATATATAT
>STHB01000010.1:3187859-3251223 GCA_018908115.1 Anopheles rivulorum
AAAAGATCCCGATCCAATTACGCGTGAAACTTTCTCATGCGTGTTCGTGTGAGTTGCTGCACAAAACTCGTTAGCTATTTCTGTCCTATTAGTTTGCCGCAGCTAGTGTATAGTTTTGCAAACACAAACACATGAAGCACGATACCCCTATAAACTCACGTTCCAGTCAAATCGTCAACATGAAAAATATCCTTGTGGAAGGGTTATTTTTTTCATTTTCTCCTACTGATGCTGTTGCATGCTCGGTTTTTTTTTCTGCAATCTCTTCCAATTACAGTTCCCAGCAATGCGAGCCCTTTCCATCTCATCAGCGGATGCATTTATACTGGTGTACGACGTCACCGACAGTATCACGTTCGAGGAAGTCAAAGCGATACGTGAGCAAATCCACGAAATAAAATCAACGACGGCGGTACCGATTGTGGTCGTTGGCAACAAGACCGATTTGAGCGATGACGACGAGGATCTGCGACAGGTACGTGCGTAGGAGACGGTTGGTTCTGATTACTAACTATATATTGGTCGATGGAACTAGCGGTTTCATTGGTTTGGAATTCTGCAGTTAAAACTGGTTAAGGTGCATCAGTTTGAAGTAAATTAAATACTGGGATATTCTGGTACTATTGCATATAAAGCAGAAGGAAGAGTACTAATATTTGATTATTTGCATTCTATTAGAACAAAACAAATATTTCGCAAAAATGATTAAAATAATATTTCTTACATATTTTCCACATACTACAATGACATTTACACATGGCAGTTTCTTAGCAAACCATACCGCACGTAATGGATATGTAAGCTTGTCTTACAGCGTGATGGTTTGATTTACTTTTCCTGTTATTCCTACTAAAACGCAGAGCTAAAGGAATGTCAAGCATAGTGATTAAATCGTTTCGCTTGTTTCACACTCATAGTTTGCGTTACGATGAAATGCCATACGAAGATGCGGAACAAAACGGAGGGTACCATGCGCTGTTCACTCGTCGATTTGCTCATCCGTTCTGTGGTGAAACGGTGACACCCGGTGAAAGGATTTAAAATAAAAAAAAGGAAAAAAGAGAGTAAAAAAATGCTTGTGAAGGATCGGTGCAAACGTTTTCAATAAACGCCATGAATGCATACGATTACGCTTGCCAGCGAGCTTTCAGCTGTAAGTGGCTGTAACGGAGACACTCAATTCAATCCTTCCAGAAGCGTCCATTCGGTCCATGGACTAAGCTAGGCGGTGTGAAATTACAGTTCAATGTTCAAGACAATGTTTGACACATGCTTTAAATGGGTTTGTAATGTTTAAAGGGTCTCAAAAAGGAATAATTTTAGCTGTGATAATGATTCAGTTGGACTTTTCGATATTACATGTACAGATACACGGTACTTGATACGGACAAAATGACAGACACGCATATAGTTTCTAATACAAAATCGTATTACTTCGAACAAATTTATTTTAGATTGTCTAATTTTCTTCATACAAAAAGCAGCTGTAAAAACTGAATGCTTTAAAAGCAAATAAAATATTCGACTCTAAAACTCTCAAGTATAAACCATATTAATCTCGGAGTCTACATAAGCTGAAATTCTTCTTTCCACTATAATAGTAAATTTCGAATACTACTGATTTTTTTCCAATGGGCTCAAAAGGAAATTCTTTTAATGGTATACGATAATTGCATAACTAAATTTTATAACGAACATCCTAGTAACGCAAAGTATTTATCTCATTATTTCTTCCTTTTTGGGGCGGCCCAGTGGTGTATTTGGCAACGGCGCCAGTTCCTAACACGACCGGACCGGGTTCAAATCCCATTCGGACCGTTCCCCCGTAGCAGGGTCTGACTAGCCTGCTACGTGGTAAAATTAGTCTAATACGGCAAGGCCGTTCTAACATAAATAAAAAAAAAAAAAAAATTCTTCCTTTTTTATACTCTATTTTTAAGCCTATAATTTTCAATTCAGTTCAATTCAATGTTTAATGAATAACGATTTGAGGCTCATATCTATTGCAATGAACTAAGAGGATGTCATTACATACAGCTCCGAATCACGGCTCTCACATTAATGCATTAAATGTTTTCACAACTCACGACTGTACATCCAACTCTTTCCCTCCGTTACAAACACAATGCTATGAATGAGCCACTGTGAGCATGTCCATCTTTCAGCTGTATCCGGCTTCCTGAGCCTTTGGACACGTCTGTCATGTACGATAGAGAAGTTTTAAGCGATAAACTTTGCTTTGCTTAGAAGCAAAGTGCGAAGGAATAACTGCTGCTATAAAGGATTTGTGCATGAACTTCACACATGCTGCTGGATGTAATAATGATTTACAATAACGAGTGTTTAATTAGGTTTGTTATGACTGAGTTAAGCTATTTATCTACATGGTCATAAGTAAAGAAATTAACTTGCGATTATTGTTGATAGCAATTAAAATGAAACATCGCATGATAGCTATATTGCTAGGTGGATGAAATTCAGCTTTAATCACAAGGTTTTTGACTAAGTTAAATGGAAAGATATATCTTTCGGTCTTGAGAAAGTGTACCCCGTCAAACACAATATCAGAAGAGAGCTGTTTGGCTTGAATCACTTAGATACATAATCAACGATGCGTAAGGAAATGCTAACGAAAACAGTGCATAATGGAACAGATGCATACTCACGTCTGGGTCATCTAGCACTGGATGTTTAGTGGGTCAAGGTTCTCTGTACGCTGAACAGATTATTCTGGACCGTATTGCTATATCATGAAAGATCTCATTTAAAGCTCACGAGTTTTATTTTTCCAACTTAACATAATTTAGAAAATATAACTTTGATTAATGTGAAGCAATGTAAAAAATATAACATGCATTGCGTTTCGCCGTTACGACCGTTACATTTGCTATAAAGAAAGCCATAAGCGCTCCTGAAACTTTTCCGTGTGAAATATTTCAACCCCGAAACATTTCCTTCCATTCATTCCACAGGTGGCACGTGACACAACCGAATCGATGGTAACGGTGGATTGGGAAAATGGGTTCGTCGAAGCGTCCGCAAAACTTAATCGCAATGTTACGCAGGTAATAAAAAAGTAAAACGTAAGCGTGATTTATCAATGGATCCACCTTAACGGGAGCTTTTTTTAAATATTTTTTTACAGATTTTTAAGGAACTCTTGGTGCAAGCTAAAATAACATACAATCTTAGCCCGGCTCTCCGGCGACGGAGACGTCAATCGCTGCCCCAGCAGGCCAGTACCGGAAGCACAGGTGCACCACCGACACCACAAGCGTCCCCTAGCGTACACGTTCCCTCCGTGGCCCAGCTGCAACACTTACAGCAGATACAGGACAAAAGTCTCGGCGGCAAACGTAACTCCTGCATTCTTTCCTAATGGATTTCAGTTTATCTTTCTCTGCGAATCATCTACTGTTCACTTGCACTTTTTAATCATTAAAGTGAAATTAGCTCCACTTTACCATTGATCACGAGAGGAGAGAAAGTGTTTTCCGTACGATCGTTGAACGTAAGAACCAATTTTCCTTATCTGGAACACCTTCCCAACAACATAGGCTACGTTTCAAAAGATTGTTCCTTGCTAAAGGGAGGATATTGGCTTGTATAGTAAGGATATTTAAAAACAAATACCTAAAACACACCTTCGTACATGTTTTTCACCAGCGTCACAGACACACATACACACATTCTTTCCATTCTACTTTTTGCCAGTCCACATAGACGCTAGAAAGATTTGTGATGTTAATAAATCAAACCGTGTCGAATCGTTCGAAAAAAAACAAACAATGTGTAAAGTATCGAAGTGGAAATATACGGGTAATAAAGGGAACGATTGTGGAGGTTTACGCGCACGTAGTAGAATGGTACGAACACAAGCGGAAACGGAAGCGGTTTATAACTGCACCTGCGAAGGAACACACAATGCGCCGTACACGAGCGAATGCAAACTCACGTGGATTAGATTAGTTACGAAAGGTATAGGGTTTGGTTTTTTAAACAATAACAATGTCAGTAAATTTTCCTGCGTTTGCAAACGATTCCAAACAAAACAGCGTTCATTAACGAACCATTCGCGGTTGCGTGGATGCGCAGTACTAAAGTAAAAGGATGTAAGTTGAGCTCGTATCGAATATTGAAAAAGCTGATGAAAAAGAAAAAAATAAACGTAAATAAAAAGCTCATCGAGTCCATTTCATGTGCGTGAATGTTAATGTGTGTTAGTGTTTTGATAATACTGGAAACAAAAATAACTGCTGTTCACTACACGCAACTGTTACTCTGGTCAATGGCCAAAATTATAAGCTGATTTAAAATGCGAAAACGTGCGCTATGCAATGCTTGGCGCTCAAAACTGATTCTGCTGCTCTGGTCTGGTGCGAAAATAAACCCGTTTACCTTCACAATACAAATTCTCAACCACTCTCAGCCAGATAAATGAAAACATTTCGCTCACCACATAAAGCATAAAGACTCCAATCGATGTTTCTTCAACTATATTGTTAAAAATTCTATTTTCGAACGTTTACTAACACTGTCTCTCAGCTTCCCGCAACAGAAACGGTTTGTGTTCTTCGTGGAAGAAAGCTAAAGCAAGGAAAAAACAAAACAGCCTAAATCAAAATATAAATACAACATTAAACACCATCTCTAGCGGTTATGAAATCGATACATATAAGCGAGCCGGTTGAATCGAACCGGAGACATATTTTTGCATAATAATATTCACCCATTAAAACAATCATCCACCCAAACCCAAGTTGTCGTTGCTGTTACAATATATCTTCACATTCACGATTCTACGCGGTAAAGCTAACGCCGTTGTATAAATGATGTGCGGAGCTAATGAAGAGATCGTCTTTATGTGATGTATGGAAGAAAATGAATTGATATAAACAACATTAAAAAAAAAAAAGCAAACACCTTTTACTGTGGTCGTCAAATGTGAAGATAGTCAATAAAGTGTATACATATGGAGAAGAGAAAACCGGTGTAGGAAGTCCTGGTGACTAATGGAACGAATAAGCGGGCATGAAATGCGACATACACAAACACGCGGGCGACAACTTATCGCGTGTAGTTATATACAATTGAAATCCATAAAAGATCACACACTTACATCATATGCAGCATGAATGGAAGAGCAAACGTGGGAAGAAAAATAAAACAATGTAGCTTGCGAATATTCAAGTTGAAAGTAAATAAAATTAATCCATGTAACTGGTAAAGTGTAGCTGACTGTGTCATGTGTTACAAATACGATGTTTTTGGATAATTTTAAATTGTATTTCGTAGATGATTAAACTTTTTGTTAAAACATTTTATTTAAATATATAGAAGTGAAATGTTTTATGATCCTATCGCAAATTCAATTTAATATCTAATCATTTCCATTTCTTCCCACTCCCCGTCTTCAACCAAGTGCAAAAATCCTATTTCCTTACATGATAAATAGGTTGAGCTCGTTACCACAATCGCTCGGTATGTAAATATTGTTTGATCAACCATAATGGGAATTATTGAATTCTTCACCGCTCGCCACGCGCCATTCTATTGTGCATGTTACTTTAAACCCTTAAATGCCTAAAGGACCCATTGCACTTTGTATTTTTATATTCCTTTTGTTGCTACTAGATTAATTCCCTATCCCCACAAGAGTGTTAAGGGTTAAACTAACCTTAATCTTTGCTTTACACTGCCGATGACAGGACACGAAGAAAGTTGCCCATACGCCGAACAATTTTCTTTCGCATTCGACGCAGTCACCACACACGAATGAAGAGTCGGTGGTTTGTTTATGTTTACCGTTGCCAGGTACGGTCACGCGTACCACGCTAGTGTAATGTGTGCGTGTCCCGATTCCATGGCAACCGTGTCGCTAGATAGCTCCCTCTGTCGTGACTGTCAAGCAGAATGAAGCAGGCCGTATCAAACTCACGTTCCGTGCTGGTGGTCGGTTGTGATTTTAGGAAGAAAGTATTGTTTTTTCCCGTGTGCATTAAGTGAAAATTAATAAATTTTGATATTACACTATCCTTCATCGATCGGTGTGTTAGATTGCAATATTGTTTAGTATAGTGCAATGTTTTATAAAGCGTGAAGCGATGACAAGCAATAACCGAATAAGGTGACACGTGGCCTTTTCAGCAGTAAAGTTTTCATTGGTGTGAGAAATATTCAACCTGACATGTGGCGTGTGAATGTGAAAGTGTGAAGCGAATCGAATTTTGGAATAGAAACATAATCACAGCACAAAAAAAACAAACCTCACTTTGCTGGGATAGAGGAAGAGAAGATTCCCTAGCTATGGCATCTTCCGTGGCAAGGTTAGTAAATACGGTTCAATGTAAAATGAAATCGCCCACGGGGTCAATGACGTTACGGCCTTAGCTACGTTACGAAGACACCTCCCTTATCATCATCGTTGCCTCCTTTAACCCTTGAAGGTCGTCGCGAAAGCCGAACCAGTTCATTGTTGCATTCCGTGGGTCAAACTTTTGATAGACACCGTTGAGATTGCTAAAATCACAAAAAAAAAGTTCAAGTTGAAGGACACCGTCCAATAAAAGACGCGACCGTTCACTTACGCGTTCATACAGTTCCGATACCACCAACCACTAGCGTAATACTCTGCACAAGATCCCGGATGCTCATCGTTATCTCGATCGGGTGTGGAGAACTTCATCCCAACACTGACGCGCAGCGAATCCTTCGCGTTCCCTTCGACGAACGTACCCAAATGCAACCGATAGCCGGTGGCTTCGTTGCCAATCTCAAACTCATCGTACAGTGCCGTCTTGACCGTACCAGCGTAGTCCTTCAGATATACTAACAGCTCGAAGTAGTCGGCCCCGGTAATGCGGTGCATCTTCTCCAGTCCCAACCAATACTCGCCCTCGGGTGTACCGAAACCATCCCGGTAGTCGACCCAATCGCGGGTAAAGTTGAGCGTTCCATCGAACCGACGGCTCAGCACAATCCAGCCGCCTTTTCGGTAGCTCTGTTCGCAGTACACCTTGAACGGGGCTACGCTCGATGCCGGTGGTTTAATGGTGTACACATCACTCAGCATGGCCGGTGCTTCCTGACACGACGCATAATATGTGCCCACTGAAACCAGGAAATGGTTCCAATTTTAATAAACAATTTAATTCACACAACGCGTTGAGGATTTACCATTTTGACGCAATGTTTTGTTGATGCTTTCCAGCTTATCTGTGAAATGACAAGAGCGTGAGATGGAATCTCAACCTTATGTACGACCTCGAGCTGGGTTAGTAGCCTCATAAAGGAAGGGGATTTTATTTTGCTTTACCACTGATGCCTTCCAGCTTGTCCGCGATGACTCCCGTTGCTAAATGGTGGTTGCTTTGTATTCTGTTTAGAGAAAAGAAATGTAAACGTTAACACAACATTTGTTCATTGTTCCAATTTTCTTGTTACCTTACCTTCGTTCCAAATGGCTTATTCGCTGATCAATCTCGTCCAACCGCTTCAGCACCCTTCAGTAGCGGTGAAAACATGGAATAGACATAATTTTATAACACCGATTGCTTATAATTTATGAGTAGCGTGGCTTTTCTCTACGTAGGATACTCACTGGAACATAAGGTTTGTTTTCAATCCTTGGAAGGGTTCCGTGTCGTTTATCGTTTCCGAATCGTTCCCTCGGTTGGGTTGCGAACCGAGTACAAGGTGACCACATATCAGGGCGAAAACTACGGCGTTCATCATCGAACAAGCGTTTGGTTGGGTATGAATCGATCGGCACAAATCGCGAACTGTGAAGCGATAACAATACGATCGGTGCAAAACGACACACACACCATGTGGCCACGTTTATTCATAACACCAACACGTGTAAGCTAATCACATAAATGAACGTTGTTTGTGTGACTACTACTAATCATCTAACTCACACTAAGAATTATTACAGAGCAAGCATTAATTGAAGTGTTATTTTATTTGGCAATTAAAAATCGTTAGTCATGAAGTGTTTTATACAATGTATTTTTTATTTTTTATTGTTTTGTTGTTGTTTTAAATATATCATACTTGACCCGTTGGTAAAACTTTATAAAGAGCCCTCCGCGTGATTGTACATTCAGTTGCATAGATATAGGCGCACAAATTGTGCCAAGGTTGGAATGTTTGGGCAAAACAAACACTGACTAGAAGTAGTCTCCATTTTACTTCCTTTTTTATAATGTTTTCTTCATTTCTTTCCAACCCTATAAGCGTTCCATCAGTATAGCAATTCAATCATAATTGCAGCTTTCTAGGCGCTAATAAAGAAAGTATCCGTGTGCATGCTAAGTTGGGAAAACCAAACCAGAACCTTTGTACCAAACCAACCCAGAACCTTTGTAAGAACTCTTCGAAACCTTATAACTTACTATTTAAAAATAACTCGTTTATTTAATTTTCATTATTGATACCACTTTTTAATAACACCATCTATCGTTTAATAGTTCAAGCTTTATCAACTTGCAATCAACAAAACGGTGAAACAGCGCATTCGCAGCGAGGTGCAGGGTATTTCGTATTGATTTACTGCAAATTTGATTTATTTTAATGTTTAATGTTTAATTTAGAGGCGAAGCTAAATTTTTTGCCATCTTTAAGCATGAAAGTTAAGCTATATTTTAAAACGCATTTATATTTGGTAAAACGCAAAAATGTCATTTTTTAAATTTAAAATGATAAAAGAAAAATTACAATATCTGAGTATTTACTCTTTGTAGTAAGCATAATGATCTATAAGGACATGCCAAAACTGGTATACAACATTTAATTTGCAGAGTCCTCCGAATGGGATTTGGTACCTGTCTTTTCATTTGAAAGCTTCTACCATCTACACCATTAGGCCACCTTCAAAGCAAATTTAAAAAAATCAACACTTAAATACTTTATAGATAAGAATTTAATTTAAAATTTACAAAACTGATCAGTTTCATATTTACACACACACTCATTAATTGTACGAAAATTTGAAGAGAAATTCATTAACACCCTCACAGTTCATAAATGTAACGAAACCCCTGCAAGGAAGTGCCAAGTTCATTGTACATAACACAAACGTGAGCATAGCAATGGGTGATGCTCCGGAGTTGGTGAGCATCCTTTTCTCAAAAACGCTCTTCACCGGAACCATACGAAACCAGCGTGTTCTCTCGTCCGCGCATTTAAACTCGGTGAGAACGCAATCAAAACATTACTACGTGCGTGCAAACATCTGAGTTACATCAGAGTTCAGTATGAGTCGGACCGCGAAGAAATACTGGTAGCACAACGTCTCCCAGGTGCTTCGGATGTTCCAGGCTGCTGGAAAGCACTGGCAGCGTTTTTTCAGCACAGTGCAAACAACCTTTTCGGTCTAATAAGCGAAGCGGATAAATTCAATCGTGCGTTGGTCGCAATTCGGAAAAGCAGTCTGTGCCGTGGTTTAATCAGAGGGTAAAGTTAAAGTTCTTCACACAAAAAAACGTTGTGCGCCCCGGACTGCGAATGTGCGAGGGTAAAGTGAATACGTGTGGGACGAGAGTCTGAGCGAAGTGCATTCCGTATAACAGGTCGGTGTCGGTGGAATACTCCTCCACAGCTGTGGTTAGTGCTGGAAAAATAGGTTAGAATGTAGTGCAATTTGCACGATTTGCTAGTCCCTGCAGTCCGCAGCTGCACCTGATCCCGTACGTCTTACGGGACAAATTAATGCAATTAGCTGTTAATCCATGAGATGTTGAAATGCGTATTTTCCCGGTAATGGTAGTGGTAGTGAGTGAATTGAGAATAAAATAAAGCTCCCAGCGACTGAACCTACAACAGGTTGTGACAGCTAAGCGTACTCCGTCGAGTCGTAATTAGTGCGAGCTGAGTAGAAAGCTGAGTTCATTTGCCATTCGGGTGCAATATACTACATTGCTGATTATCTTCCCCGTTTGTCGATGGTTCAGACATCAACAGCAACAAAAAAAAACAGAGAGACGAAGACGACACACGCCCCAGGCAGCTGACTACCGTTGCCTGGTTGTCTCGATGGTGCTAACGTTCGAAGCTGAGCTGAATCCGTTCGAATGCTTCCCACGACCGCAGGCGCAAAAGCAGTATAAGGAAGACGCGTTCAAGCACATCCAATATTAGTTACGAACGCTTTGCATCTTGCAGCACGTAGCACAACGGACGGGGGTTTTGCAAAATGAACATTGTAGGAATTGTTGTGCACGAGTGCTGACGAGAACGGTTTCATCCATCACTGCACTCCGTAGCATTCCGTAGCATCCCGGGTGAGAGCAAGCGACACACCGCAAACGCATCAGGACAGCACTGTCAGGGTGCATCGCAGGATTCAGCGTCCAGCAAGTGGTGGCTTTTCGGGCAGGGGATCAGGTTTATGCAACGCAATATGTAAGTGTGCGGTGGAAAACGTAAGGTCAAACCCATTATTATGATTGATTGTTGTGTGTGTTCGGGACCGTGATCGTTCCGTGCTGCCGGTGACAGAGCAGTAGCTGGACATGGTCAGCATCGTAGCTGACCCGGAACAAACGAACGAAAAAACAAAAGCTTTTAACCATTTGGTTGAGTATGCAAATGATGTTTCTGGTGCGCTAGTACTATGCTTTAAAGTTTGTAGTACATGACAGCGAGCAGATACAATCATTGTTTATCTTATTTAATTAAATCTTTTTCGCTTGCTGGTAAGACTGCATTATGTTTGTTGGTTAGGACATGTTTTGAGTGCCGTTTGGGTATTGATGACTTGAATTTCTTCCTTTTGCTTGACAATTGTGAGAATTATGAGATTTGCTGGAATCGCTTGATGGGATTGTTGCTAAGATACAAACTTGTTAAGTATTCAATAGAACCTAACCTTCTGATCTGGTTATGTAAATGTTCTTTACTCAGACAACATAGAATTATAGAATGGTTACTATAATCATAATATTTTAAAAATAAACAATAATACAATCATTAAGGATTTGTGCTATAGTGTATAATATAAACATAAGAATAGTATATCAAAGTAGTAAAGAAGTTGAAAAAATATGAAAATTAAATGAAAAACAAACAATAAGGAAGATCGTATTCGGATAAAGGCTCGAAGACACGTCCAGTTTAAGACTTGGTGAAATAGTATAAGACTAGTATAAGAAATACTTACATAAACAGAATATATTGAGCCGCACTTTACCAACTTGTAATATAATAAACAACCTAAATGTTTAAAATAGGTGACCCTTACGTCAACATCTTTTAAGATTATGTAATTGAAACCACTTATATAATTGAAGACTTAGATAAATGTAAACAATGTCCTGATCGATTCGTCAACTTTTGCATTCTCTTTACCGATTTCGATTTTGGCCAGCAAATTGAAATTTATGCATCTTACAATCTTAACGCAAATCCGACATGATTAGCAGAATGACAAGTAGCGATGATTAACAATGCTAATAGTTACGATAATATACTGTTCATTGAATTGTCCCATCTGCTCAGAGGGCACGCTTCTAATGCACGGAGTCCATCACCGGAAGGGACATTTTAGCAGGCGGAATAAGCTTATTCCGTGCTCGCAGCACCACAACGGACCACGGACCAGCACGTTTCGCATCCGGTGTGTTGCATCTCTCCCCTGAGAGGCTGTTATTTATAGCTTGATGGAAAACCGTGCGACCGTACCGATACAGGGGACCTGATCCTTGCCGGAACGCTTCCTTTACGGTTTCGCTCTGTTGTGTGCTCTCGTTTTTTCCTTTGCTACTATTTTCGTGCGCTCCACGGCTTTTGAAGCGACATCGTACGCACTCGACAATACTACCACATACAGTACCATACAGCGACAGACAGTGCAGACTGTATTCCTGTCCGCCTTAGGTATGCTGGGAATTATATGTGGGACGTTGTGCGAGTTTGTCTGTGAGGGGTTTTTTTTATACTACTAACGCTCCACACCTGACCTTTGCTGCGTCGTTGAACGATAAAATGTGCAATGTTAACTTATTGATCTTCGGTAGATAGAATTGCATCGGGCACATGACATGACTTGTAGCAAGGTGCAGGAGGAAACGCCTGAGGAAACGTACTACAGCGAGCTCGTGCTTTTAATTCCTAGCACGGCAATGTGTGGAGGCAATTCTGGAAATGTAGCCTGCAGGGTACTGTCAAGGTCACACACGATAACGTTGGAAATAGCTTTGGAGCACATGATGCATTGAACGATTACTGATGATTGCACCAGGAGAGTTATTTACAGAGTGAGTGATTTAGTTTTCCACTCCCTTATCAAAGCAGTTTGTTTAATTGAATTATTGGAAAAAAAATTATTAGTTTAATTACATTTAGAGTCTTATTTTAGTGTAAATGTAAGCAATCTATTAACTTTTTTCCTTTCTCCACCGAAGTGAGATTGCCAGTTTTGCAAAATTGGGTAGTAAATATAAGGCCAATTTCGGGACTAGTTCATAAAGCCATGAAAATGATACCAAAAATGTCATAAATCACGAAATTGCATACTTTCAGGCATTTAACGCATCGAAGCATGTAGCAGGTGCAGTAATAAACTTCCGTCGTTGTTTTGATATTTTAGTAGCTGCAACGAGTTTTTTTTTCACTTATGTTTTGATGTTTTTTTTTATATTCGAGACAAATTTTATATTTTATTTCATAAATTTTTTAAACTGTTATTTGTGCAACAAATGCAAACTCTGCTCTAGAAGGGAACAAATGATGGCTTAAATTGTAAAGAATCTTTTTTTTTCAACTTAAACACAACTTAAAAAGTGTTTAAAAGACTTTTAGGTAAGCTAAGACTAAGCATGAAGTTAACTTGAGAAAGCAACGAGTAATAATTGAACATAGTAAAGCAGTATGATTGACAACGAGATAATAGAATCATAATATTAAATAGACAAAAAAAAAACTAGTAAACACGAAGTAACACACATATGCTATCGTAATGTATGAAACAGCTTATACCTTGTCGTTAAAATTGTCGTTTAACTAACCATCAAATGCTAGCTAGTTGCACCATATTACCAGAACCAGGAAGCAAATGCTTGTGTTGAATGCAGCCTCACATGAAATGCTCGTCAAATTTGTTAAATATTCAGCAACGATGTGCATAGTTTCGGCAATGGTGATCAAACACTGCACCGCACCATAATGGCAACATCATTTATTCATCCAACCGTATCTTTTGTAATTTTGGAGCATAGCGAATGTCGTAGGACGTTGTTTGACTTTCGTGTTCGGGATTGGTCGGAAGTGGTTGGCGAACGCTTTTGTGCTAATTCTTGAAATTAGTTCAATTTTGGATCCTGAACACTTGGGAAAATTCAAATGGTATTTTTCATTTTATTTGATTCAGTCATGAAAGGACAAATTATTCTTATTAGTAAAATGTTTAAGAATTCAGAGTACAAAATCAATGTTTTTTGGGTCAATCAATGATACAGAGCTGTACATTAATAACTTATGCTAATGCTATTTTTTTTTTTTTTTTTATTTATGTTAGAACGGAACAGGCCGTATTAGACTAATTTTACCACGTAGCAGGCTAGTCAGACCATGCTACGGGGGGACGGTCCGAATGGGATTTGAACCCGGTCCGGTCGTGTTAGGGACTTAGCGCCGTTGTCAAATACACCACCGGGCCGCCCCGTAATGCTATTTATAACTTAACAATATTTGTACAAAGCAAACCAACTTTTCTAGACTTTGGATATCGAATTGAATGATATACGGCCTGGCCGTTCTGAAGAGAATAAAAAAATATATCGATTGAATGCTTCCTTCACAACAAATCAGGAAAAACTAATTAGAAACAAATAATGAGCGATCCATCCATCGGTTACTTAAAGCGAGTCTTATTAATTTGAGTAGCATAATACTTGAACCGCTTCCTCCACTTCGGCTAATAATGCAGAAAATTTCAAGAGTAGGTATGACGAAATACATATTTGTTTGTGCCAAGCCGGTACGCGCCTTAAGTATCATCGTCTCGACCAAAGTTGCTGATGGATAAACAGCTCTTATGTGGAATGGATGTTTTCGTGCATGCTTTTCGTTCTTTTCTCGTTGTGTTTGTTTTGTTTGCCACAGCCGCATTCAAAGCACAAACCAAATGTTGGAATAGTGCCCAGGGTAAGGGGTTTTACCCATCCGAGGTGCAAAAGTTTGGTTCAAGTTTTGAGAAAAAATTAAACTTAAAAAAGGCTTTTTTTCGTGTTGCATAATACAATGGTGACTGTTGAAGGCGTCAACATTCTTGTTCCTTTTGCTGCTATTCTTACAGTATGTACATTTTCCTTGTATCTGTGATTTTTTTGATTTTGAAAATGCTGTAGTCTTCTGTATAATCAACCAAATCGGTTTTGCTTTATTGCTTTCGTTAGGTGGTTCGATTAATCAAAATAGTTTTGCCATTTTATGGATTTTATTTTACTGTCATACAATGCACCATAGCAAAAACAAAGCACAGGCACGCGAACAAATCATACCATAAACATAAACAGGCTGCACACAAGAAAAAAAAAACGTAAGATCCCGTCACGGATTCTATCTGCACAAAAAGGCGTATATAACTACACTGCGTCCATATTCCCTGTCGTAAAGAAGAAGTGACGCGTAAATGTAGCTCCCAGCACGGATGAATCATTTATTGCGAAAAATCCTTCGCTGCAAGTACGATAGTTTTATTGGGTTAAGGACTGTACTTGCCTCGCTGCTAATGGCTTTCTGCCGGGCGGCACTGTACGCTGGAGCAATTATTTCTGTGAAGGATGTGTGCTTGTGGAAAACCTCGAAAAGTTTTACCCACACCCACAAATCGGGCCGTATGTATGGTGTATACATGATTCTGCATTTTGAAGGTAGGCTCCCATGGAGGGGGGAGGTGGAAGGGAGAAACAACGATCATATTAGATGGATGATTAAAAGTTTCAAACCCCGCAAAACCATGCCTAACTATATATGCATAATAAACCATTATATCTCGTGGACGGTGGACCTTGGAAATTGGTTAACGTACGAACAGTTTAATTGGTGTTTTGACTTCATTTAAAAGGATACAAACACGGGGCGTTTTGCTTTTAATGCCTTTTCCGCAATTGGAAAACAAACCATAGTAGGAGCTCTGTTATTCGATCTACTCTACTCAATAGTAGTTAAGGCGTTTTTGTGTGTGAAATGTTTCGGGAATTGTTATCTTTCACTGTTGTGCAAATTCCATCGCTAACGATGGTACGAATATGCAACGCAAACGAAACTAATTGGACGGAACCAGCCAGCACCAGTGGGGTGCCAACCGTGGCGCATGAAAAAGGAAATAGAAATAACGGAAACGATACATCTGAACGAAAAAAATAGGTACACAATCATTGAACCATTGAACTGTAGCCATAGTGACGGGGTTAAGACGATGTGATGATTCGATCGAGAGTGATGGTGATTTGTGACAGAGATCCGTGGGTATAAGCATACCAGCCTGCCAGACACAATCGCTGTGCTGCTGTTGTGCTATTCTATTCCTTTTCTTTTCTCCTTCTTTGATGCTTTGTGCCAGACAGCAATCCAGCGAGGTACAAATGGTACTTTGCACAAAATACACGATTTAGTCGCTAAGCAATTTAAAAATATTTTTTTCTTGGTAAGATGGAATAATTAAGGTAATTTGATTCAATTGGTTGGTATACTACTGTTTTACTTTACGTACCTACTTATAATATTTTAAAATGGAAATGCTTGCTGAACATGTTAATGGAACATCTTATAATGCAATAAGACATACGCCGTGGGCTTTCTTCAGTAAATAAAAAAAATCTTACTATTATTTAACATTAAATATATTTTGTGGTGAAATAAATTATAATATTTCATAACATACGACTCAAATTTCTGTTAATTATTGAACTGTAAATTACATTGTTAAAATCAATCATCGCCCCATAAGATTCTTATAAAAAGAATGTAAATGTGAAGAAAAACTAAAAACAGATCACTTTTCTTCAAATTTCTTACGCCTGAAAGCATGCAAATGCCATAGTTTGAGGCTTTTAGTTTATTATGTCTTACCAGGGTTAGTGGTAATAGCGTCGATCTTTAACAGGACAGAACCGGTAACAAATACCCATTCGGATTGGTACGTGTTAGCAAGGATTAGCTTTCCGGGTGCCTTAAGTAAAATTAAGACCAGTAATGACTAGTAGGATAAGAATTACATATCTTTAGACGTATTCCCATAACCCAAGATGCTCTCCGATATCTTAGAAAGGAGCACTTAAAACATACCTTAGTTTCGTCTCGGAGATAACGAACTAAGCAATAGTGGTGGTTGAATGCAAACGTTATTGTTCTTTACCAGCAAAAGGCGATGAATAAAGAAAACTGGCCGAAACGGACAGAACGTGCATCTGCTTCAATAAGAGCTACTTGAAGCCAATGCGATCGTTTACGACTGCAATAACCGTTCCACTAATGATCTGTTTTGCTTTTTCCCATTCTGCAGCATTCATCAGCGCGGTCGTCATGAATAAATCATTGCACCGAATTACCTTCCTTCGGACATCCGAGCGCCGAGATGGAGCGAACCGGCCAGCAGCAGTATGGCCGGGTTGCGTACTGCCCGTACAGTGACTCCAGCTCGTCGGAGTTGCAATCCTACGTGCGTCCGTTCGACACAGTACGAGCACTGCACGAAACGGTCGTATCACTGCGTACCGCGCTCGAGGAGTCACGCCGTGAAGTTGACCAGCTACGGCAGCAGATAAACGTGCGACAAACGGTTGAGCAGGGTAGAATCAGTGCCGGGTACCGAGGCACCGAGCTGACTGACAATCTGAGAAAACAACATTCAACGTATGGTGAAGAAAAACCATCCACATCGGGGCTTTTAAAGCAGCCAGCAACGTTCACTGCGAGTCGTGAAACATGTGAAGACATCTCAGCACCTACAGTAGAGGATAAAAAATCGAAAAAAATAAAGAAACGTAAAGTTAAAGCACAACCACCACCATTAGACGAGAGCTCCTCTAGTCCACTGACGGTGGAAGAAGAGACCAAAAGGGTCGAAGAACCAGTGCGACCGAAAAAGACCCCAGTCAAGGATGGTAGCTCTGCCGCACATCAGAAAGTGTCCGTAGTTCCCGACATACAGATAGTTTCGCATCCCGGTGTCGGGACACACTCTGCCATGGCGTCCCGAATAGACGTAAAGATCAAGGTGTCCTCCAACATCAACATGGACGGCAGCAGTTCCGAGGCGGAGAGTTCTGAATGTTTGAAGGATTCTCCGACAACGCCCGATGCCGCACCAGACCAGACGCCGGAAGATGAGGAAAAAACGATTGCAGAACCGGACGAACGTGGAGCGGATGATGATGTAACGGTACGTGAGCAAGTGCTGAAGGCCGATGGTGCGGAGAACCTGCGTGTGAGCGTCGTGAATGAGGAACACCTGAGTGTGAGCAAAAGTTCGGAAGCGATCAGCATAAAGCAGATCTCGTCGGAGAACCTGCACGTGGACACGGATCGTCAATCGACTGCCTCCATCTCGGAGGGAGACAATTCGGTATTTGCAGAGGATCCGGCTACAACCCAGCCGGAAGGAGAGTCACACGGTACTGGACCCATTACCGGTAGCTACACGCTGACCGATCCTTCCAACGATCCAAGGCGAAGAATGAAGAAAAGTGAGTCAGAAAATCAGGAGGAAGTGGACGATATCGAGTTGATTTTCTCGTCCGACGATAATGCGAAGGATATCACACAGGAGGATCTTGTGTCGATATCGGATTACGAGCCATGGCACGAGGCAGGTCAGTCGGGCACTCCGGTACTGGTGAGCTTCACTAACTTGGCATCCGATCAGGAGAAGATGAGCTCGCTCGAGCGCAGTGACAGCGAGGTGGCCGAAGGCTACGAGCTAGAGAAGGGCAAAAGTCTCGAAAGCCAGGACTCGCTCAGCATGGACAACATGAAGAAAAGCATGGACTTTAGCACAAAGTCGTCCAGCTTGGAGAAGGACACGAGCATGGACTATGGGGCGTCCGGTGGCACTGTAATACCTGCACTGTGTCGTGCCTCTAGCAGCCAGGATGACGATGGTAAGCAGAACGACAGTTTCGATGTTGCCGGCACAAATCCTCTGGCGGCCGCCGGTGCGCTGGGACGCCGCTGGACTAACTACAACGTGCTGATTGAGACGGACATCTCCAAGTGTGGCATCACGGAGGAGAACATTTTGGAGATGGGACGTCGCAACACTTGCCCAAATCCTCCAGCCTATCGGTACGTAGCGCGCGCGTCTGCTTCCCAGCAGGGACCTGGGTCTGATGATTAATCCTTTGCCTAAATTAGGTTTTCCATCGCTTGCGTGTGCTGATGTACTTTTCGTTCTTTCTCTCCCAAAGTCCCATCATTCATCCGGGCAGTCGGATGCAACCGGCCGGTGCTAGCACCAATCGAAGCCCGCTAGCAGTGAAGTTCTCCCGTTCGCCACGCACCTACTCACCGCACCAGTATCTGCCACCGGGGAAAACGCTCCGTACCGTGATAGCGGCCGAAAGTGGCGTTCGGGGAGCGACCGGTGACGAGGTTAAGCGCTCCCAGGCAGCACAAACCGATATATCTGCCCTGGCACAGCAATGGCGCTCCGAAACCCACCTGACCGGTTCCGAGTACGTGCCGGGGCTGTACACACTACCGTCGAAGTTCGTTCCACCGACACCCGGTGGAAAAGGTAAATTCCCACTCAGGTAAGCTAACCCACACACCGGTACGATCTTATCCGTCGTATCCGTACTTATTAGATTTGGAGTTCTTACTAAGCGAAATTAAATTGTTCGGCACCTTTGGGTCTCTTAGAACAAAAGCTCAACAAGACTGTTAGGTGTTACAAGGTGTTAGGGAATGATCAAAAACACACTTTTACACAAACATTTTGCGAATGACACACAACAATGAGACGGAAACAAAGTCACAGTTTAATACACTTTTCTTTAATACACACGAAAGCGTATTCAGGTCACTTTACGCCACACAAATTAAATAACGTGTAAATGAACCCGAAGAAGGTAAGCGTAAATACCACGATGCTTGTAATCCTTGTGGTACTACTTACGTTGCCAAGGAAGAAAAACAGTACTACAATATGCTTCGTTCTGACGTTTAAGGCACCCCGGGGTCTTAAGCGGCAGATCCATGTTGATTTTGACTTATCGATACGTATTATTTCGTCCGTGTCGAATCGATCCATCGCTCTTAGTGACAGGTAGGTTACGGGTGGTAGACATTTTTGCGTGGCTGTGGTCGTGGCAGTGTGAACGTGTGGATGTTGCTATACTTATTAGAAGGGGCTGGTATTTCCTTCTTCCTTTTTTTCCATTGCTGCTTCCCACGACGGGTGTGCATCGGGAACACCCGCAGACTTACGTAAGAAGGTGCCACGTGCAGACGCTGTAGATGATGAGTTCGCAATCGATCGATTTGGAGAGAGAGAGAGAGAGCGAAACATTTAAGCAGCTAAAGCATCTGTGCTGGAAAGCGGCTGGTTTGTTATTTTGATACCATATTTTTCTGTGTTGCAAAAAAGAAATTTGAATTACTTTTATAACACATTGGTACATCTGTCTTTCCTTGTCGCATAAAAACCCCTAAAAGTATGCAATTAATGCACTCACGGTTGCTGTGCGACGGTGTACGGGGAACTAGAGTCGTTTGGACAATATATTGTGCAAATAAATGATTCAGAATGACAATTATGGAGTCTGATCCTTACCGTAAAACTTTGATCGTTTAAATTTCATTCAGTTCAAGATTCGGTTCACACATTGAACAAACAGTGAACCAAAGGAATAACAAGAAAATAAAACTTTTTTATAAAGCAAAGCAGACGCACGTTTTTCTAACGGATACTTTAGATTAAGCTCATCTTCAACCGAAAACAAGCAATCTATCTTATGTAAAGAAAGATCAGCACGGCTTAAGAGAAATAGGAGAGCAATTTTTGTCCACTGTTTTCCTCATTCGGCAGCATGCACTGATTCTGTTTGTTTGTCACTTCCAGACAGCGAACACAAAAGCAAAACGAAAAGCAAACTTTTCTTTATGACAGGAAATTGATATCTATTTATCTACCCACGGCGGTCCCGATGGTGGTAAAATCGATAGCTGCTAAAGTTGTATACCAACATCAACGATCCCGTTTGCAAACAGCTAGCCGAGAGATAATACAGAACGTTTTGTAACTACCGGAAAAGTTGTGTGACACATGCAGCGACCTAGCGCTAGGCAAAGGGCATAAGAAAGGATAATATATTTAAATGATGTCAAACATCAGCTCAATCCGGCTATCTGTAACATATCCATCCGACGGTTTCCATAGGTATGAGGTTTTGGTTTTGTTTCGTTTTTCGCCACGGTTCCGCATCAAATGGAATTGTGAGAGATTTGGCTTGCTTCGGCGTTTTTTTTATATACTCGTGCTGTCGCTATTTTGCTTAACTCCCACTAAGCAATACACGGATAACATAATCATAGAGTGTGAAGCTGCTCATGAAAATTGATACCATTGGTCGATGGAAAGATATACATTTCCATTACGTTCATCGGGTATTTGATCCGACCGTGCGCGTTTCACAAAATTCGTGGAAACTAATTTGCA
Organism: Anopheles rivulorum; assembly: GCA_018908115.1. NCBI lineage: Eukaryota > Metazoa > Arthropoda > Insecta > Diptera > Culicidae > Anopheles > Anopheles rivulorum. Next base: position 3,208,522 of record STHB01000010.1, read on the forward strand.
ATGCAATCATGTAATAAATTCGCTTCTTGATGAAATTTAATGGCTGTACGGTTTGTAGGTATGCTGATGGTGATGAATATTTGCATACGCTATCGCATAGGTTTGCGCGGAAGTATGCAACCAAAATGTGAGGGTAATATTTTAAATCAATTTTAACATGAATGTTTCCTTCCGATATCAATAATTATAAAGCAATAAAAAAAAATTAAATATTGTGATTTTTTTATTGAACATATGTACATTAAGTAATAAAATGTTAGTTAAATTTGCAAATTACAGTTCATGAAAAGCAAGGATTGTTGGAAAGCGCATATAACAAGCGTTCAATGTAGGCGAATTAATAATCGATGACTAGCTTGTTCCTATCAAAAGCTCCATGCTAAAGACATTATTGAGAGGAAATTAATTCTCATGATGGATCGTCGTTCCAGCGCCTGAAAGTATGTAATGACTATTATTGGGAACATTTTTAATGGCGTCAGGTGTGTGGATTGGAACTATAATAAATAGTTGCATAATTTACGGCGCTTACAGTCAAATCACACCGAATGTAACGTATACTATAATACTACTATATTTTTAAGATTTAAAATTTAGTTTACAAAAATTCATCAACCATTGATGACGATGTTCATCATGGAATGTTTGGTATGTGTTGAAATCAATCAGATGATTTTTCACTTCAAAATGATTTCCAATAGCTTTATAAGCTGACCATATGCATTAAAATAGACGTAAAACAAAATTCCCAACCGTGTGCGAAGCAAATGAAACAATCAACATTTTTGACATTATTTAAACCCTTCCTCTGCACGTGAAAAAATAAGTAAATTTGATGAAGGATCAAGGTTCTTCAGTCAAGTTTGGCCACCTGTTGCTCAGGCGACGCTAGAAGAATTCGGAAGGATAGATAAGCTTCAAATATTAATACGGAAGCCCCTGCTAAAAAAAAGGAGGCCAAGGAAGGAAACATTTTTCGGTACCAATAACATAAGATGAAGCTTCATTTTTTGCCGGTAGTCAAGAGTTCCCTCACTACGGACACCCAATGCAGTAAAACCTTTTTAACAGAGCTGAACCCGGCCGCTCAGGCACAGGCCCAATAAGAAAAATGGTGATTGGTATTAGTCATACGTGGTCCGAACGGTTTTTTAGGTTCATTTTCAGCACTTTTGCTGTAATCTCAATCTTCTTCGAGCCATCGTCGAGAATGAAAATAAAACACAAAACCAGCCAGATTAGAAAAGACTTAGAGAAAATTCACTTTCGAAAAGGTACCGCAGTCGACCAACGATTGCTAAATGGTTCTAAGGAGGAAATAAAAGCTCTTCGCAAAAATTCGTTCGTGTTCCATGACGGTTTACCTACAGATTCATGCGAGAAATTCGGTTCACTTAACACAAACCGGTCATACGTAGAAATAGTTGATTAAAACCGCTGTCAAAATGACGAGAAAATCCCACACATTCGTGTTCAACCTTCCGACGGTCACAAGGTCACGGCGACCACGAAGGTGCCACGTCCTTGCGGCGATCCCGGTACGAACATCGGGTGACTTCTAGTGATGAGATGCTTTAAAAGAGTGATGCTGTTTGTTGATGGAAAAATGTAAGCGCACTGGCTGCGTACCGTCAACTGTCCACCGAACTGCCCCAAGTGCGGGCGTTGTGAATGTGTGCCAAATTTTATTTATTACGTCGCCACAAAACCACACAAAGCGCTGTATGCGGTCTTCCCCAGTGGCGCCAACTTTCGTCGAAAGATTCCTTTGGCTTCTGAGCCGAGAATATAGCCGCGTTGTGGACGGTTGGCTTTGTCCTCGGGGCGCTGTGACGTGATACGAGTACGAAAAGCGGTTGATTTGATGCGCATACTTTGTGTGTTCCGATACAGCTGTGCTGTTTTGGAGGAGAAAAGTCTAAAATGAAGAAAATAATCAAACTCTATTACAAAAACACTTTTCTACACAAAAGATACCAACGCATTTGTCCCATCGCTGTTAAAGATTTTAGACCTTCTCTGTAACACAAGCAGGATACTATGGCAAGCTATAATGCATTACATTGCATACCTCGTAGGCGCAAAAATTTGTCCGCCTTGTTTGTGTGACACAGTTTGTACAAAGACAATTTTCAGTCAGCACCATAAATATAGCTAATGCTGACTTTCATATTCATTTGGATGAAATTTTGTACGACTGCAAAAGTTATTTAGCAATAGTGATGGGAAATTAGGAACGAATCTGGAAATTAGAAATAAATTTCGCTTCGCAGCTCCATACCAATGCAATTACATAGATTATTGAAAACTTTATTTATTGAAACGAACGAACGACGTTTCAAAAGTGTCACGCACATGAGAACATAATCACAAGGATCAATTTAGAATCCAGAGATCTGCCATATTAAAGTTTCGTTCATAGAAACGATATTTGGAGCGATCGTTTATGGGATATTAAGAGCAATATTTGAAACCATTGGACCTATTCCACTTCTTTCGCACTTTTAACGAATACAAAACGTGGCATCTTTCCTGAAACTTTTCCCATCACTAGTTCGCACCACTTCTACTCATGCCCGAACCTTTCGTATCCCATCTGCTACATGGAAGAGACGTAAATCTATAATGTTTAATTCATCAACTTCTTCCAACTGCCATCTAAATTGACTTGAAGAAAATGATCTCTGAAGTTTTCTCCAAACTTTTATTATAGCCTTCTTTAAAAGAGTTGATAGTGTGTTTGAGCTTTCTTCTGCTTTTATTCTAACGTAACACTAGCAACGACTCCACTTTTTCGCCGAGCCGGTCTCAATACGCATTTACAGCCTTCTACGCAAAAGTGGCTAACAGGTCCTATAGCCTTTTTATGGCATGTTTTGCACCACTCGAACATGCCAGAACGCCATTGCACCGTCCAGACCACCGACAGGAAGCACGACATACAGAACTCTTTTATCGTGTTCTATTCTTACGAAGGATTATCACCAACATCAGCACTTTTCAATTGTCATTCCATTACGCTTTCGTGCATGTGACTAAGAGAGAATGTTGCTCTTTTGTTGGCATTTCTGCTGCGTTAGCTGCTTTCAGTAAGCAGTATGTACATTCGCATCGGGTGCCTGTTTTGCAAAGACGTCTCGACAACTTGGCGTGACTTTAACACATTTCGCCCAACACCCGGTCCCGGTCGGATGTCGAAAATATCCGCCTTCTCTGCCGGCTACTGGTGTGGTACGGTGGTACGGTGATTCGGAAAGTTCTTGCTCCGTCCACTATCTTGCACTAGGCTTTAAAATCTTAATTGTTTTGCGGGCAGCCCCACAGGAGAAAAGCCTCGAAAAGCCACTAAGCTAGGGGGTAAAAAGGGATAGGAAATTCTATTATCCCCCCCGCAGTATAATGTCTTTATCATGGTCCGTGGTAAATACAATGGTGTTTGCTTGTCACCTTTTTTTTGTTTGGTGTGTCTTTTCTCACCGGTTAGTAGTTTCCTGCCAATTAAAGTGTCGCCATTAATATATACACACACACACATTTAGACACAAAACACACACGCGAACCGCAGATGCAAGAAGACTTGTGAAAGGCTAAAGTTAGCATAAGGGCGAAGCTATATGCTCAGGCAAATATGCTGTCGGGCTGACAAACAAGAGCCACATAATCAGTCGGAACCACACGTACAATCTAACGCACACACACACACATGCACAGATATACATAAGGCACGCATTAGCCATCTTCGCTCAGAGGTTCAGTTTTATTCTGCTGGATCGAAGCTTTTACCCCATGCAGGGGTTTGGAAGCATTTTTATAATTTTTAAAACATATTTTAAAGCAATACGTCCATGCCATTCTGGATGCATAAAACATATATTTTTCATATTTAATAAAATATTTTTAAATGTTTGATTACTTCTATTTCATTTTTACATGTTACATAATACAATTTCTAAATGGAATCCTCACTTTGCTGTTACAAATTTGAAATGAAAAAAGGGTTACGCCTAAATGTATACTTTACACGATGCAATTTTGGTTAACAATCTGATTTAATGTGTAATGAATATTTAGGGAAGGAATCTATTCTAAAGAATGTATGAAATGATTGAATAAATCATATAATAGAAAAGTTACTATTTTTTACTAAAATATTTTTCTAAAAACATTCCTTTCTATAATGTATCTATTAAGTTCTTTTAATTCTGCGAAGCAATAAATCACAATAGTAGTAATGCCTAAACGTATAAGAAAATAAACAAAAACCTACCAAAACATTACAGAAATAAGCTTTCAAATCTTGAACAAACCCCTGCATAATGAGTCTTGCCATTTGTAGTATCTCCTAGTGAAGAACGTACCGTAACCGTGGTGTATCTCTTTTGATCTCTGTTCATTTCGTTGCTGCACGCTTAATGCTCTGGAAAATGTGACGTTGGGTTCTCCGCCCGCTCAGACCGTCGGATAAGACACAGGAAGCCCGCCGGGTACTGTTGAGCGATATTAACTTTACCAGCATGGTACCGGAGCTGTCCCGATCGGCCGATCACCTCTGCCAGCACCAGCAGGACGAGAACGGCGACCCGAACCGTTCGCCCAACTACTGCAAGGGAAACCTGCTAAGAACACCGGAAGCCACCAAAGGGTATGCAGGAAACAAGGCAACGGCATTCATAAGAAAAACAAACACAGACGCGAGACAAAGATGCCGAGATGCAAAGATGCCGCGGTACAACGATCCGTCTGACTCTGACTGACTTTGCTTTAGCTTTGTTTTGTTAATCGTATCGAGTGTTTAAGCCATTGGTCAAACGAATACTGGAGATGGGAAAAACAAATCCGGCTACAGATGACCTACCTTACTTGCCTAGATGGCTAGACGACACTTTGAACATAAAAAACATAAAAAAAATCTGACTAGACGCGATGGGAAGGGAAGACGCCAGGCATTGGCTTTGTTTTTCCCGGCGAGGAAAATTGTTTTGTGTTTTATTTGTTGTTGTTGATTTCCACACCATCTCGATGTAAAACTTTGCGTTTCCCTATTTATTGTTTGCTATGAATCATCAGGCAGTCGATAAATCTGTGTTATGAGATGATTTATTTTTGCCTGTACCGTCTGCTGATATCACCATGACATGGGTGTTGACGATTGTTTTATTTACAACATTTTTACAACTGTTGAGTTTGCATGTATTACTAACGCGTTGTTCTTATTTACTGCATCGTGTCTTTTGTATTTAGCGCCTAAAAGTATGCAATTTTTGTTTTGCTTTTTTTTATTTTCAAGAATGTTCCCAAGGTGTCACTTCCCGAGCTCTTGTTCGATGACAGATGAATACGTTAGAAGCGCATACTTGCATACATTTAGGCGTGTTCACATAAAACTTCATTTCAATAATGGACCAATAGTAGGACGAAGACATTCGTGGAAAAGATTGCTTAGTAAAATATAAATTCATATTTTTTTCCATTTACGTTTTTGTATCATCTTTATAGTTTCTTCTAAAGAAACTTTTCTTTTAAGAACAGAATAAATTCAACAAACCAATAATACTTTTTTTTCAGCAAAAAAACGTTTAAAGTTTAAAGCTGATGAAAAATCAACGTACAAACGGTTTTTTTTAATTTCTTCTTGATTTATCTCACGAATCTCGAGAATCATCGTGACTTTGAGTTGCGAGGTAAATTTATTTCACTCGTATTCGAAACGTATCATTTACCGTCTAATGAAGCCGCAAGAACGCAAACGAACTTCAAGCAACGGGTAGAGCATCGTGCTTTACCATCTTTCGTGCTTTTCCGACTCTTTGCTTCTTTGGCATCATGATTTATGATTGTCTCGGGAGAAGCAAAAACCGAACCCACACCGAACCGTTGCCCTTTTCCGTCTTTAATCCCGGTCCAAACTAATTAGTAATATGAGTTTTCCCATTTTCGTGTCTTCCCCCTCCCCCCCAACCGAATCCCGGTCAGCATTCCACCCAGCTTCAGCATGACATCGCCGGGCGTATCGCAGTGGACGGTAAACGAGAGCAGCATTGCCACCCAAACCACCCAAACGGACGCCCTGTGGACGAACCGGGGCGATTCGTTCGACTCGTCGAAAAGCTATTCGGCCGGTTCGCGCTACTCCACGCTCAGCAAGCACCATCGCTCGCGCAGTGTGCCCTCGATGCGCTGTGCCATCTGTCGGCAAACACACCAAAACACGGCGCTGCGACCGTCGGAAAGCATGCACTATACGCCGCGCGTCACCTTTCAGGAGCAGCCGGTACACAAGATTCGTGGTTCACTGCCCGACTTGCGGCACGATTGCAACTGTCCGCGCCGGTACGGTGGCCCATCGTTGTACCGGATCCATGGCGATTCGGGCGGGTCGACGGACAGCTTGCTGGAGGAGGCGGAAGAGTTTCTTCGCCGGTCGCTCGAGGGTGGCAATATGCTCGCGATGGAAGACTCGCTCGGACAGCTTGACGTCGGTGTACCGCCACCGGCCACGGCTGGGCTATTGCCACACGTAACGTTCCATGCGGGACATGCAGGCCATGCCCATCCGACGCTGCATCATCCAACCGCAAAACACCGACGGTGCTCGGAAAATGACATTCAAAGGGGTAAGTACATGTCGGATGATAGTGATAGTGATGATCGCTTACTAGTAATTATTAAATAAGCATTGAATTAAAACTACAATTTTGGCTGTTTATCAAAGTAAATGTTGGAGTAATTAATAGAAGTTTATTTAGTAAAAGCTCAGGGTTGGCTGGTGGTGTGTTGTGATAGCGTCGCTCCACCAACTACGTGATAAAAATAGGTTTAATAAGCCAGAAATGACTGACCTAGTAATAGATTGTTACGCCACGAAGTGAGTAAAAGCTATTTTTATGTTATGGACATATTGGGATGCGTCTGCTCGACCTAGTTCTGTTTTATATATCAGCCCAAAAGGACGATAACCCAAAGAATTTTACGAGAATATTTGATATTTTATAATACGGTAGTTGAAGATTTTTTAGCAATTTGAATCACCAGACCAGGGTGACCCACTCGAAAGTACTATTTAGCGCTCAAACCGCATTAGAGTTACCTGTTTCCAGAGTTATCTGGATTTGATTTAATACACGTTTTTTGACGTTGAATCTGTAAATTTTAAATACTTCCAATTATGTGTAATATTTCATTATTTCAAAAATAACTTTAGAAATAACTTTGTTTGGCTCTGTTCGGACGTAGAAATTATAATTTCTTCTAATAAGTACTTGGTCTCTTAATGCGAAATAAAAACGGCATGTTAAACCGGTATTCAAATTACGCTAAATCTTAAGTTATGCTCATTTCTCTGGAACGCATTATCCGCATAACGCTGGAAAAACTGTGAAAGATAGCATATTGCATACCTTTGCAAAACTAAATGATTTACGAGCGTTGCGAGCTTTCTAGCACTTTTACTATATTTTATTAGAATTTTTTATTCAATGAACCCTTTATCTTTGGTCGTGTTTTAAAACACTGTTATACAATAGTTCTTAATTTATTTAAAGATAACTAATAGCTGAATTAATGTAACATAAAGTCGATTATAAGCAGCAAACAAAGCTTATCGAAAACAGAACAGAAGAAGAGAAACAGGAAAATACTGCTTATACGTCAATAAAATAACTCGCTTTTCTCACATTGCATTGCACTCTGAATTATGCAATACACGTAACACTGGCATCATTTATCATCTTTAATGTACAGGTTTTTTTCCAATTTCCAAACCCGTTCCGTCTAAAATTTCTATCGTAAAATTTTCTCTCTCTTTCCAGACTACATTCCCTCCAAGCAAGCGCTACCATTTTTGCCAAAAACGCCCAAATGTCTCAAGCCGGGCCATCTGGCGAAGGTCATCTCGCCAAACGGGCGCGTCATAGTTGGCCGGGTACGGTACATCGGTCCGGTAGCCGGTACGGACACCGACGATACCTACGTCGGGCTGCAGTTGCCGAACAATTTGGGCGATTGTGACGGTACCATCGATGGGAAGCGATTTTTCGAGTGGTACGTACCGGGTACGCCGGGTTGCACATACGGGTTGTTCCACGAGGTGAAGATGAAACCAATTTAAATCTTGTCTCGCCCCAAAACACAGTGAACCACTGCACGGTATCTTCGTGCCGTTCAAGAAGGTCGTCATGGCATGGAACTCATAAAACAGCAAACACGCAAACGATCTACGGTGTGTACGGTGGACCGGGGCAAAGACGCATAAGTGGACGGGAAGGATGAAAGCTTCAAAATGGTGAATGAAATTAGCAAAAACCGAATCAACAGCAGCTATATGGAAACGGCACAGGAACGCACCGTTGTGATACAGGGAAAAGAGGGAATTTGATTGATTGTATGCTCGAAATGGGCAAAAAAAAGAAGGATCGATGAAAACGATGTCAGGAACACAATTATTAAACAGATGCTTCAGAAGGACGTCGCGCGAACGATGGCTAAACTCGGTAGACTGCTGCTAGGAATGGAGTTGAGTGATAGTGAACAGATCAATATTATTACACCGATTTACGTAACAACGGCGACAAGAATTGACGAAGCACAGTTCTCTTTGGGGAAGAAAACGTTTGTAAAACTTCGCTACACTAGCGTAGCGATGTTAGTTTTATGTGTGATTACCTTTAAAAAGGAGTCAAAATGGAGACAAAGAAAATCATACAAAAACAAAACTAAAAACGAAAGCAAAAGACAAACTTACGTTCTAAATGTCGTGGTGATGTTAAGCGACCTTCCAACGTTACAGACCCTCTTTCACCCCAAACAGACACTTAGTAGCTGTGCCGTGCTCGCGGATTAGAACAATAGCATGTGTCCTATTTTTGATATCGGTGTTTGTAGTACCCACCCCCGTTCAACCCACACCAATAATGGTAGGATGCAGTTTCCGCCAAGCTCAAGCATTGTTGTTATCCCCCCGTTTATATGTGTGTACATGTGAAGTTGAGTACTATAAAAGCGAACGTTGGGGAAATCTGAGAAAAAGATGCATAAAAAAATAACAAGATTCAATCGAAAAGGTTTCGATCAGACAAGAATTCATTGAGAAGAGAGCAGTACAGAATACAATGGCAGAATATTTGTAACTATTTACATTAACGTGTTGATACAGTATTAATACTGTGTACAATTTTCTATTTACCGCGGTTTGATACGAAACATTGAAACATTGGTATTGCATCTATCACGATGGGGTTTATTTATATATTGTTTGTAAAATCTTTTTTTTTATGTTCATTTTAAACATTTCTTATGATTGATTCGTTTACAAACGTACATTGCAACAAACAAGGCTTTAGATTTTTTGTTTTAAAAAGAGAGTAAAGTTTAAACATATATGAAATATTGGTGTGCAATACATGCCTGAAACGAATGCAACAGGTCTCCTTCCATCTCTAGTCATTTGTTGCAAGTATAAAGTTCAAGTAAGAAAGTAGTCTAGCTGAATGACGCATAAAAGGATGATTTAGAAATATCCCAAACATTCTAAATAATTAAACAAAACAATATTGTCCACGAATATGCTGAAGAAAACAAAAACAAGAATACTATAAATGCTTTTGTTGGAAATATAAAACAGAAAAGTATACACATTTAAATGCAGTTGAAAGATCACTAGAACGATTGCAAGCGTCCCGAGGTAGGCACAGGTACAGTAGCAGCACCCTATTTGTGAAAGCAGAACCGTCAGTTCTTTTACTGAAATGTTACGACCGGTTAAATGTGAGATTAGGATGAACTTATTTTACCGGAGATACAAAAACTGACACTGACGATTGTGTGACGTTAAATGTGTGTCTGCGATCATATGATTGTTGAATGTGTTACACCATTGAAGTAGAGTCCTAAAACCCGGATTGCTAATTATATACAGTGCTACACAGCAAACGCATTTACTGACGTTTATGAGCCACAAAGTACGACAGAAAACGCAAAAAGAGATGGATATACCTTTACATATAAATATATATATATATATTTACGTGTAGCAAAAAGGAATAAACATATATACTTCCTCTGCTCTTATAACGCCTCCATGAACGCATGAAGCAGACGATGGGTAAACCTATATTAATTGCTGTAACAAATTCGTACCAGTGTAACAATACAGATACAAACATGGTAAGAAATAAATGAACAGATGCAACCACTATTTACTACATTGTGCGAATTGGCAGCGCTTATCGTTTCTTTACCGTTCGAGGTACATTGATCACCGTAATCGTGTTTTGCATTGTATCAACATTTATATTAACAAAATATGTCATCATCTTCTTATTGGTTTACGCGGTGTCGTAAACACGGTTACATTTTACATTTGCAGTCATAAGAAACAGGCAGAAGAAGCAAACCTGGGAACCGTTCGTTCGTAATGCATTCGCGTTTGGTATACTACTAATTTGACCATCAGTTCGCACGCGGCGAAATACAACACGCTAGTTATCGCTTTTAAAACTTTCTTATTCCTTTCTGTTCTCTCTGTTTCAAATAATGGTTTAAGAAATGTCGCTTCTGCCACCTGCACGCGCATGTAAACTTAAAACATTTTACTTAAACTTAAGTACGGAAACCATGCTTAATCGGGTAATACTTCCATGCTACCTTCTTCTTTCGTCTAACTGTGATGATAAGGTAAATTGTCTATGAAAGAAAAGAAAACAAAGAACTTCCTACACGGGGAACAAGCTTTTCCTATACCCTATATAAACTAAGTAAAATAGCTGAACCACGTGTTAGAAGTGCCACACGCACATTCATCTTTCGTCAGCGGGACAAACAAACATGTGGTACAAAGCTATCATAGAAATAAATATTGCCCTACTTATTGCTTCTCATCGACAGAGTGTTCGAGAATTGTCACCGTTTTTGTTTAAAGATATCTTTTACATGGAAACATAACTAAACAAACAAAAAACACAAAAGCGAGAATGAAATAGAGAGAAGATGGAGGATGGTGTTGTAATGAAAACTGTCCACGGTGTGAAATACTACTTAGGACAAACAAAGATCTAACAAGAAAACAAAAGTATCTAAAAGTTACCATCAACCATTTCGCTACACTAAAAACGAATCGGTCTCGTCTGGAAGTCGTCCAACGTCTGAAATTCCCTAGGTCCCATTCTAAATCTTCATGCCCGTGTCCAGCTTTAGCGCCTGCTTTAACACCTCGTAGGTAGAGAAGGAGACGGCCACCATCGGTATGGCGCGCAGATAGTTGATCGACATCCCCCGGTACAGACCCTTCATGATGCCGTTCTCGTTGTAGATTATGGATAACGTTTTCCACATGCCCATGCTAATAAAGGGAAGAATAAATGTACGCATTAGAAAGCTTTCCTGTATCACAACACTCAAACAATAATGCAGCTTTATCAAAATACACACACACACACACACAAACAGACAAAATTCTTTACAACTTATCGATCAATATATAGCTATTTAATATAAAGCAAGAAGCACGTATCAAACTAAGATGAATACTAAATTAACTAATTATAAACAATTATTTATAATTAAAGTGTTAGTCATGCGCAAAACATAAAAGAAAGTCGATTCATCGATTAAAACAAAAAGCATCCCAAGTGAAATCGCTTATCATTTTAAGATAATCGTTACACTTAACATACCACTCATCTAAGCTCAGCTGCATAATTATGCAAGTCGGTATTGAAAACCTTTGCATTCCATTTAAACGCTTTACATCATCATCTTCATCGTTGGGTCGTACGCGAACGCGAATGACCTCAATGTGGGCTGCTATCAAGCCAGTTTGGGTGCCCTCTAAAGTTCAGCCCCATTACCTTTGATGTGGCATCGATAGGATGAATTTTATAATCAACCGATTGTTGAGGTGTGTATGTAAAACTATACGGTACTGAAACGGTTTCCTTGCTTCATTAATATGGATTTAATAAAAAATCTATTTGATTTTTTTCATAAGAAACGGCCTGAATGAATTATTACAAAACTTCACTAAATTTATTTGATTTGGAAAATTAAAAAAAAAAAGATAATAACGATATTTCATCATTGAAAAGAAGGAAAAAGCGAATCATTATCATGCTTCTATTTCTATCTATTTTAATTCGTGGCATTTTACATTAGATTTAGAAATTTTACTTTGCAAGTGGTGGGACCCCTACTGGCGTAGTTTACTATGAACTGTTTCAAGCCAATTACTTTAATCCAACTGGAAAGACAAAAAAAAAAGGGATTGCACTGACCTCCCAAACATACATTGAAGTAGGGAAACATTAATTCAGAACCTACATCTAGCAGAATTAATTATAGAATCTACGACATTGCGTTCATGTTCGTGTTCGTGTTGGCGTGATTCATATCATGTTAACAAAGGAAACTAGATTTTGAGCGATCATGTGTAACCGGTTGTTTTGGGCCACAATCTGACGTCCGTAGCGGTGAACACTGATACAACAGGAAAAGAGAATTTCTAAACCAGATAATAAGCTGCTAATATGTGGGAAAACCAGTAAAAACACTAGCGCAAAAAAAACCCAATATTCGAGAATTCATCGTTTTTGATCAATATATTCGGAATATTTGGAATATCCAGCAATTGGGGAAAACAGTCGATATCTCAAAATCTGACTGGGGATGGATAACTTCCCGTAAGATATCACTTATTATATTAAAAGAACTTTTTAAAAAAAGCAATGTAAAATAAGAGCGCTTTTAGAATAACATTAGGAGAAATGCTCTATCATTTTTAATTGACGGAAAAACAACCCCGTATGACTTTAGATATACCAAATGCTTTTGATTGAAAAAATAGCTTCAGGTTTAATTAGTTCTACCATTACTGGCCCAAAAAAAAATTCAAAAATTAAAATAAACAAATATAATTAATACAATCTATTGATGCTTAAATGCACAATAGTACGCTGTTTTATATTACACAAGTCTACACTACAATATAATGAAATATGTTTAGTTTAAAACAGTTTTCGCTCGAGGTTTCTATAAGATAATATTAGTACTTTAACACCTATATGCAAATTAGACCAGTGATTTTAACTATTCAATGTCGTACTATGAAACTAAACACTTAAGAACGCAGCCCGCGTGAACGAACGCTTGATCGCTAGACTGATCGCGCTAGGACTGGCGATAGACAAGGAAGCATAAGCAAAACATGCACGTGCACGGAATCGAAAGCGATCGCACCATGAATACCCACCTCCTGTTATGTTGTTTCCCACACCGCGCGGTAGGTTTGTGACACATATCGTCCCATATCAGCATGTGTGGCGCCCAGCAATGGTACGGCAATTAGTAGAGGCAACCCGATTAATAATCGATCGGTTGCATCCCGGCCACAACGGCACAATACACCATCGAATGCACCACCATAAAGTGCATCCGAGCAATTGAGTTATTAACCAACCCATCGACATCGAGTCGATAGAAACGTCCCACCGATAAATCACACACAAAGGTGCACGATGGTGGTACATCAGTAAGGAAAAAAAAACCGGCCAGCGTTATTCAATTAGACATGGGGTGCATTTTTGTGCAACGAAGGTGGTACCGGTTATCGATGGGTTGGAAGAGTCGAATCAAACAAAAACAACAAAAAAAAAACGGCACAAATCGATGTAACACACCGAACGACCGAGCGTTGCGCGTAGAAAGTAAGTAATGCGGAGGTAATTAAAGTTGCGCCCATTTAGCACCACACAGCCGGGTGGGTTGGGGTTTTTTCCGCATTTAGTGTCGCATTTGAACAATCGGCGGCGGTCAGAGATGAAGAAGCGACCAAAAGACATAACCAAGACGTAAACCACCATCACCACACCGTCACCATGCGCGTTCGTCAGTAGTAACAGAGCGGAGGAAAAATATATAAAATAGAAATAGTTAGTACGATTGAGGGCGAGTTGTTGAGAAGGAGAGCGAAGTAATCGAAATGACTAATGATGAGCTGGTCATTTTTGTTTTGTTTTAGCGTTGTACACAGCCAGCGGCGTGCTTTAGTTATTGTAAGCGACCGTCGATGGGAACGAGGTAGAAAATGGGACAATCTTTTACCTTCCAATGTGTTTGGGACACAGTTTGCTAATGCGATGCTTGATTGAGCCTTCTTAAAGAACATGGCCACAAGCGAATTGCGTCATTCCGGTTCGTTTCGATTCTACGAAATGGGGTTTCCATTGAACAAAACAACGAAACATTCGAAGAACTACCGCTTTTGAAGTAATGAACGCGAGAGAGCACTAATTTAACTGCGCCTTTAGCATCGCGCGACAAATGTAAGAAAAACAGATNAAAAAAAAAACGGCACAAATCGATGTAACACACCGAACGACCGAGCGTTGCGCGTAGAAAGTAAGTAATGCGGAGGTAATTAAAGTTGCGCCCATTTAGCACCACACAGCCGGGTGGGTTGGGGTTTTTTCCGCATTTAGTGTCGCATTTGAACAATCGGCGGCGGTCAGAGATGAAGAAGCGACCAAAAGACATAACCAAGACGTAAACCACCATCACCACACCGTCACCATGCGCGTTCGTCAGTAGTAGCAGAGCGGAGGAAAAATATATAAAATAGAAATAGTTAGTACGATTGAGGGTGAGTTGTTGAGAAGGAGAGCGAAGTAATCGAAATGACTAATGATGAGCTGGTCATTTTTTGTTTTAGCGTTGTACACAGCCAGCGGCGTGCTTTAGTTATTGTAAGCGACCGTCGATGGGAACGAGGTAGGAAATGGGACAATGTTTTACTTTCCAATGTGTTTGGGACACAGTTTGCTAATGCGATGCTTGATTGAGCCTTCTTAAAGAAAATGGCCACAAGCGAATTGCGTCATTCCGGTTCGTTTCGATTCTACGAAATGGGGTTTCCATTGAACAAAACAACGAAACATTCGAAGAACTACCGCTTTTGAAGTAATGAACGCGAGAGAGCACTAATTTAACTGCGCCTTTAGCATCGCGCGACAAATGTAAGAAAAACAGATGATTTAAAACTTAGCAGCTAGCCCTTCCTTATGCTTTGTTGATGAATTTGATGGCTACTAAAACACTTTTTCCACGGGCAGTAAAAAACAAGAGTAAGGTTAAAAATAGCTAGCTAATCGATTGCTTCCATGAATTAACACCTAACCTAATCACTGAAGCATCATTATTGATTAGTAAGGATCTAATCGAAACAAAAAACGCCATAAAGATTGATCATCCGAAGATGTGTGAACGTGCCTTCATCAGCTCACCATAATTGCTTCCCAGTATCGCTAGCTGCCCCAGCAAATAATGAACCACCACCTGCGCCATAAGGTATCGCTCCACACTGGGCAATGGCTAGAGTACAAGCTAACCAGTTTGGCCAGCTGTATTATGTTTCCTCATTCCATTCCACACAATCTAACCCAGGCAGGCACACGCAAATCGTGCCCCCGCCAATGAATTCCTTCCGTCACGACTCGCCAAAACCTATTTATCAGCGTGCAAACAGGAATTTTTTGGAGAACGGAGAACTTGAGACTCCGAATCGCCCAAGTACCACGGCCCGGGTAAGGAAACCGTAAATGGTAAAATAATGACACTACCGCATGCGGGAAGGAAGATGGACCCGGCAGGCACCGAAATCGATGGTTTCAAAACGATCCAACATCCATTAGCGTGAGCGTTTGGCAAGAGTGTGTACACTCGCGGATCGGGCTAGGTGGTGACTAGTTCGTTTTTTTTCTCTTCGTTTGACCAGCACCGCTTTGGAGTCCGTAAAATATGCCTTCCATCGAGCGCGCGCCATTGCGTAATCGCGCGCGAAGAAGATGGCGGTGGTATTACGGTGGATGCCTTTCGCGTGAATGTCACGAAGCCGCCCGGTGAGCGTGGCCACCATCGCGCGTCGTTGCGTGTCACCGTGTCAGCAGGTGAACTTAAGCGAAAGCTTTCGCAGTCGCCAGCGGCCACGGCGGGCACAGCAGACCTCGGCACTGTCGCATGTTTGGTGAGAAAGTTTGTGTCAGCAATGTCGCACGTGGCACGAAGGAGAGAATCAAAAACCCGTTTCACCATGCCCCCGGGTTCACCTTGGGTAGGTGGTGTGCCTCAAGCGGGGACTAGATATTAACAAAATTCCCCCATTACAGTTGATCGCTACCAATAGGTTCAGATTTGATGTTTGATAGAGTCATGCCAAACGAATGCTCGTTGTGTACTCAAGGTTTGCTCGCAGCGAAGATCTTCGGAGATGACAGATGACAGATTGTGCCACACATACACGCTACACACCCTGAAGCGTCCTCCAAACACCGAGCAGAGCGTCATGCGTTATGCAATTGCATATGCAAATATGCTGCTCCCCCGACGGAAGGGATTCGTTTGGTGGACACATCTTCTTCGCTTATCGCAAACATAGCGCGCGTGGCAAACTGGTCCCTTTTTGGAGGTCAACACAGTGGAGACAATTTACAATACACCTTCGCCTGGAAAGCGGATGGGAATATGAATGAAGCAGCATTGTACAAAAGCGTATTTACACAGCTACGGAGTGTCGATCGTACGATTCGCTTTTGTTACCATCACCCTTTTCTTACCCAAATTTCGCCGTTTCCGGATTCATCATCGCTAGCTGCATCCGCCTTCGGGTAACGTCCAGCGGATAGGAGAACGATTGTGCGACGGCACCGGCAAATCCACCGCACAGTAACTTTGCCGGAACGCAAAGTACGAGCCCGCCTGGGAGAAGGTACGAGAAGGTTGCATTCAGCTTAAACTTAATCTCAACAACAAGGGAACCATGGGTGGCCACTTACCGGTGTTTCGGTCACACTTTTTACACGTTACACCCGGTGCGTACTTCATGCAGACAAACTTCAGCATCTCGAAGCAGTAGAATGAAAAGCCCGCGTACGGTACCATGCCCATCAGCGTGGGTACGAATCCGCGGTATAAGGCACGCAGTCCACCTTCCTGTGTTTTTTTCGTAATAGGCAAAATATTAATTCATAAGCAAGTTTACCATTCATGTACAGTAAGCAAACGAATACATACCGTCCGGAAGATTGTGACGGCAGTGTGTACAATACCATTGTACCGATGTTCGCCCGTAACCTGGAACGCTAACCGGGCCCTTATCGTATCGAGCGGGTACGTCAAGGTGACCGCGGTCACGCCCGCGGCCGCACCGGCTATAAATTTGTCCGCATGCTTGATCGGCAGGTTCGTGCCAAGCGCTTTGCCCAGATACTGGAATAGAACGAAAAAGACATTCCACCTTTAGTGTACTTAAATTAAACGGCATATTATGGCTGGACCAAACCTTTTTGTACACCTCGAACGCGGTAAACTGTGTGGCAGCGTACGGAAATATCCGTACCATCTGGGCACCGTTGCCCTTGTACAGCGCGAAGAACGATTCCTTCTGGACGATGTGCTTCAGACCGCTAAACACGCCGAGATGTTTGTAGTGGATCGAGTGTGCCTGCAGCAGGATCTTGATGCGATCGAGCGGTGCGACCGCCGTTTTTGAGCACATACCGGCCACACCTGGAATCGGTAAGCGATGACNACCTTTTTGTACACCTCGAACGCGGTAAACTGTGTGGCAGCGTACGGAAATATCCGTACCATCTGGGCACCGTTGCCCTTGTACAGCGCGAAGAACGATTCCTTCTGGACGATGTGCTTCAGACCGCTAAACACGCCGAGATGTTTGTAGTGGATCGAGTGTGCCTGCAGCAGGATCTTGATGCGATCGAGCGGTGCGACCGCCGTTTTTGAGCACATACCGGCCACACCTGGAATCGGTAAGCGATGACATGTTTGCATGATTAGGTGATTGGAACGATGCACGATGGTCGGGGTTTGGACAACAAAGACGAAATACAAAAAAATAAACACCTTGCGTACGATGGCATACTAATAATGAGGCTGGTTCCGTAGCTATTGCAAACATGTTTCTTAGATTTTATAACTAAAAATGGTTCGTTTAAGCATAATTTACGAAAGATAGATGTTAAATGTTTTAAATGCAAACGAATCACATTGAAATGGATATCTTTTTTATTTTTATTTTAATGTTTATATTATCTTGTCACGTTAGTAAACAGAAATATCTGTACATTACAGGGTTTGCCAGTTCTGGTTGGAACTTTTTTTTTGTATATTCTTTTCAAGTAGAAATGGATTATTGCTGGAAAAATGTAAAATTTTTCACATTTTTCTTTTTTCTTTAAATAAAATATTTTAAGTTTGACAATACGGCGCTAAGCCGTCATAATGGAACATAAATAAATAAATAAAATATTTTAAGAGAAAGGTTTCATTTCAAAAATCTAAACTATAAACATGTTTTGAGCTTCTAAAAGTATATCCATCCTTAAAGCTATTTGAACTGACACGTCTGATCTACTTTCAAGTTCTCGAAAAAGCTCGAAAAAGGATGAAAGGTTAAACTTTTATCTGGAAATATTATATTTCAACTTGAGCTTAATGAAGGCATGGTCTCTACTAGCGAAAACATGTTGAAACAGTCTAACGATTAAATCACTCTAAATGCGATACGGCTTTTGTTCTATTTTCAAGGGAGTGTTTCCTTAAACAAAGTTTTGTAATTCGATACTAAGAATTCCTCGCAGAATAGCTTGAGAATGAATCGACTTCAAAATTTACGTCACGTGTTCTTAAAAAAAAGGACCCCTTATCGGGAGCTATTTTCTACAATTTAAAAACTCACAGCCTTATGGTTATAGTTTTATAGCCTAAATACTGCCAAAAATCGTCCTTTTCAAAGGCTATTTCAAAAATTAGATCGACTCATAATAGACTAAAGATTTTTTCGTAATATTTTAACATATCGCAGATTTAAATCAAAACCCCTGCAATATGAGGCCATAACTTTTTAAACTTTCAATCAAATTTAAAGAAAATACAGTTCAAAATATCAAAATAAGCTTGATATGCAGAGGAAAATGTCTATTAATAACTATGTAAAGTTAAGGTTCCGTAGGCTATAAAAATGTGATAAACATTCCCATGTGTGCATAAAACAAAAGAAGAAAAAACACTAAAAGAAGTTTGACAAAAATGTCGAAATTTTAATCCAACTCAATTTGCAAACAAATAAATAATTATTCAAGGAAGCCCTGTATTAATGATGGTAAACGTAATAACGTCAAGATGGTGATTTGTTTTGTTTTTTTTTTGCTAGTACTTATGATTCATTCAATGTAAATTACAACAGGCAAGCGCGAAGGAATACTTTTCGCCTACAAGCAAACACTTTTTAAAACACTGCATGGTAGCAAATTAAAGGCAAGCAACAAACGATTTGCTGCCAAGTGACGACAACAAGAAAAAAATCCCCCGGTTTACAGCCAATAAAACACAGATGAGCAAACAACCGAAGGTATTAACTACGAAATGGAAAGTGACGAAGGTAGTATGAAACCTTACCGAAAACGCATCGCTCAAGACACAAAAAGGGAAAAACAAAAAGCCAAAGATCGTGAACAAAGTAAGGTCATAACTGGGTCCCCCACTAGCTGGAAGATGTGTGAAAAGATTGAATTAAAAATTGTGGTGNGACAACAAGAAAAAAATCCCCCGGTTTACAGCCAATAAAACACAGATGAGCAAACAACCGAAGGTATTAACTACGAAATGGAAAGTGACGAAGGTAGTATGAAACCTTACCGAAAACGCATCGCTCAAGACACAAAAAGGGAAAAACAAAAAGCCAAAGATCGTGAACAAAGTAAGGTCATAACTGGGTCCCCCACTAGCTGGAAGATGTGTGAAAAGATTGAATTAAAAATTGTGGTGTTGTGTTGGCAATGGGCGCAATGGAGGGTAGACATGTCTAGTGGACATGGGGAGAACGCAGCTGTAAGCATATCACATGGGGGCTGTGAGAGGTGTTATTACCTTCGTGCTGTTTTCGTACCAAGGCACAACGTTTTGTTGAGCTACACCCAAAAATCACATCAATCGAATGGAAACTTTCGCGTGTGAAAACCCATAAATAACGTTTATGATCGGCAAAAACGGGTCATAAAACGGTTCGACATACATGACATGTCCGACAAGTCAACTAATTTATTAAATGAACATACTATTTTAATATGCTTTTTAAAGCAATTCAATGGTTACGAAGAAAAATATTGTCAAAATCACGACTTGGTGTATATGTAAAGGAAGAAGGAATAAAACATTCGTGAAAAGATTAGCACAAAAGTGGCCAGTAATTGCCAGCAGACTGAAATGTGATAAAAATCACGATGAAATCAATGATTTAATTATCGATTACCGTTATTAATCGCATCATCTTTTTTTTTTGGGAAATAATGAACGACTGGCATGAATATGTAGTTCATTTATTTGAAGTACATTTAAGTTATTCATTTATTCTTTTATTTTTTCTGTTACGACCTGCCAATCATCATTGCCCCACACTAGCTTATTGCGGAAGCGGTTGGAGTTACGTCCAGATAAGGTTTGATACACGATCTACGGTGCATTAAACCAAATGGCAAAACACGTAGCAATGCAATCGCTTTAATTGAAGAAAGTGAAACACACTTGTTTTAATCAATATTTTCTTTCTTGTCTGTTCATAAAAGGAAAAAAAACACAATCTTGCATTTAAGTAATAAGGCAAAATAATTGTCAACTCTTCTTTTGCATTATTTGTGGAATTATGGTGTTCCATTTACTATATTGTTTAGTCTAAATAAATGTTTATTTTTTTATTATTTTTTAGTTTCAAATAAACATATTTACTAATTAAGAGCTTTTAACCAACGTTTAATAAGTATTGTAACACATGTTAGGAAACGAATAATTAAATTCAAATTACATTAATAATAACAGCAACAAAAGAAAAAATATATGGTTGACAATTATTATCAAAAAAATTTGAAATGTTTAACCTGATAAATACATTAAATTATATGCACAAATAAATTCAATTCTATAAAGTGATAAAAACACAATAAAACTCAGCTACACAATAAACAATCATTAAGAAACAATTGTTAAACCGAAGTAAAATTAGATAAATTTCTAACAATCATTCTTATAGCCTCATATTTAACTAATTCTTTGACAAACAATGTTTAATTTTCTAAAGAAACTTACCGCCAGCTAAAAGATTTTTAACGATAAATTCGACATTCTTCCTCGACTGCTCGTTTGCTGTAATCGAAGCCATGGTTGCGGCGTGTCGTCGTGTGTTTTGTTACTATCGAAATCACCGCTACGGTTGCTACTGTTTCACTGAAACACTAATCCAGCGGGAAATTAACTACGCTATGCACCACCTTCTTGCCTGGGAAAACACAAGGAAAAGATTCACACACAGTCACGCATTAATTCATCATCACGCACACAACACACTGTTGCAAAGGTATGCAGATCGTAGTAATCGAAATGGCTGTGGCTACTTGTGTCGAAACCTGGAATGGAACTGCACCGGAACAAAACATAAACCACGGCATACACAAAACTCATCACAATTGTGCCGGCAGAGCGGGTGAAATTGATGATCACACCAGTGAATAGAGAAGCAGGCGAGAAAGAGCAGTGAGCAAAGATGTAGCGAATCGCGTAAGGTACGTATGCGTGGCGGTTGCCTACCAGGCCACGCGGAATGCTTTCTTCATTTCGCAAACATCTCTGGCCACACTGGATACTTTCTCTTATCAAAAACTTGACGCATAACGAACAAAACGAAACTGAAACAAATAACGGGCGAGCGATGAGCGAATGAGGTGAGCAGCGAAGAAAAGTGGGCAAATGACCATAAACAAGTGCACGAATCAGGGCATCGATCGAACTTAATCAATTGATGCTGGTGAAGCTTTGTAGGTCGCACCGTTCTTGGGGATACGCGAGAACGTCGAACCCGGGGGTCAGATCGGCACAACAGCAGCGTGATTATTTCAAACAACAGATCACACAACACAACTACTACTGAATTATCGCACACGGTGTATTATTTTGTTTCTTCTTTCGCTTCTTCTGCGGGACATAAACACGCAATGCGTCATACAATGACCCCTGGCCGTACGACGATTGCTCAAATCGGACACGTCGCAAAAATACGCAACAGCACAACACAAAATGCAACACACACAGCCGGTTTTTAAACTTCGAGCAAGGGTAGGACACACCAAAAAATGCCGAAAGACGAGACGAACAAAAAACGAACAAAACGATCAATGAAACTCACGGCTGCATCCAAAAGGCATTCACACCACGGGGACAAGATTATGAGGGAGAAAGTTTGTTAAAACCACACACACCGCCCAGTACCGTCCGTCGGTGGCTGGATTCTTTCACCTTGACGCACAAACACAACGACCGCTTTCGACACGGGGAGATGGTTCGAATTCCAATGTTTTACCGCGCCACACGCACTACGCGGCTGGAGCTGTACGCGCGTTTGACCACCGTTTCGTGGAACTGTTGGCAACAAATTGTAAATATGTGCGCCCGTGTCCGTTCGCGTTCCGGCCGTAAACAGGTCTTTCCAGATGCGTGGTGGGAGAAGAATGTAAACAACACACTCGGCTGCGCTGTGACAGGTGAACTGTCATGTGCAATACACCTCCGCCCAGAGCGATTGCAGAGCGCACACAAAGTGCATATTATCGGGAAAATGTGCTTCCAAACGCAGCAAATATTTTTGGTGCATCTGTGGTCATTAAAACAATGTCTATCAATAAAGGTGAAGGAAGCTTAGGTTAAAATACTGAACAATCTTGTTTCTTCGTAAATAATGAAAGAAAGTGCCAGTTTTATAACAAATAGTAAAACATGACTATAAAAATGATATTCCTAAGTTTCTAAAACTCTCCTTTAGCTTCAGATGGTTCACATTCGTGATATTAACATAAATTGTAATTTAAAATAGGTTTTGCAACAGTCAATTGTGGAATTTTCAAATATTAACCCATGACATGTGTCAAGTAGGCTAAACTGACAACTGTCATTGCAATCATAATAGCACGAGCCGCGTGTTGCGGTGCGCCGTGTTTATTTGCGTCGTGTGAATTACGGTTTTCTGTAGATCTTCGGAGAGTTTTGATATAAGATCCACTCATCTAACCTCCACGTGCATCCACAGTAAAGCACGATGCCGAAAGTGAGCTCCCGGTCGGGGCCACCCCGAAAGATGTCGATGAACAAATCGACACACTCGATGAACCCGGACCGGCCTACCGAAGGTCTCAAGGGGGTGGCCAAACCGCGTACGAAAGCAACCATCAAGCGGTTGCAGATGTACCGGAACTTTAAGGCAAAGCGCGATCGCAGAGGCAAAATCGTAACACCGGCACCATTCCAAGGGTGGGTTAGCAGCGGTACGGTGGCCCGTGTCGAACCGTCTCCCAAGTGGTTCGCCAACTCGCGTGTCATCTCGCAGAAATCGCTTCAAAAGTTTCAGGAAGAGATGGGCAAAGCGGTGAAGGATCCGTACAAGGTAATCATGAAGCCTACCAACCTCCCGATTACGCTGCTCAACGAAACGGCCCGTTACCAACGTGTGCATCTGCTGGACACGGAAAGCTACGACACGGTGTTTGGCAAGAAGAAGCTCCGAAAGCGGCCCACGCTGAAGGTGCGAGATTTGGAGGACCTCACGAAGACGGCAGAGGAATCGGCCGAAAAGTACGACGAATCGAAAGATCACGATATCGAGCGTGACGACGGTGGGGTGAAGGATGCGGTACGGGAATACATTTTTGCCGCCGGTCAAAGCAAGCGTATCTGGAACGAGCTGCACAAGGTGGTTGATTCGGCGGACGTGCTGCTGCAGGTGCTGGATGCACGCGATCCAATGGGCACCCGGTCGAATTACATCGAGAACTTCCTGCGCAAGGAGAAACCCCACAAGCATCTGTTCTTCATCCTGAACAAGGTCGATCTGGTACCGATTTGGGTGACACAGCGTTGGGTGGCCATACTGAGCAAAGAGTATCCGACGATCGCTTTTCACGCCTCGCTGACGCATCCGTTCGGCAAGGGTGCGTTGATCAATCTGTTGCGCCAGATCGGCAAGCTGCACGTGGACAAGAAGCAGATCAGTGTCGGTTTCATCGGGTACCCGAACGTGGGCAAATCGTCCGTCATTAATGCACTGCGAAGCAAGAAGGTGTGCAAGGTCGCCCCGATTGCGGGCGAAACTAAGGTGTGGCAGTACATCACGCTGATGAAACGAATTTTCCTGATCGATTGTCCCGGTGTGGTGTACCCGACGGCAGAAACGGACACCGAGAAGGTGCTGAAGGCGGTGGTACGTGTCGAGCTGGTCAACAATCCGGAAGATTACATCGAGGAAGTGCTGAAACGCATCCGCAAGGAGTACGTCGTGAAGACGTACGGCGTGTCGGAGTGGACGGATCATATCGATTTCCTCGAACAGATTGCCCGCAAAATGGGGAAGCTACTAAAGAAGGGCGAACCAGACGTTCCGACCGTTGCCAAGATGATTCTAAACGATTGGCAACGCGGTCGGTTACCGTTTTACGTTGCACCGGAAGGTTTCGAAGTGCCGAAATCGTTCTACGAGCAGCAACCGACGAATCAGACGGAAGAGGTGGCGACAGCCGAACAGAACGACCTGAACCAGACGGTGCAGCGTGACGAGGATCAGAAGAGTACGTACTCCGGTGTAACGGCCACACCGACGATCCCCGATACGGTGAAGAAGGGTCGCGAACTGTTCCAGATACAGGACTTCCGGAAGATTAAAGTAAACCTCGAGTTCGAAAGCGAGGACGTTCGCGAAATCGATAAGATCGATCTGGAGCTGCTGGAGAAATTGAAGGAAGAGAAGAAAGCGGAAGCTAAGGCTAAACGAGCTAACCGTAAGAAGGCGTCCAAGGGTGAGGGTAATGGGGAGGACGAGGATTCGTCAGGCATTAGTGATTTCTACTCGGAGGATGAATATGACGAAGAGCAGGGCAGGGTGGTGCATCGTAGCGCCAAGGAGAAGGGCACCGTTGGTAAGAAGAAGCAGCCGGCGAAGGAAACTGTTGAAGCTTCCGAAAAGGTGGACGAGCCGGAAACGAGCACCAAAAAGGTTGTCAAGCTTACCTCCAGACAGAAGCGTGCGATTGAGCGTGCAGGCAAGCGGAAGAAGATTGGTAGCAACTTTTACGAAACGCACAACGTTAAAAATCGCAATCGAAATAAGAAGGCGAAAATGGACGATTAAGCGCGCTGTGGACTGTTGGCTAGCTGCGCGTATTCCTTCCTTTAATCCACTTCTTTTAGACTGTTGTGCTTTATATATACATAATAAAACGGCGACGTACGGAGTATAATGCAAATATGCGGTTGGTTTAATGCTTTTGTAAGCGGGATATTATCATTTATTTTGTAATTCTTAAATGCATTCTTATCTACAACGTCGATACAGGGTACGACTGACCTGGGAAAGGCTCAAATCCCTGACAGCAGGTATCGGATCTTTGCTCCGTAGTGCGGGTAAATAATCGAGATCCTTCCGTAAAAGACATTGCCCTTCATACGGACAGTCGCAAAAGTTGGCTACACGCACCGTACGTTGGGTTTCGATGTGACGGGAACTATGTTTCGCACAGTGGCGTTTCGCGTACCAACCGGTTTCGAATGGATCTTCCACCCGCTGGTGACAGGTTTGATCGTCCGGGAAGCGGTACTCGCAACGTACGATCGTACTATTATCAGCAACAGTTACCCGGTCGTCCACATCGGGCATCATGGCGAGGGCTAGCGAGGGGTATATTATAAAGGCAAACAGCGTCACTGCGACCAATGCGACGATGGGTAAGAAGAGTGCGAAATATTTATCTGGCATATACGTCAAACCAAGCATCTCGAACCAGGATGTAGGAACGTATGCCCACAAGACGTACATAAAGAATAAGGTTTTAAACAGTAGAAACAGAACGAATCCATAAATAGCTCGTCCCGGCGTCGGTGCCGGCGTATGTTCAGGCATATTCGGTATTGCTTTGAACCTTAGTAATGGTCGTACTTGACCGACACGGGTGGACCAAATTGGTTAAGCGTTTCGCAGCAAAGGATCAATAGTTCGCAAAACGATGATACAGCAACGCGAACATTTTTCGCTTGTTCGCCGGTCAGTTCTAGCAGCAGTACGTTTTCTTCCAGTTTCAACAATTTTTTAGTGAAGCTTCGTGTTGGCTCACTGTCAACTCGTAGCACATCGTACGCTATTTCCGCTTCGCGTTGGCTGGGAAATGGAATCTTCAGTTTCCTAAAACACAAAAGTTAAACACACAGCATCAACAACGATTGTCCTACATGGTCTAACTACCACTACTAGCTAGCCAACAATTCAAACTTACACATTGATATTCGTCTTCAAACTCATAGTTTTTTTTAATCTCACAAGTTTAGCAAAATAATTCCACGCAATTGTTTGCTTATGTCATGATCGGATTTCTCATGCAATGGCATCGTTCTATTGTTACTGCGGCAGAACAAACAGATGGAGGTTTATTTTTAGGTGAAATATGTTTCTTATGAGCGAGAAAAGTGTTTAAAAATCATTCAAATCTAACCTGGCACATTCGCAACTGGTTTATTGCTTCAAAATTACCCCAAATATTGTGTTCGTAGTGCCTTTTCGTGCTCAACCCTGACCAAATAGCATAGCTGTCATGTGCAAATGTCATCTGAAATGACCGTATGCTAGCCCAGCGGTGCTTCAACCCCGTCAGTCAGCGCTTGCTCGGTTGTTCGTTCGTGGAAACAAAACATTCACACCGAGTGCTCCCGTTTGCGGTGCGTTTGTTTCGATGACTCCCGGTGAAAAACGTGCACATTGCACTGGTTCTGTGTTGCTAAATCGAAACGAAAATTGGACGCTTTTGTAGGGATAACGTAGCGAATAAACAAAGGGACGAACGAAAAGTGGTGTTAGAAAACAACAGCAAGAAGAACAGCGCTGATGGATGCGCTAAGAATCACGGTGTGCGTTCTACTTGTGTGTGGATTCTGTGTGTAGTTGTGCAATAGATGGCGATGTTTAGCCAAGTTTCGGTGAGCAGAGAAATTACGGGCGAAGCAAGCAGTGAAAAGTGATGTTCAAATACGCGAGTTACGTTGATATTATCTGAAGCATCATTAGCAATCATCACACCGTTGTTGTCTCTTTGTTGTCGGTGCAAGAAAAGTGCATGTATGGCCTCGTAGGTGTCAAGAGCAGCGCATCATCATCATCATCATCATCAACACGAAGAATGACAGCATCTTTGGCTTTTGGTGGGGGTAGCAGAAAGTAGGAGTGCGCGTTGTGTTGTGTTTTTCTTCTTTTTCTTCCGACTTCATTTCACCTTCTCTGCCTCGCGCGCATGCTGCGTTCGGGAGTGCATTCTACGAGTGCAAGCAGCAGAGAGCACGTACAAATCACCCACAAACAAACACACACGTACACAGGGCTGTTTCATTTTCTTGGCTGTGCTAGGAAACGGATGGTACGGTAGAGTAGTTTATGGGTGCTATGTGTGCAGTGTGCGGTAATCGGATCATCATCGCTCGTCGCGACCTTCACACATCGAAAGAGAACACGAGAGAAAAGGAAAGAGAAAGAGAGTAGAAAAGTGTGAAGTACAAAAAAAAAAGTCGTAGAATCCGCGCGCGTGTATGTGTATGCGTATTCTTGACAGCTGCTGGACGAGGATTGCTGTCTAGTTAGCATCTTCTCGCCCAGCTTAGTCATTTTACACGAAAACAGTGTACTCTGTCGTATCTCGCTGCTTGACAACGAACGGGCGAATAGCCCATCCAGCGCTGTATCTGCCAGTGCACAGTGACCAACATCGATCGATCGCTGCGAAATTGGCCCGGCGACGATAGGACCCGCAAACGTTATCCAACGTTGAAAGGCTTGTCCGTTTTTCAACGTCGACAAGCTCCACAGCATCTCACACCGAGCATCTCCGCGGGTCTGCTGACTTCCTGCGGTGGTCCTGCTTTTGGGTAGGGACTTTTTCTCTAGTGAAACAGTAAACCGGGCGGTGGCTGTGTGCTCCACACAGTCTCCATCCGTACAGTGAACGGCGGCACACTGGGAACCCGAGTACGGCTCTGTCGGCAAACGATGGCGGAAGTGGGCACCAGCTCTAGCGGCGATGGTGAATCCGCCGCACCGGAGAAACCGAAGGGTACGGTAAAGTTCTCCGAGGCGGACCTGGCCGCTATCAAACAGACGAGCGATACGTTAAAGGTGAGTTTACCGACAGCATTTTGCACCGTGCAAAACTGTGGCCATAGAAAAATAATTACATCTGTCAACGGCAGCCAAAGCGAATGGAAAAATGGGACACATTATCGGAATGGGGGGTAAAAAATGCAATGTAACGTCTTGCAAAGTTTGCACACATTTGTCTTTTCATCTCCCGTTTCCTCATTCTTCAGACGCACCCCGTACAGCAAAGGGAGGCATGGAAAAATCAATATTCGAATGCCCTGCTAACACACGGCCGCACTTGTGATGCGCGCGAGAACGAGAGCCGGAGAAAGATTGCGAACGCGTGTGAGCGCGCACCGAGCGTACGCCAAGTGTGAAAGAAAGAGCACGGCACAGACAAAACGAATGAGTGAAATCCCTTTATTGTGAATGGGAAGAAGAACCGCGGTTCTAGTCAGAACGAATGACACGCGATATGTTGTGTGTGCTGTGGGATGGGGACACTGACGTGACCCTTGCGGGGTGGGTGTGTGTTTGTGCGTGTTGTTCCGTTGTTTAACGATGGTCCGAAGGTGTGATTGACCGGTTGCCCTTTAGTGGTTTTTCCCATCAGCATTGCATGGGACGAGGGATGACGGGTCTTCTCCTGCTCGGAAGGAACGTCGAGAAATAGTTTTCTGTTTACGTAAACAGCTTTAAATTATTCTGCGGATCTGGTTGTTCGGTATCATGCTCATGACATGATCGACTCATGCCATGCCATTGCTTTCAGTCAAAGCTAGATGATTTTTGACTTGTTGACTAAATAATGTCACAGCACGACGGAATGCATCAACATTCGGATGGATTCTCAATATATAAAAATACAGAAATCAAGTCCTAACGCGCTTTGAAAAGTACTATATTACTCAAGAAAAATATTGCAGGTAACCTTCTACAAATAATGTTTCACAGCAACATTATGGTTCTGATCTGATCTGATCTGTTTTCTCGTTTTAGCGTAACCCAAAGATGGATTTCAGCAAAGCGGATCTGCTAAAGCTGCTCAGCTATCTCGAGGGTGAACTGCAGGCTCGCGATGTCGTGATTGCGGTGCTCAAGACGGAAAAGATTAAACAGCTGCTAACCACGCCACGGTACAGCAAAGCGACCAATCTGAACGATCCGCATGCGGCACTGTTCCGAGACCAGCTAGCCGCCAGCGGTAACATTGCAAGCCGTCAGTCCTCCATCCAGGCGGCCCATTCCGAGCACGAAATGCGGCTAATGAACGATCAGCGCAGCGGGGTACGCGAACAGATGGATTCGCTGGCCGCGCTGGTGATGCAGCAGCGTCAGGCACAGGCAAAAATGATCGAAGCATTAAAGGATGCGGAAGAACGTCACAAGCGGGTAGTGCAGGAGCTGTACGACGAGCGCCGAAAGCACGAACATACGACCGCGCAGGGAGACGACATCACGTACGGGTTGGAGATTGAGCGTTCCCGGCTAAAGCAAGAGCTGGACCACGAAAAGGAACAACACAAAGTGCTGGAAATCGAGCTGAAAAAGGTGCAGGAACAGTTCGAGGCGGAAAAGAATCGCCAAAAGCAGATCGTACTGTTGCTGCTAGCGGAGCGTAAGAAAATCATCATCAAATACATCGAGGAGCGCAAGCGGAGCGAAGATTTAGCCCAAATACTGTCGGAGGAAAAGCAGCGGGTCGACACAATTGCCGAAGGTTTGGAGGAAGAAAGCAAAAAATCGCTGCGCATGGAAGCGGAATTGGAGAAACAGGCGCAACAGTTTGAAATAGAACGGAAAATTTTACACCAGAGTCTAGCGAAGGAGGAAAAACGGTACGTATCGAATCAGCGTTGGATGATAGTTTCTTTTTAAATTATTCTGCATTGTTATCAAAATCACACCTACACCGTAACGTGATAAACAGAGAGTGAGATAAACATTTTATTGACCTTGTTGAAGTTTGCGATAGCATATATCAATGCGGAAGTAGATAGTATTTCTGTACGATATTCGTGTGTTCACGTTGTCGAGAATAATTCTAAAGATTGCGGTTTACACGATTACAATACTTTAGCAATTAGTTTTTAATAACTATTGTTTCTTTTCAGGGTAAAAGATCAGGAAGTAGAAATACAGCAGCTGAAGGCGGAAATTGAATTGCTTCGTAAGCAAACCGGTATACGACATCCGCTCGTAGCTCCGCAGCTACCAACAAAACCTGGTGGTCTCGTTCCCTCCCGACCATCGATCGGTGGCACACCGGGAGTCTCGGCTGCCGGTGGTATAGCTAGTCCAGCATCGGTTGGAGCAACTGGTAAGATTTTGAGTAGTACGTACCGTTCATTACAAACTAAGGTGCTCATATTCAACTTGGAAGGTATTCGACTCTTCGTTTACCATAGCTCTATGCATTGAATGGTACTACATTAATTTAAAGGCAGGCTATATAGTACATATTTGCCATAGTTAATGGTCGTCGAATTGTTTCCGTGTTATTTCTACAGTCACTGCAGGACCCATAGGTATACCGGGGCAAATGATTAGTAGCATGGCAACGAAAGTCGTGCAACCGACCGCAACCGTATCGAGCGTTCCCGTTTCAGCACCAAGTAATGTGCATTTCCGTATCCCAGCTTAATATGTTTGCATCCTTCACGTTTGCTCGTGTGATTTGTCTTCTTTCTTTTGGTTGTGTTTTACTGTGATTTGCATTAGATAACAGTTACAAGCATGTCTTTTTTTTTAATAAACTTAATTGTTTTGTGTGTTTTTTTTTGAATATTTATCTCCTATTTATGTTTGTTTAAGATAAACGTTTGATGTGTTTTATCCAACTTTCTATTTTACCAAAATAATGAAATTAACGTTTATTTCCACTCCATAGCTACGGGTATTGCGCGCTCAGTTTCACCGGGCCAACTCATAAGGCAGACGGCTATTTCGCAACTTTCGGTCACTTCGCCTCCAATTGTCGGTACCGGTACAGCGGGTCCAGGAACGGGTGGCATCGGATCAACGCCTCCCATTTCAGCCGGTACAACCCCGGACACATACGCAAACACACCAACGGGGAAGGTATGTTACCATACAGTTCATGAAGTTTCAAACAAAATCTTTGATCATTTTCATTACTCAATTTGCTTGCGTTCAGTACGATGTTGTTTTGTTTTCATTTTTGAAATGTTTCGTTTTGCATACCTTTTTTACCACCGGTAAAGAGCCTGTAAATGGGAACTTTTTGGGACAGTTTTCTACAACACGCTCTTGCATTCGTTTGTAGACAAATGCTGCGTTGCCGTTTCATTTTCTTTACGCCCGCATTACTATTCTGTAGGCTTTACGCTTTGTTATTGTTGCGCGTGTTAGTTGTGTTTTCGGTTACAACATGTATGCTTTATAAACACTAACTCATTCACCTATGTTCATTTGCTAATGCAATTAAAAATGTAATAATCCATCACACACCAGTACACGCAGGCTCAAATGTCCCGCGCGGTTTATGTCATGTAAAAATAAGTAAACGATATTGAAGAGAGAGAGAGAGCAGGAGGTTTCATGGTTTGTTTACAATATTGTTTTTTTTTGTTGTAAGTTTCTTGTCACATTTCTAACGAGATTAAAGTCACTAATATACTAACTCATCATTCACCAAAAATACATCCTTTATTGGGTCGTTAAACTAATACGTGGCATATTTAGAGTACCCATGAGGCATATATTTTATGTAATTGTACCTCAAAGGTAGTGAAATGATATGTGTTTTATCTTTCATAACATTTTTTATCGTACGGAGCGAAATGTTTGACGAAATATGTCTTCTCTTTAAAGGTTATCGATCATAATCACAAATTATGCTGTAATTGTCATATTCATCGAGACAATATAATTTTTTTCAATATTTAGCTATGATTCATTACATTCATTCCAAATTAATTTTAAAAGTACTCTTATTTATTTGAACTTTCATGAAGTTACGCCGTTTGTTTGTAGTACGTTATGGTACTAAACAAGTGTTAGCTATAGCAAAACGCCACGAATTCGGTTATCGACCTAATAAGACAATTGTTTTTAAATTGTAGTGCTCAGTGGTATTCAAACTTGTGTATCTCATAATCAGCATTTAGAAGCAGTTTCTTTTGTATTTCTCTCTCATGTAGATATTAGACCAATCATAAACACATAGCGATGCAGGCGTAACCCCTATTTCTAATTAGCTAATTTTGTTTTTCTCATTTTATTTTCCTTTCCTATATATTTAACTAAATTGTACCAATCGAAATGAAATTAACCGTATATGCATACGTGCTATTGTGCGAACCATGTTAATGGGAACACATATTCGCAACTGCGTTTTATTAACCACAAAAACAAATGCTTTCCTGCTTTCGTGCGGTGCCCGCTGTAGTAAATTGAAAGGGAAATTTGCAATTGTTTTACAATCAGTTATGAACGTTAGTACTGCAAAGTGAGACTATGTGCCGTAAACTGTAAGATACCTGTTTATACTTTCATACGGAATTATTCCTTACATTTATTTTTCGAGTGTATTTTATGTAAAATATTTAAAAAAGAAACACTTCTAATAACATTTGGTTTTGGTAAAACGAAAAGCAAACCATATAGAGAGAAGTTAAAGCTTCGTACTAACAAATCCCAACGTACGTGCGTACGTTAACAAAACTAACGAATCGTTGCCTCAACTAAAAATTGATTACTAACGTGTAAAGTAGAGTAGAAGATGGTAATTACTATACACTAGTATAGTATATAATTAGTATATACTATTACAATTATATACTAGTATGTAATTGTGATACATGGGAAACATAACAGATTGTGCTGAAAATTGTGACAACACATGTAAGCAATTAATAATTTACACTCCCATTCTTTCTTTGCGCGTTGCATTGTTAATCTACATTTTCTGTTAGACCGTCTGTTGGATAGTTCTTTTTGCGATATGTTTTTTTTTGTTATTTTAATTTGCCGCGCATAGAAGTGGGTTTTGTTGTAGCGCATATACCGTTTACATTTTTCCCTTTTTCGAAAACAAAACCGGCATCTAAATCAATAGGTTGTTGGGTATTGCAAAACTTGTCCGATTACAACTGTAGAAGTGTTAAATGAAAACGTGAAACTTTTTCCTAAATTGGTTGTAAAGAATGTAATTAAAGACACAACAGAAACACATACACACACGCAACATGAAAAAAAAAGGAATTGAAAGTAAAGATTTCACCAACGAACTTGTTTTCTGCACATCACTTTAACATCGAAACCACCTTCTGCCGGACCCTCCCCAACCACAGATGGCGAGCACGGGCGTACGTAAGGCGGTCGGTATTGCAGCGGCAACGGTAATCAGCGGTGGAGGATCGCCCGGTGCAATGATCGGCGGTGTGCCGGGTGGAACACCGGGAACGATCGGTCCCCTAACCGGTTCGACCGCAACCATCAAGAAGACAATAATACTGCCCGTCGGGGGCCGCGGTGTACCACCACCGATACCGCCCAACAAGCCGCAGATACCGCCGAAACTGTCCGGAGTGTCGGCTGTCGCTGCCGTTGCAGCCGGTGCCGTATCGTCCCGTATTCCCTTTCTTAGTAACAGTGGCAGTAACAGCAGTAGCAGCAGCAGCAGCAGCAGCAGCGGAAGCAGCACTGGTTCGATCAACAGCAGCGGCGGGAATGGCAGCATCACCACGACTCCTGTTAGTCCCGTGGGCAGTAGTATCAGCAGTAACGCACTCAGTAGCACGGCCATCGCTAGCAGCAGTCCGTCTGCCATCAGTAGTAGTAACAGTGTAGCAAACAGTGGCAACATTAACAGCATTAATAGTGTGCTACAATCATGCCCACCAAACACCACCAACAGCACGATCCCCACTACCACCAACACCACCAACTCCACCATGAACATAAACACTACCCCACTGAGCAGCACCAATAATGCCGCCAATGCGCCAAACGCCTTACAGCAGCAACATCATTCTCATCCCGTACCGCAGCTCTACACGCACCATCCGCATCATGTTTCTCATCTATCGCATGGTGCGTCCGGTGTTGCACCGCAGCAAACGACAGCACACACCATTCAATAATTGCTATCGCTTTTCCAACAGTTGCCAGTGCCGGCGGTTCCCCAACAGCAGCAGCAACAGCCGCCTCGTCCGCAGCCACCGCCACAACCAGCCCTATCCAACAGCAAAGTCTTACGCCGACAGCCGCATCTGCCTCATCCGTATCATCAGCCGCCACCGGTGGGTCATCCGAAGTATTGACCGGTTGCGAAGGTGGGATAGCGTAAAGCGCTGGCTAACATCTATTGCTGCTACAGGGCCATTATTCTCACATAAGCACACACTAAACACGTAAAACACCCCAAAAACCTGCTGCTGCTACAGTACAACATGCAAGAAAAAGGATTGTACTCTGGTGGACAATGTGTTCATTTATGGTACTTTTTGGCACGTGATGTTGCTATTGTACTGTGCATTAGCGCTTTACATACCTTTACTACCCGTCCCATACCAGAACAGCAAGCGAATGTCGATTTTTTTTTTTGTTTGCGGTTCCCTAGCGAACCCGCCGGTTTTTATCCTTTTAACGATTTTAACGAGTTGAAACTTTCAATGCTATTCCGTTTGAAGATTATACTTCATTAATAGAAGTTACAGTTAATATTTTATATCCAGCTCAAAGTGATTAATTTAAAAATGATGTAGCAAAATATGTTTTAAAATATTTTCTTTGAAGTTCTTTTAAAGCAATGTGAAGCTGTTTGTTAAATGGTTTCCT
Source organism: Anopheles rivulorum (assembly GCA_018908115.1). NCBI lineage: Eukaryota > Metazoa > Arthropoda > Insecta > Diptera > Culicidae > Anopheles > Anopheles rivulorum. The sequence goes on from STHB01000010.1 coordinate 3,243,533, forward strand.
AATGCCCTCTAGTCGCTACTGTAATTATTAAACAATTTATTTGTATTGTGACAATATGCGTTTGCTTTATTGATCACATTCGCTTGTGCTTTTTAGTGCAGGAAGCATACAACACATTGCAATGCCATTTAAATTTCAGGACGATCATGAACATAAGCGTACAAACCATATGAATGTGAACACGCAAGCATTGTACTGTTTTATTTACGCTTAAATACTCACGAACAAAACGAACACATAAACCTGCCCATAACTGTACGGTTGCCTACTCGCTTAGCCACTTTCCAGCTTTAGTATCAGTGCAGGATATACTATTTTCAATCAAACTTCATATTTTCATTCCGTTTCATACATCACGCCAACCTTTGTAAGGTGTGTCGCTAGTCGTAATACATTTGCTTTGAAATGTATTTTTATTGATTTGTTGTACAAGTTTTATTTACACCAATCAAATAATTTTTAATATAANCAAGCATTGTACTGTTTTATTTACGCTTAAATACTCACGAACAAAACGAACACATAAACCTGCCCATAACTGTACGGTTGCCTACTCGCTTAGCCACTTTCCAGCTTTAGTATCAGTGCAGGATATACTATTTTCAATCAAACTTCATATTTTCATTCCGTTTCATACATCACGCCAACCTTTGTAAGGTGTGTTGCTAGTCGTAATACATTTGCTTTGAAATGTATTTTTATTGATTTGTTGTACAAGTTTTATTTACACCAATCGAATCTTTTTTAATATAAAATCCTAAGTGAAAGTTCAAGAGATACATATTTCATTTGGGCGAAACAAAACATCACCCACCTCACATCACCAATGTGTTGCTGATGGCATCACTTACACACGCTCTTAGAAGAAAATGTGCAATTGGTAGCTTATGTTTAGTTGTGCGCTTCTCCAACATTATAATAACAAGTTTAATGTATAGCTTAATGCCCAAATGTGCGCAACGCTGCTTGCCCCGGCTGGGTGTGGGCCATGTTCGTGCTGACACGGAATACTCTGCCTGTAACCTTATGAGCAATTTAAAACTTAGTGTGTAATATAGTAACTCCATCATATTATGGTGCATATTGGTAACAAACGTTAGAGAAAACAGTGACAGGTACACAGGTTTGGCAAAGGCAGAGCGAAAAAGGATTTGAATAGCTGCAGAATGATGTTTGAGCGCTAGTACATGAAAGAGGTAACGCAACAGCGCATTAGAATACGCTTACGCTGAGGTATTTACTTGTCGCATTAGGCAGTTGTTTCTCACTTTCTACCATACCCCATACTCAGTTAGTTTCCCGTTAAATAAAAGCAATACTAAGCGTAATAGAAACGTTACACTCATAAACACTTAATGGTGACGATCGGCCGGAAGCCCCTCTAGCGGCTTACCGTTGCAGTCGTCTGTTGCAATAGTTTCAAACGAAGTATTGATAGCATAAGGCAGCTGGGCAGCGTAGCCCTGATAGACAGAAACAAAGGGGGAGGTTAAAACAAGTGCTAAGTGCTTCCCTTTTGGACGGGTATTAAGCGAACGGAACAAATCATCCCAATCAGTAGCGGGAAGTAAAACATTGACAACGGTGTATTGGTGTGCGTGTGTGTCTGTCCAGTAGGAAAAAGTATTCTTAACCTTGTAGAAGCAGCATAATTCCCGACATACACACAAACACACAACAATACGGGTGGGCACCGTTCCTTACTGCTGGTGGCCATCAACCAAACGTTTCAACCACGGATGCTAAAAGCGAGAACAATAGTGAATTGCTGTGATTATTACCGTTTTTTGTAAAAAAATATTCTTTTTTAATACATCTATCACATTAAGTTGCGTGACTATAGTTGACTAAGCAGAGGAATGCGGGATTGTTCTTATACACCTTTAGAAACGATGTAACGTAATGCGGCTTATGTATACTTTAAAAATTTGCCTGTGACAATACAACTGATTGTGTCTCATTAATTGATTTAGTATCGCAACATCACTTCGGAAGTATCGTTTAACTTTATTGATTAATTTGTTTATTTTCGAACAATGCAGCCGCCATTAACCTTAGCGCTAAATGGTAGAATCTAATGTTAACAAATCATTTTCTAAACGGGTTGCAAATTTTACGTTACACTCGAGTGCAGTTCGCAATTCTCAGAAGCCGTTTTATTCGTTCAGTTAGACAAAAAAACATGTGCTTAACTATATCGTGATTTGTTGGGTTAAAGTTTTATTAATGTAAAGCAACACATCCACGAACCAATTGAACTTAACAGTAATGTACACAGTGAATAATGGGAGTAGCAGATGACTAGTGAATAAAAGCTACTAACAAATATACAAGAATTCGGTTAAAAAAAACACCTCTCACACCGAAACAGGTTTAGATGTTGCTGTTCATTTGTGGCGGTAGTAAGCGAACTTTTCCTGATAAAAATAACACTGAACTATTGCTCCACATGCAGGCTGGCATGGGTTTACGGGTAGAGCATGGTAGTAGGATGGTTTCTTAATTATAATAGCTAACAGGTAAACCAATCGAAAAACAAAACAGACGTTTGCCGATGAAAGCTCGTTCTGGGCTGAGAAACTGAAATAAATGTTTACCCTGCCATAAATTTACGCAATGCGCTAAAAGCACTAAAGAAAAAGAGAAACAACCCGACAAAATAGAAACAGAGCCATATAAAAGAGCACCCACAAACGTCATTGTGCACGTGCACCTGGAGTGGCCGATTGGGAGAAGATTGTAAATCGCTTTCCTTACGTTCAGTTCGTGTAGCGTTAACCTTTAGGGCAGCTGTAAAGTAACATACAACCATCATTCACCGTTAAAATAATCGATAGAATTCTGCAAAACGATGTAATGAATACCAGCATAAATTGCAAATAAACCCTATATATTCTATAACCCGCTTGGTATGTTGTTTTCTCTTCTCTTATTGCTCAATGAGAACAGAAAATCCGTTAGGCTCACGGTGAGTTATGCTACAATACCGTATGTATTTACATTCTGTTTATTCACTTACCGATTATTTAACTCATAATAAAATTTTTTTGGTTAATCCCATCATTTTCATATACTTTATTTTTATTGGTTAATATGTGTGTAGAATCCTCTTTCCTTCTTTCATTGCTGTGTTCTTAATTTCTTCCACAATGCGATTGCTCTTGTAATAATGTTGATTAGAAGTGTATTATAGAAGTAAGGCTGAAAAAATATAAGAAGTAAGTGTTTAAGCTACCTATTGGCCAATCAAAATTAAGCTCATCTGCTCGTCTAGTGATCAACTACGAGTTCTCTTTGAATGGTTGTGTTTATTGCGTTGCTTATTTACTAACGTAAGCCAATGAGTCGGATTAATATCACGTTAATTTTTCTAAATAAGAATGGATTGAAAATATTAAGCTTATTCTTATAAGCTAAATAAACGCACCATATCAACGCCAACCATCAGGGTTAATTGAACACACTTGCACACAACAGTGCCATACAACTGTTGCACACAAGCCCAACCAATGTTGCGCGATTCCGCGACATGCTCACACACAGGCAGTATGGTTCACCCATTTACCAGCGGCCGTTACCATGGTGAGCATGGCAAACCAAAACTAAATATTTTCACACACCCGAATAAAAGCCGTGTAAAAGTATGCACCGTGGTGTTTGTTTGTTATCATCGTTCTTCTATCTTGCCGTTGTAGCGTGTGGACGTGGACAAGGTGCGGGTTCCGGCCGCAAACTGTCCGTAGAATTAAGGCACAAGTACAGTGCAATTGCAGTGTTGTTGAAGGCTAAACATTATTCGTAACGAATTGTNAATATGTGTGTAGAATCCTCTTTCCTTCTTTCATTGCTGTGTTCTTAATTTCTTCTGCAATGCGATTGCTCTTGTAATAATGTTGATTAGAAGTGTATTATAGAAGTAAGGCTGAAAAAATATAAGAAGTAAGTGTGTAAGCTACCTATTGGTCAATCAAAATTAAGCTCGTATGCTCGTCTGCTCGTCTAGTGATCGTCTACGAGATCTCTTTAAATGGTTGTGTTTTTTGCGTTGCTTATTTACTAACGTAAGCCAATGAGTCGGATTAATATCACTTTAATTTTTCTAAATAAGAATGGATTGAAAATATTAAGCTTATTCTTATAAGCTAAATAAACGCACCATATCAACGCCAACCATCAGGGTTAATTGAACACACTTGCACACAACAGTGCCATACAACTGTTGCACACAAGCCCAACCAATGTTGCGCGATTCCGCGACATGCTCACACACAGGCAGTATGGTTCACCCATTTACCAGCGGCCGTTACCATGGTGAGCATGGCAAACCAAAACTAAATATTTTCACACACCCGAATAAAAGCCGTGTAAAAGTATGCACCGTGGTGTTTGTTTGTTATCATCGTTCTTCTATCTTGCCGTTGTAGCGTGTGGACGTGGACAAGGTGCGGGTTCCGGCCGCAAACTGTCCGTAGAATTAAGGCACAAGTACAGTGCAATTGCAGTGTTGTTGAAGGCTAAACATTATTCGTAACGAATTGTGTGTGTTTTGTAGGATACGAAAGAAAAAAAAAAACAGGTGCAACGGCCACCACATCATTCACAGCCAGTAAAGTGTTCATTAGTAGGGCGGCGTGTGTGAGTGTGTGTTTGTTTCCGTGTGTCCTTGCGGTGCTTTAAATAAATTCTGCTCAAAAAATTATCCAGTACCGAAAAAACAAAAACAAAACGGAGATGGCCAAGTCTGCATCCTTCCTGTTCGAGGTCCGGCCACGGTCGGTTTCGATCAAAGCGAAACCCGTTCGCAGTGTCAAAAGTGCTTCGGCTGCAATGCGACCCGTTCCAGCATTTTCGATCGAATCGCTCCAGAAGAACACCTACGTAATGGGGCCACCGAAGGCGCAGAAACGTACGTTTAGTGTTGGTTGCCTTTTTCTCTCACTATCTTGCCGTTTCTTTCTTGCTTATTTAGTTGGGATGTGTGTTTGTGTTTTTTTTTGTTGCTTCTCCCCATGCTACGAAGCTTGCTAATTGTTTCATTTGTTTCACCGTAAATTGACACACAGAACGGTACATGATACAACCGAAGGCGACATCTTTCCGCATGTACTACGAACGGGGTGACTTACCGATCAAGATGGAGTACCTGACCGGTGGTGACAAGATTGCCTGGACGGTCGACATCGATAAGCTCGATTACGGGCTGTATTTGCCGCTGTTCTTTGATGGGCTGTCGGAAACACGCCACCCGTACAAAACGTACGCCCGGCAAGGTGTGCAGGACCTGTTGGCGCACGGTGGCGACAAGATCTATCCCGTCATACCGCAGCTAATTATTCCGATTAAGAGTGAGTGTACGCTTGTTTTCAAAGGGGATCCCTTTTTGCTATCCTTCCTTATCTCGTTCTACTTTTTTTTTTTTAATTCATTTCATCCCCTTTCCACTGCACATTCCAGATGCACTGAACACACGCAACGTGGAAGTGATGTGCGTTACGTTGAAAATTATTCAGCAGCTCGTAATGTCGTCGGATCTGATCGGGCCGGCACTTGTGCCGTTCTATCGCCAGCTGCTGCCGATGTTCAACGCTTACAAGGTGAAAAACAGTAAGTATGCAACCGAATACACCGAAGGTTACCTGAACCGGGTCGCGTGTGGCGCTATCGAACTAATTGATCGCCACCAATTCATATTGATGTGACATTAATGGATTTTCAGCGTGTCAGCAACCAATGACAAGAAAAAAAAAAACGGTTTGTGTATTTTCATTTTTCAAAGTCATTTTGATCATCGTTTATGACACGTGAGAGCTTTTGTTCTTCGTTGGATGATGGTTCTTCGTTCGTGCTCGGTATGACACATTCGCCTTATCTGCTTCGTTCGTTTGAGTGCGTTTTTTTAGAGGACATTCACACCACTAAATACACACTTGTGGATATGTTGGAAGCAGTTGGGACACCGGGGCACATTATGGCTTTTAATCGTTTCGTTATTATCCATCTCGGTTGTAATTGAGTGGAAAATGAGCAAATGAGTCATTATGCTGTGAGAAGATAAAATTAATATCTCTTTCCATTCCATACCATCGCACATCTACTTTCATTATTTTCAGTGTTAATTTAATAGAAAATTTTGTGTTAATTTAATAAAAAATTCCTTAATATCGCAACAAAAAAATCTTTTGTGAATGGAGACGCCCGGTATTTTACACTTTTGAAATTTATTTTCACCGACTGGAACTGATATCGATCGGTTCTATTTATAAGTTACGATTCGTGTACTTGGCACGGCATTAAAATTGCACTGGGCAGTGGAGGAGCATTGAAATTAAACATGTGCATCGATGTGCCATGTAAAGCCATTAGGGAAAAGCGTAGTTTAGCTACACACCGATAGATGGCGCTAGGTAGGATAGTGATTTGTTTACAAACAATTCGAATTAAATAAGGAAAATGATAATTTGTTTATTTTATTAAATCTAATGCACATTCAAAAACATTTTTCTGGGGTTGATAAACCATTTCGTAGTTATACAGATAAATGTCTGTTATGCGTCGAAACATGATTATTCTTTTGTTAACGTTACAATTTAAAACATTTAATGCTATCGGTTCTGTTTTCCCGCGAAGAAAACCCACAATTCCTTGCTCTTCACTAAACGGCACAATAAATATACGCGTTCGAGCTCAAATTCCCGTGAAACTCATTACCTATTGATGTATCCACTTTGTATCATTAATTCTATCATTCTTCCGTGCCCATTAAAACAGTCAACTCGGGCGATGCCATCGATTACGGCCAGAAGAACAACATGAACGTGGGCGACCTAATCGACGAGACGCTGCAGGTGCTGGAGCGGCACGGTGGCGAGGACGCGTTCATCAACATTAAGTACATGGTACCGACGTACGAGTCATGCTATCTAAATTAAACCACCAACGAGTGTCGATCGGAGTCGGCCGGGTTCGGGCGTTCGTACGGTGGATCGATTCCTGGGCGGGCTTGCAAACGCAGAAGAAGGTGTGCCGCAGTTGGGGTAAGATGAATGTTTGAATGGATGTTGAATAGTGACCCTGCTGCTGTTGTGGGGGTTTTTTCTCTCCCCCCCCCCCCAAACCACCCAACTAATGATATTACACAGCTACAGCTCGACCTAATGACTAGATTCCGATATTACAGGACATTCGCACACGACACGGATCCCGGCCAGAGTCGTTTGTCAGGTGTCAAAGCATTTACTGTGGCATTTCGATACTGTGTGGCAAAGCGGGGAGAAATAGCGACGAGACGTTACTCACACACACACACACACACACTTAAACGATCGAAGAACGCAGCATATTGTGCCAAAAAATTAGAGTAATGAAAATATCGATTGCCCGTTCGTAGTAATATACATACACACACAGGAACACAGGAACACGCGCTGCCGCACATTCCAAATACCAGGAATCAGAAGTAGATTAGGTGCAATTGAATCGTTATAGATAGAACGATTCGTTTTGTTTTTCTTTGTTTTTAAAGCTAGTCTACTAGGTAATGAAATTGGTGTGTTCTTTATTAGGTTAGCACAAGCGAAAGTAAAGAGACCATTTTGTTTTAGAGATACTCACGAACTTTACGTTAGTGTAAGATTAGTAATGCTAGGAACGCAGCACAAAACCATTGTAAGCCGCACACATACATACATACA
>STHB01000010.1:3258490-3282225 GCA_018908115.1 Anopheles rivulorum
TCTCTCTCTCTCATTACACTACCTCTAACCCTGAAAACAGTGCAGATGCTTCGGATTATGGTCGTCCATCTGTTGGAAGTACTGCTGGCACAGCTCGTTGAACGGTTTCGGCCCGCACAGGCAACGGTAGGTGGCGTACAGTGGCGAATCCTTTGTCGTCAGCTGACGGATGATGTCCGGCGTCACGCGACCATGAACGAAGGTCGAATGGTTTTCTTCGCTCGTCGTCTCACCAGCACCATCCCTACTGTCCGGAAGTTCCACCTCCGATAAGTAATGCTTTAGGGTGAATCTGTACCGGGTATACAATGTGCAAAACAAAGAGAGAAAGAAACCGAGAGAGAGAGAGAAAAGTCAGAATTCGATTTATTAAGTTATGTCAGATTAGATCATGACACAAGGGCGGAACAGTACGATGTGACGACCACGTCCACTCAACCGTGGTGGATGGTTTTTCCATGAAATAGCTTCCCTTCTTTACTTCATAATTTTTCGCGCAGCATTCAGTGAGCGCTAACCTAATGTGTTTCATTTAGTGTGCAATCGCTTCTGTCTTCGACGTGTTTCAACAATTACTTCATTCCATCGGTTAGGCATTAAAATCGTCCCCGGTATTAGAGCATTACAGAGAGTGAGCGGTAGTAAATGCATTTAAATGCAAATTTCTTCTGAATAAAGTGGAAAGGAAATTATACGACAGCGATCCAGGACATTTTCTCGGGCTTCGTTTCATAGGACCTGGACCAGAAGATCCTGCTGCTCAGGAAGCATGCAGTAGATGATATGGTAATTTAATTTCTGGCTCTATGACTTAAAATAGAAACTTCTCTAAACTCGCTCCCTTCCCATCTATATCGTCCTCCGTGATAGTTCCGTGTGGTCACGGGGTTCGCTCAATTCGATATGCGCACGTCCGGAACACGGCTCCAACCCGGTAATGGCGGTAGCTGACCGTAAAGCTTGGTGGTTCCTTTACACGGAACGCTCAAGTTAGATTAAACGTACTTTGCCAAGCACGCCAGTAATTGTCGGATGCATCCGGGTGAACCGGCAAAAGGATAGAGCGCCCGTGTGCGCTGGAATGGACGTTACTTCTTTCGAACGTGGACAACTTTTGCCATCGATTTTCCACCTTATTTTTCGTGACTCTACTGCTACTACTAGCATCATACCGAACCGGGAAGTATGTGGTGCATCTCTACAGATCGGATGCAACCGGAAGAGGGGCAAATAGTTTGGTGGTAAAGTTACGCAAAAACAATTTCGACCTAATAAAGCAAGCAACTAATTAATGGTAGCCAACAGTTTGGCGATTCAGCCTCTATAATGAAGTTTTCAGTTCAGTATTGTTTTAGTTACGATCGATTAAAAGTACATTGGAAGTTAAATTAAATTGCTCTAAAGGTTGTAAAGGTTTTTTTTCAATTCTTCAATTTCTGTTTCGTCACGCCTTTTGTGCGTGAAAGTGTCACCAGAAACAGTTGTATTTGGTTTGGTATATGTGCCAGCCTCAACGCCTTGGGCTAATGATTGTTTGTACCTAAAGTATCTGGGTCAATCTGGAGCATCTCTTATTCTTACTCTTATTCTCACTAAGATGTCCAGAGATACTTGGGAAATTGAGCTACGGTGAACAATTCATGTCATTAGAATGATACCGGACAACATAGAATGTAAAGTTTGCTCAGATCGTTTATAATATGGATCGTTTATACTATATTTCAGATAGTCTGAGATAAACGATTTATAGGACATCTAAAGTGTCCTTGAGCATACCTCAGTTAATATGTTTTTTTGTATTCATTTAATTATTTTACAATAAATGGTACAATACTAGCTGGCAATAATCACGAGAATGATACATTAAAGAAGGAACACGATTGAAAAAATAAATGTTAAAATATATGAAGTAATTGAGCTGTAAAAATCTTTTAAAATGAAGAGTGCTCTCTACAGGGGTTCCCAGAATCGTATTGTTTGGTGTTGCTCACATGACGTGACAAGCTCAGATCCCAGAGGAGGAGGAACATTTTCAATGATTTCAATTTCCTACAACAAAACAAAATTATAAACAAACGCTCCCGACAGTTTCCTCTCATCATGAGCTTAAGCGCCATGAGCGATATAATTCTTCAATTATAAAGTAAACTTTCTACGTTATGGTTTATAAATCCCACTGCGCGTTCCGCATTAGCTCAACTTTTTGTACAGGATTTTGTGCGGAAGTAAGCGTGTATACCCATAACTTCCCATAAGCAGAAAAGGGAAAGATTATCCAAGTTGAGGATACACATACGCGGCAGCATCATTCGTTCCAATTGCGTACGATGCTTTCGGCAAGTTAGCTAATAATATTACAGACCTTTTTCCCTACAGTGCTCAGCAGGGGAATAGAAAAGTTCGACAGCAATCGGCTGTCAAAACACGATCAGCTCAATGCTCTGGAGAGCAATTTTGGAGCTTTCATCTCCACGAGGTCGATAGTTGGTCGATTTTATTACGTGCGTTCTAGCGCCTATACACCCGGGCGAGAGAGTTGTGTTGAGGTGGATTATTATTTTATCTGCAATATTTTGAAGGCAAGATTATTAAACGGAATTGACTGATGCTTAAGGAAATCTAAATTGTTCCTTATTTACTTTAATAAAGCATTAGTAAGTAATATCCACATGTAACTCTTAAGGTTTTTATAATTTAATAACACCAAACAGTTTTTGATTTAAAGCTGCAGAATTTGTCGACGAATTTTCTGCATTTTTGAATTCAAATACTGAAAACTTCAATGTTTGTTTTTCTGGATATACTACCCAAGATGTCCCAAATTCCCTTCAATGGCCAGTAAGAATGTGCCTCTTGCACAAGCTCGTCTTTGTTTTTGGAACAACGCTATATTGGCATTTTTTCGCTTCGCTTGTGCAATGTAAACCACGAGAAAGAGAACTTGAAAGCTTCACCAGGAAGAATCGCATTTCCAAAGATTTGTGAACGATTGTCGCCCAATAAATCTTTCACTCGCCTGTCGTCAATGGCCCGTCTTTGCCGTCAAAAACATTTCTTTGAGAAATCGCAATTTTTGTTGGGATTTTTTTACCCCATAAATCCAAATCGAAGATTGGGATCAGATGGAGTACATTTGTCATATTTCATATGGAAGATTATAAAAATAAATTACAAAACATTTGGTGTCACAAAAGAGTTGACTGGTAGAATAGCAAAATTAGTAGTTTTTCATATCAAAAGCATTCATATTAAACTAAGTTAATATTTTAAAAACTTTTCTTTGCCTCACAAAAATGAACTATTTTTTAAATGCTAAAAACCAGTAACTTAAACTTAAAGCTCATTGATTTGTTTCGCTACTTAGCCTTCCAACCCAACCCAGACAGTTCTCATGCACCCGTGCGCACAGTTAATACAAAATGTTCCCAATATTTACCCACTGCATCATTGAGTGTTTGCTTCGTTATCATTCAGTTAGCATGATTGGAATAGGAGCGTTTTTTTTTTTGGATCGCGTAACGCTTCCGTGCGGCAGTCCTTGTCCATGCGAAGGAACACCATTCGATCATGAATAATTCAACCCCTAACCGTTCAGTCGGGTGGGCATACATTTACCATCGTCACACACACACACACACAACCGATACACAGATGATGATAAGAAACGCACAGCTAGGCCCAACAGCTTCCCAACCAATCGCTAGTTGCTCCACGTGTCAATGAATTTGGAACGATTTCAATTTGGAACGGGTCTGTCTGTAGCGTCACTGTTGCTTTCCTCCGTTAGCATTGCTTTCGTGTCGCAGCAGTTGATATACCCGTGACGATACCCATTTCAGTTTTATCTCAACCACGAAACAAAGCCAAAACAAAAAAGCAGAATCCGAAAGCTCTCACATTCGTGCACGTCATAGCCAGGTGGGCGATGAGCGTAAGCGCACCTTCGTAGCATCACCATCGAGCATCAGATTCAGTAGATAATATATTACCTTTTGTCCTTTTTGCATAAATTTTCCAGCATCTCTCGGCACCAGATATCTGCCTCGGTTTTGTTGAAGTACAGCAGACAGATGTGTTCGCTGTATGGTGGCGAGAAGAGAAAACAAAACAGGTGAAACAAAATTCAGTTACGTCAATGTTCCAAGTGGAATTATTATACGTTATAGTACAGATGTGGTTGGTGTTTTTCCTTTGCTTTTTGTTTTTATATTTATTTATTCGTTTTTTGTTTTGTTTGGGTGCGTGTGTAAGTGTGATTTAGTACAGATGATGTATGGACCAAAATGCAACCATTTATCGTTTCCTATCGTCGTTTTTACTTCTGGGAAGAAAAATGCTATTACCCAATTGCTGCAAAAAAATCTCAAAACATTGCAGAAAAAATTTGAATTAAAGTTCTCTTTTCGCATAAAATATTGCTCGTGAGCTTAACGGGCTAAAATAAAGGAAAAATTGTATAAAATCATTTGCAAATATCTCACAACGAAATTAAAGTCTTGTTAGTCAACTCACTCGTCATGGTATTAATGACGCATGAGTTACAACCGGCACGTCTGCTGTGGTGTGCCGCTTACTCAACCGAGCTTATTTTCCAATTAGTTGGCAAACCGAGCGAAGCGTGGCTTAACTCTCAAAATAACCGCAAAAAGAAAACAAAACAGGAAAAGGTTTCAGTACGTGCACCGACCGGTTTGCTTTTGTCAGCTCAGTGCTTTGTATGTGTGTGCCCGTGTAAAATCGTTGCCTTGCGGGAAATAAATTGATTTATATAAATCTATCCCTTAAACAATGGACCCCTCACCCCAGATATTAATCAACGGGGAATTGTTTTTGTGTTTTGCTGTATTGAATTAAGGGAACCATTTTAAGTTCCCCAGAGAGAGCATATGTGTGAAGGAAAAAGAGCTTTTTGGGGGTTATTTTGCGTCCTGCACTTACATCCGATTGCTGTTTCGTTCGAGCAGATAGTGCAGTAAGGCGAGCATGGGAGTCAGTCCACTGCCGGCAGCCAGCAGCGCAAAACGATTGTGATGTCGCAGTTTGCTTAGCAGAAAGTTCCCACTCGGTTGGGACACCTGCAGCGACGTGCCGAGCGGTACCGGGCGCGTTAGATGCTTGGACAGACAACCATCCGGGTAGGATTTTACCAGCAGCGGTATGAACGTTCCCGGACAGTCCGTACCGATGCAGCTGGCCGGAACCGGTGTGTAGCTGCGCGATACGTATTCGCCCTCGATCGAAGCCGAAACGGATACGTGATACCCGACCGGTGTCACCTGCAGCAAGCTGTTGTTCTTCGGCCGCAGCAGCAATGCGCACGAATCGTGCGTAATGTCAAGGCGCGTCGCCACATCGTACTCGTGCAGCTGCAGTTCACAATTTTCACGCCGCTCGTACGTCATCTGGCCGTAGCTGGTCCAAAGTGCGGGACAAAGTTTGTGAAAGATTAGCTCCACCTTGCCCGACTCGAGCGAGGTGCGGACCGTGCAGGGCCACCGTACGTTGTTCGCTAGATGGAACCGGTACCGATGCTGCACGCTGGATTCGACCAGTATGTTAACTGTCACCTCGAGATGGTCGACACACTCCACCATCACGCCCGGGTTGGCAAGCGAACGGGTGTAGAAGATAAGCGTCAGCTCGGACGTCTTCTGGATCCAGTCGAAGCGGGGCACGATCGGTACGGATAGCTTAAGCGAATCGTCACTGGCCGAGCTGACGATCGATAGTGGTGGCGGTGATATTGGGACCGTATCGAGGGTATTCTTGGCGGATGGTGTGGGTGAGCTGGTCGTACCGGTCGTCACGTTCGTGGATGGACCACCAGACTTGGGAGCTTTGGTGGTGGCCCAGGACGGTGGTGGCGGTGGGAGCTTACTGTTGGGATTAGTGCTGTCGGCTAGATTGATGGTAACTGTATTACGGAGCGGACCGATGTAGCACTTCGCTAGCAGGGATTCGTAGTTAACCCAGGCGTGCACTTCCTCGAACAGTCGCGTCGCATCCTTGCCGGCACCTCGCATTAGCTCATCGGCACCTTAGGAAAGGGATGAAACGAGATAATTAGTTGCTGTGGTAAAGATTGGACCAGTGCCAAATGGTCATAAGGCTGTGCGTTGTGGTGTATTCGCCAGCATTGCTGTACATATTGTCTGTTTTTACATATTAGTCTAACACTACAACGGGAATTTTAGTAATTTTGGCTGGTACGATATTAGCTTCTTGCTATAAAATAATTCTAACCATAAATAGCTGCTATAAATCTATCCAAAATATTTGTTTTGAAGAAGGTAAAAATTGTGTTCCAAACTAGTTAATTGGAATTATCAGAATAAGTTTTGCTGAGTATAAATATTTACCATCCCACACTACAAATCTTTACTACTTCTGTAAATTTAGCATATTTCCAATGTAAACTAATAGGCTTGTTCTTAATAATTTTTTTCGATAATAGCTATTCGATATATGGATGGAGAATCTTTAGAATTAGTGCGTCAATCTGATTCTTATTTATTGCTTAAAATGAAGTGTTCAAACCAATTTAATGATTCTTAATTACTGGGTTATGAAGATTTATGAATCTTTCCAGATTTTATAGTAAACTTGAAAAAATCCAGTAACGTTTTTAACGATTCCTCTAAATAATTGTTGATATGGTTGGGACTCCTGTATTGCATATGTTAATGTAAATAAAGAAATAAATATAAACAAATTGATATACTTTCATAGATTTATGAATATTTTGAGGCTCACGAACTTTGGTAATATAAGACCCTTTTGGAATCGATCCTATAGTGACTAGAGATAGCTGAATGTTTGGTGTACCAGTGAAGTAACTAAGAAAGGCCCAGAAAGTTGGAATCGTTGGTCGATACTCAAAGATTCGTAAATTAATCTTTTGAGAGGTGACTCATGACTCTTCGCTGAACATTCATATAAACGGCACTTCTAAAAAGACTCATTAACCAAAATACTAATCATAAGTTCATGTTTACATGATTATTTTTTACATTCTTCAGATTCATAAATCTCATGATTGAAGGATTGAAGGTTTTGTGTAAAACAGTTTGATAGTATTTTTTTTTTTTGCAAATACAAAAAACATATTAAAAAATACAATTAATTAAAAGTTGCAAAACTAATTACAACGTGGAATTTTATAATGTTCACTCTTATTATCTGATCTTTTGAACAGTTCCATAGAGGTCTAGTGTTAATTTGTTTAATAATTTCTAACTGTCACATTTACATTTCCCTATGTTTGAAGTGAATCAAAATTATAACCAAGAAAATTGTGTTGTTTATCTCGCTGAAGGGAGAGCTTTTATATTAATAGTTTCCGCCACATCCCCACAGTGGCGTACGCAACGATAGCAGCATCCTGACAAATTCATCTTCCCTCACTCACTCAGTGAACCGGAAAACGAGCATCTGCTTACCTCCGGGATGAAAGTTCATGTATCGCGTCACGTTGTACACCTTCCCCCGGATGGCCATCCAGGCGTCCTCGGGCCGGTCATGCTTGGCGAGTTCGGTATGGCTGACCGGTACGATACGGCCCCCGGTACCGGACAGATCGGTGCCCGAGTTGCCCAGCCGGATCCAGTCCATCAACGAGTGACCCGGCTTCAGTGCGGTTTTGTTCCGAGGGTTACCTAGGAGAAAATTAACAGAAAGAAAGCCACAAACATACACAGTACATTAAAACCGTTCATCATCGGGTCGATATAAAGCGCCCTTTCATGGGACATGGAGTAAAGCCAGCTGGACTGAGAACAGAGCAGAGAATAAAATGAATGAAAAAAAACGTCAGCTAGAAGCAAGAAAAAGTAACAACAACAACCCCACCAATCTTTAGCATTATTGGATGATTTTACTACGACCCACCCCCATCGATGACGAGCGTTAACAGGGAGAGCAAGCGCCTAAAGCTTTTGATCATAAATTATGAATATCCGGCTGCTGTCACGCGAAATGTGCCTGCCCTTTTCTGCACATTGCTTTATAATTTCCGAACGGCCGGAAGGAGTTGGGTTCGATTTTTGGATGATTCAACATCAATAAAACGTTCCCGCAAGACCACAAAATAGCTGAATTGTTGGCGTGCGGTTGGAGTTAGGTGAATGCCAAACGGCAAAGGGAGGAATCATTTTATGTGAGAAGCTTGCGTGAATGTTAATTTATTATCCATGCCTAAAACCAATCATCATCCCAGGGTATTAACGGTTACCGACCTTACAGTGAACCTGGAGAAATGGAGTACAACCCATTATGCTTCATGTTATGCGATCGATCATTCTGGATACAACCGAAGGAGATATCATAGGGAATTCGAAATGAAGACTAAATATGCTCAACGAGGGACAACGTGACCGCAAACATGGAAGCAACGGAAATTTCTACCGAAGTGTCCACTACTTCCTGCACTTTATTGATTGCAGAGAACACGTGCCAGAATGGAAGAAGAAGCGGCGGTGTCGGATATTTCCTTTGCAACGTGATGAAAATTCAAACCCTTTCACTGAATGTGAACGTTTCTGATGGTAAGGAAGTAAGTACTGTGCTCTGAAGAATGTGGTAAAGCGTACATTTTTTTTCTTCTAGTGTTATATGAGACATTTTTTCCATTATTTTGTATAGTTTATTGAATTATCCTATTGCAAAAGGAAACATATTTACAGTTGCTAATACGTTAGCAAAACAATTTGTACATGTTCGTATCTGCTTTGTTGATGAATTAGTCCTTATGAAATACTTAGCATAAGAGCTCATAGTAGACTATTTAAAAACAGATCCCACAACAAGATGATTATAGTTAAGGTACTTTCATTTATCTAATTTATTTTTACTTTGTACGTCGCACGTTTGTTAATTAATATCTTGTCGAAATACGCCGTAAACAAAAGCAAACTATTTCAACTTATCCTCATTACTTAAAATTCATTGTGAATACCCTAATAAATACCCAATATTGATCCATTTTCAAACACGTTGTAGTTAAGACATTTGTTTATTGTTGTATTATCAAATTTATATCTTTATTAAGCGTTTTATTTTTAATCAAATTGATATTTATGACTCAATACTTATATATTTTTGATATATTTGATGATATCATTTTTAAGTTTGAAATTATGCTTTTGATTTTGGATATTTATCCCGTTTTTTATATTTTAAATTAGTTGAAATGATTGCATTCGTTGAATTTATATATGTTTTTAAAATTATTTATTCATTTTGCAATTTATCTAATACGACCAGGCCACTCATTCCAAAAACACGACACGGTCGACAAAAAACATAAAATTCAACCTAAATCATCTGGATGGTGTGAATTTTTCCAATTTAAGCAGATTCTGTATAGGGGTTGGTATGAGGAAATGTTTTTATACGTTCTTTAATATGATTTAAACAGTTTCTTTCCGATATTTAGATTTCAAAAAGTTGAAGAAATGATTATAGAAGTATTATCTTCTGCATGAAGAGCACATTTTGGGTTACATTTATATTCCTGTATCACAAAACCCTAACTGACTGGTTATTAGTCACTAACTTGCGCTAGGATAGTTCAAATATTGATCGAAACCGCTTCCGATTGCTATCAAAACACAAAATAACATAGTGTTTTTCTCCTCTTCTGTTGTTTATAAGCTCTATCTCCGATTTCGTCACTCAATGTTTGCATTAAGTCTCGGTTGAACCACACCACCGTACGGCAAAATGTTGCAAACCTCTACCATTTGGCTTTTTCACACACATCCAATTTCAATCACGGCTAAACAGTATTGCAGTATGTCTGGGCCAATAACGGATGCTACACGCAACTACATCCTATTAGGATCAGTTTCAGCCGACCGAATCATCATCGGGGCTTTGGCACAAACAACGATTTGAACAAGCAACAATCGTACAAGAAACCAAACGTCGCACACGATCGACACCGTGCAAGAAGATTGAATACCTTTAGACAAGGGGGCTTGGGCAAATGGTACAGCGAAAGCCCTAACGAATGAGCATTTGTTCCGCTTTTTTTTCTTCACTACACATGAATCGTTATTTATTTCTATTGAACGGCATCCGGCGTCTGCCTTTTTTTCAATTCCGTCTTTATTTTTTCACAAGGGTTTTTTTTTTTGGTAGGATGAGTACGGAAAATAGATACATTGGAAAATTGCTCGCTTGCGGAAAAATGGCATAACACACTAGCTCGCAGTGCTCGGAAAACCTGACAAAAAACCTAAAGAAAAAAATATCATAACAATGTTCACGCAAAAGAGAGAGACAGAGAGAGAGAGAGAGAGAAAGAGAGAAAGAGAGAGAGAAAAAGAGAGCTGAAAAATCTATTATCGTCTGATTTCCGTGGAAAAGCTTGCCAAATTGTGGTGTGGGAAACACAACTCTTGTACGTGTACTGTGGAGATCGTTTCTCCGGTACCGCCAAGCCGTCACGGTTGTTTGGACGAATATGGAACTTGTTTTTTTTTATTATCTCTTGTTGAATTCCCTCATACGATGGTGGTGCTCACACAATACAACCTTATTATGGTGTAATAAACTTCCGAACTGCATTGTCAACCCGTGGTGCGCCGCGGAACCGGGTGCGCCTTTTTCGGCCGAGATTCTTAATCATCTTCACCGTCACAATTTTCCAATTCTGGATGCCAACCAGTAGGAAAGAAATAGAGCCGTCTTGCGTCTTGCAAAGGGCCGCAAGGATGCTTAGTTTGCGATTTAACGCACTCGCTGAAGCTAATCATAATCTCTTACCATTGGGCCCTATTTCCGCAACGACACTCCACTACACCGTTTGGACCGATTTCGGTTTGTTTACTCGGCTTAATGAGCCTGCGGAAGCTTATTTTACGGTAGGACGGTACGGCAGTGCTTAATGGGCACTGGGGCACTGGTACAATAATGCGTTTCCCGTTCCCCATTTAAGCTGGCTTGATTTGTGACTTGACGTCAGCAAAAGACGTCCGCGCGGTGGTTAATGGTGAGTGTTTATAGCTTTTTAACAGCCGAGGAAATCGATTTCTGAATGACACTTATTACATACCGTTCGCGCGATCATTTATTAAATGGGCAATTTAAAATGAAATTCAAGCGTGCAGCGATTTACTATTAATTAACAGCAACAATATGCGAATGTTTGCCTCGCGGAGTGATTGTCATTGAAAGAAGTGTTTATGTCTATTGTATACTAAATTTTATAGCAACAAATCAAATACTGTTATAAATTATGCTATAAATACTATAGGGTAAATACTAGGGTCTATTTTATATAAAAGTTAATAATGCCATATTATTTATTAAACTGCTTGCAGTTTAATATTGCAATTTTTTTCAACAATCTCATTTAAGTAGCTTTCTACTTACGCTTGTAATAACTACCGAGTATCATAAGGAAAAGGGCATAATAAACATAAGTTGTTTAGTAAAAATATAGAAGCGATTTGTGCGTGTTCGTTTGAATCTCTCTTGTCAGCATGTTTACCCGTGAATCACAGACAAAAATACCCAGCTATTGTGGGTTTTGCCGAAATATTAACATCGTGCTAGGAATACAGGTAATATGGGTAGGTGTAGATACTTTTCGGAACCAATCGTTTTTTTTAATCTTTCGGCTCCATAATCTACATTTGAATGAACAGTAATTGCGGCTGTCAAAAATGTTACGAATATTTCAATGATTCTCGTGATTGATACAATCTTTACGATGTAGTAATTAAAACAAACCACATTTTATCCTTTTTGTATTTATTTTTTAAAATATCTATTGCTCGACAGTGATATTTAAGCTAGCATAAGTAGGCCTTGATTTTTATCTATTGACAGCGACTCTTTTGAGCGTTTTAGCACGCTTTGCTATAGCTTACGTTAATAAAATACTGGGCGCGTCTAGCGAAATATAAGTTTTATTTCATCCATTTTGATATGAAGAAAACAGCGTGATTATTAGTAATAAACATACTTTTATAAATTAACATGGTACACATTATTCGTAGAACTGTGTTCAATCCAATAAGCTAACTTCATGGTTGATAAAACATTCATAGGGATCCGATTGACGGAACCGATTGATCAAAATGCGTTGGGTTTGGTAAACGAAGCAACACCAACAACCGTCTAACCATCATCAATCACGGCTGTGCAGTGTCGGTTGACTACCGGGCATCTAAAAACAACATTGTTTTTGACGGATCATAATTGTGCCACTTATCGACTAAAGTTATGACGTAGATGAGCAACCGTACGGTCGCGATGTTCCATCTGCTATGGCAGATGCCGTTGCCGGAAACGTGCTGCGTTTAAACTGAATTTTTCCCCACGGCGTGCTGGGGTGTACATGCTGTTGAATGTTAAGTACGCCAAACTTATCTCAGCTCCGAGTGCGATTGGTATTCGCGGTACTTGCCAACATACTTTTGTAACATAAACGTTTCGTTGTGGCTTTTCCTGTTTTTTTTTTGAGGAAAAAGTACATCGACTACAAACATGGATTGTAATGTATCTCCTAGCTTGGTGGTTCAATGATTGGAAAAAAGTGCTTGATGGGACGAAACTCAATTAAAATTCTAAATAATGCCTAACCTAGAGCACGTAGTTGCACTACCACTGATGGCACGACGAAAACCCGCAATATTTCGCCTTCCAAGCTTCTAGCAGTGAATGAACCGTTGTGTGCGTGCGTTTTTTTAATACTTTAAACAAGGAAAACTTTTTCCATTTCCTTTTGCTGCGCCTACCTCACTGGTAGGATACTGGTTGGGTTTTGGTTTTTCACTATGAACGAGAGTGCTTTTGGGGATTTCATAAATTTTACCAAACAACATTAGGGTAATGGTTAACGAGAACGTGCGCCGAACGTTAACATTTGAAATCCCCAAAGCCTGTTTGCCTAACACTTTTGCAGTTAAAGTGTTATCGAAAGGGCAGAAACACTCAGTTGCTTGGGTGGAAGGAAATTTAATTTGCAATCTAATTTAGCAACTTTTCCAACCACAAATCCTTTATCATTCATAATACTTGCAGTTTAAATATATTTAGCACGTCTTACACATTGAAATTATTTTTCATTCATGACTTTTTACACATTTTTGTTATAAAAACATACATAAACATATATAAAAGCTTATTTTAAGACTCAATTTCGATGAATTTAGTACCCATATGACGTCTATTTTTCTGTGGCAAACACCATCCGTCGTTTCAGTAGAAAGACTTTTAATTATCATTTTAATTACTTCACCGCACAACCTTCCCATGAAGCAAATTACAAAAGAGAAGCAGCATCCTACCGTTGGAGAATTCCATTGGATCAGAGGAAGCAGACATTTTTGTGTGCTGCTGTTTTTTGAAAAATTCTATACGCTATGTCATGAATTTTGTTTTTTTTTTTTAAAGTAACGTAATAAAAACAAATACATTTTGAAGTAAACACGTATATGTAAAATAATTTAATAAAAATAAAGATAATATTAGACTTAATATAAATAATTTGTTTATTTTATAGCAAAACTCATTTACTCAGTACAATTGATACCTGGTTGTAGTATTAATTTCTTATGGCAAACTTAATGAACCTTCAATAATTATTTCCGTTTCCTTCCATATTGCCATAGCAACGTAGCAACGTATTATGATTATTATTTTTTATTATACAAAACTTGCCTGCCCGTGTCGACTCGTCCGATGCTGACGCTAGTCAAAGTTTTGCGTTCGTTTATGAGCTCATCATCTGATTATAGCGACAAAGGCAAATATGCTTGCGGGTCAAAGAAATCGTACGCCACCGCTCAATTTCATTCGTATGTTTTCCCTTTTTGCCATTCGGCAAAAAGTTTTGCTTGCGTGAAGTCGGTTTTACATTTAATTCAATAAGAAGGGATTAGCCGGCACCAGTACATGGGAAGGTTGAAGCGATATTATTTTTTTTAGACTGTGATTATCAAAATTATACAAATGGAATGTTGGTTTGATTTTATTTTTGCACGAAATCATTAGCGGTGCTGTGCAATATACTTTTACACAAAATGGTACCAGAAAATGTATGTGTTTCTGCTCGCTTCAACCACAAGATGAAAGTCATCGTTACATAAAACACAGCCAACTCTTGCAGCACAAGCGAATGTTTCGTGTACTGCAGCAAATCGCAAGCGATAAACAACTTGGCAACTTCTTGCACAGTTGACCTTCAGTCAGAAACCATTATCCTGTCAACCGGAGGCGTTGATGCACAGAAAGCCATCCAACCTTTCATTTCGAACGTCTTGGCAGTCCCGTGGCTCACCCATTCCGGTGGCCCCTTTTTCCATACCCATGGTGGTGGCATAATAAACCCGTGGCCTGGCCGGTTGGTAACTGGCACGCTGGCACTCGCTTACCACGGCGAACGGTGCATAAATCATGCTATTGTGCTGGCGAACGTTTCGTACCCAGTTTACCGCTTTTGAATTTGTATTTCTTTTCTTTCGAATCGCGCTTTTGTTAGCTGCACTTTTGTAACAATAACAAACAAAACGAAAGAGAAAAAAAGATTAATTGCTAGCAAAAGCATTGCATCGCATCGCATCGTAAAGCCACTCCTTACGCCAAGGCAATTAGAACGAACGCGGCGAAACATGCTTGTTGCCATTCGCTAACGAATGTAAAATCTCGCTATAGCGGTAGAAAAGTTTGCAAGTGAAGTTGTAAAGCAGGATGAACAGATGAAAGAGCAATGAAATAAGCTCTTTAAGACAAAAAAATGTTCTCCAGTCGTTACTGGTCCTAGTTTTTCATAATAAAAATTTTTAACTAGTCCTTTTCGTGCAACTGCGCTACTACCAAAACACAGGGAATAAAGTAGTGAAAATGGAATACAACCGACCAACCATTCTATCGTTCAAATTTGCATACAACCCATCTAGAATCGTGTTCATTCATTTTATGTAAGCTAGGAGATTCATTCTAATGCTCTGTGGGTTTCTGTTTGCATCGCCAAACACCATCGTTTGCTATTACGTTTCTATTTCGGTTCCATTTCATGCATCCGAATGGTTTGCGTAAAATGTTAATGTAAGATTCTATTTTTCAAGGAAACCTACATTGTGCAGTTCGTTGAAGGGTCCCATAATATTGCCATCGTAGAAGGAAATAAAGCTGCGTAAAGCTCTTGCGATAGGAAATAAATGATTGATGATACCGTACTTGTACAACAATCATTACTAAATGGGTTCAGTCTATTTCTACGCAAAAAGGGATATCAAGATGACCTAAAAGAAACTTTTGGTCCCGTCACGTAAACATTGNTAATGTAAGATTCTATTTTTCAAGGAAACCTACATTGTGCAGTTCGTTGAAGGGTCCCATAATATTGCCATCGTAGAAGGAAATAAAGCTGCGTAAAGCTCTTGCGATAGGAAATAAATGATTGATGATACCGTACTTGTACAACAATCATTACTAAATGGGTTCAGTCTATTTCTACGCAAAAAGGGATATCAAGATGACCTAAAAGAAACTTTTGGTCCCGTCACGTAAACATTGTGTACTAGAGCTCTTTACAGTGATTATTGTGAACAGTTTTATTCCTTTTGATACCAACTGGATTCATGACAAAAATATAACAAAAAGATCATTAATCATTTTACTAATTATCTGATTATTCACTGATTATCATGCAATTGTTTGAACTCATTGTGGTCTTGAACATAAAGCATTATTTATTATAGCTAAGTTTAAGTCATATCTTTTAATTTAAATCTTCAAAAATGTCTTAAATTTTACTATAATAAACAAATCTCGCTATAAACAATTATTTGCTATAAGAAACAAATTGACAAAGTTTTAAAGCTAACATGGAATACCATTTGTTTCCTTCCAGGCGTGATTGTTCATTTAGGAGCCATTGGGCCATATCACACTGTACTTGATGATTTCAGCGCATATTATTAAAACAAAATGTGGCGTTTGTTCAAGCTAACGTGAAGATTGTGTTATTGAAATGGACACTTTATCTTAAGCGGACAAGCTTCTGTTCGGGTCGTGTACTATTGTGTTAAAACAAACCGTTGTGTTGAAGATGGGAACGCTTGTTTTCTGCAATGTAAAACCGTGTAATGTTGCAAGTGCCATAATTGTGTCCGCTGTCATACGTCACATGAAGTTTGGTGGTGAGAAAATTAGAACGATTGCCCAGTGAAACCGTGGAAAGTTGATATGAATTTTTGAGCATGCTTTTCGGCTCGTTATCTTGAGTGAAAAGGGTTACAGAAAAACAGAGTCCTAAAAAAGTGATAAACAAAAACTAAAATTTCTAATAAATATGCTACAATAGAACACAATAGAATAGAAAACACAAACAGTACAACAAAAAATTAAGATTAAAAAAGACTAACGTGTTAAACAGCTACACGTACATCAATAACCTCGAAAGGCGCCATAAAAGAATTCGAATTGTTTGCCTGGGCATTTGGCCATTTATTGATGAAGTCACTAAATAATTGACTCAGGTCTATGCTACATACATACTAACAAACTTATACAAACAATCTTCTATAAAGGAATGGCGAATCATGCAGCTTTCGCTGAGCTTTTATTAATCGTGAAAGCTTCACAATTCGAGCACGAATGGATCTGGATAAAGACATAACATTGTAAGATTCCCCATTTACTTTCTCACAACACAATCATACAGAGTTCGTTTCAATCAATGTTTACTTTGCTGGTACAAAAAATCACAAAATTTAAGTGCTTTTTGTACAAGTTTAATTCTCCCAAAATGACGCAAACATTACGAACCGCCATGATTAAAGCCGTTTAGCAATGGTGGCGAGGGTAAGCATACAACAAATGTACCTTCCATTCGGTACCGTTCGTGAAATGGCATTTACTTTGTTGTGGGATATTAGTGAAATCTTTTTTAACAAAAAATAAAACCTCCCATTCATTCTTTTTCTTTCATTTTTTCTGTCGGAGCTACAAGAAGGTACTAAAATATTTTCATCCATTCGGATCACAGACGAGCGAAACACTTGGGACCCACGTTTTCCGGAATGGCAAGCTCGAAAAGCACCGGAGTTGACTGAAGTGGATTTATCGTACCGTTTTGCGTTCCCGGGCCTGTGTTTGGCCTGTGTTTTGGACCGAAGGATGTGTTTTGGCAGTGGGGCAGGATCGTGAAACATTACAAAGAGCGAATGCACATTATTTATTCGAGCATGAAAGAGTTCTCGTCGGGTCGGGTTTTTGGTCGCAACCCTAAACAGCTTAAAGGACACCAGAGGTGTACCAGAGATTGTGTCCGGTGTGTTAACCGGGTTCGACCAAGACGGGGTCCGATTTGGTTCGATTCCGTTTCTGCCGGTAAAAGATGTTTGTTTTCTTAAATACATGCCCAAGTTCGGTGCACGGGCAACGCTGACCGTAACGTAATACCTTCCCCGAAGCGAAACGAACCCACGGGGGGGCGAGGGTCTTAGGTGAGTGTTTACACTCATACTCCTTGCGCAAAGTCTCATTTTTCCACCGAGTTTATCGGTGCGATAGAATTTCTCTTCACAGAACACAAACACAAGTGCCACCGGGGGTTGTAACCGTTTCGCAATCGCTTGTGTCGCTCGTAGGTGATGTGTCGTAAATTGAGTTTTTGATTAGGAAATTGTAGATTGATTTTAGAAGCGCGCGTGTGTGTGCGTACGTAAGCATACACAAGAAGATGTTATTTTTTCTCGAAAAAAAAAAACAGATACTTTTCCCATGTGTTAGGACATGGTTTTAATAATATTCTTAGAATAAGCAAAGCGAAGCACACACGCTCGCTTATCCGTCGTCTTGGCGTGTTTCCAAAACAATAGACCATCATTTTCCACACATAATCGGGAACGCTTACCCGTCCAGTTTCTTGCCCGAAGCAAAAACGGCAGACGTGCAAATGAGTTTGAAGCGAAACTTTCATATTTAATTGTGTTCGTTCGACCAAAGTTGGAAGAGATAAGTAAAATAGACGGCAGACTAATGGAAACCGACAACAGAGCACACAAGCGGGAAAAGCATTACTAGCACAGTATGGTAGTAGTAGTTCTTGGCCGTCTGAAAATGCTCCACGCGCATTAAGTACGAATGTTATGACAGGGCACATTTTCAACACACATACGAATGCTAATAGACAGACATGCTTTAGGCAAGCAAACCACAGCTATAAGAGAGTATGCAAACATTATTTGCAGGGCAGAGTAAGAATGAGTAGAAAACAAAGGCACGAGCACGAGACACACGATATCTGACATTTGCAAATATGGAAATGGAATACTCCGACCACCAATAAAGATAAGTCAGAATTATGGATGTCTAATTTTCCCAGAAATTCAGTAAAGGTGAATAATAATACAATTCTTGTGTCATCGGGTGTATTTAAATTTTATTCTTCAGCGGACGATAATTTGCCCAAGCCTACATAAAAACAATGGCAAAAAGTGACAAGACAAATCGAGACATTTTCCCTCCGATATTGCCTTCCAGAAGTCAACCTGTAACGGTCAAATGTACGTTAATAAGATATCGTTGCAACAGAAAAAAAAGACAAAACCATGGCCACTTCTTTCTTACTGAATTGTGAAGGTGGGAAATGATAAGTATGCTAGTCTCGCATTAGCTCACTAGAATCGATGGGCTGTCAAACGATGTGACGCCGTTGTGAGGACACTCTGCTAGCCGTCGAGAAGAAGAGTATCGAACGATGCCGCTAAACGCGTCACGTTTTTGGAACGGTTGGGCACAGATGACGATCGACGGATAGTGGCGATATGTGTCAGAGAGCGTTGGTGGATTATTCCGATCAAACGATAATGTCCGAATGATAATCGATGGATTTCTGTGTGCTCAAATCGTAAGCGTNCACTAGAATCGATGGGCTGTCAAACGATGTGACGCCGTTGTGAGGACACTCTGCTAGCCGTCGAGAAGAAGAGTATCGAACGATGCCGCTAAACGCGTCACGTTTTTGGAACGGTTGGGCACAGATGACGATCGACGGATAGTGGCGATATGTGTCAGAGAGCGTTGGTGGATTATTCCGATCAAACGATAATGTCCGAATGATAATCGATGGATTTCTGTGTGCTCAAATCGTAAGCGTATGGGAGGACAGTTCTACAGTTTGTTGTATGAATGTAATATATCTCGTGAACGTTTTAAAATCAACTTATTCATTATTAAAGTTAAACTCAGCGTTCATTATAACGCTCATGAATCGTGTTGATTACACACGCACACTGACTTGAGATTTCCATTGTGTTAATAAACATCGTAAAACATCCGTATTGCCTATCTTTAGGCGCCTTTGTTATGTTAAAATTCGATTAAGATTAGATTTGATCACACACACTTTGGGTGTTTTAAAAAATATTATATATAACACTTTTTTATTTTCGTGAGATAACAGAATTAATTCAATATACATTAGAATAATGATGTAATAAATCTTAATACGCTTTAGGAAGCATAACATAAATGATATTCAATAAACCTGTCTATTATTACTAAAAAATCAGCCTATTTTAAACCTTTTTGTATCCTCAATTAAACGTCTCCACACATTTTGCTATTTTAAACCTTTTTGTATCCTCAATTTTACATCTCCACAAATTTTTGTAGTATAAAAGCTTTTCAAATAGCACGAGATTTAGTTTAAGGCATAATTTATAAAGAATATAAGCTATTTCTTACAATCATTCGTTTTTCTTAATCAATCTTTTTATATTTTCACAGAATGTACATTTCATAGCTGCTATGGCTTACCAGAAATATTTTACCCTACAGGTTAATAGTCAATCTTCGCGACGAAAAGTTGATTCAGATATAAACCTTATTATAAAAAAGGCAGGAAAACTTACATACCAAAGATAAATATTTTAGGAACCACTTCAGGAACCTAAACATGCCTGTGAAGAAGCGGCTGTAGATTGTGTATTCATAAAATTATCCGCTCAAATACTTCAACACACTAAACAGGAGAACACTTTCCCACCTTTGGCTCGCTGCTCACGGTGCGACGGTTTCTCATTTGGCTAAGTATTCATCCAATGAAAGCGCACTAAGGAACTTGTTTGCGCTTATTCAGTGAGGCACGAATTCGACCGATGAATGAATCTCGAAAATTAGTAAAGACTACGGTTACGCCACAACCAGACGGACTGGCAGCCTAGCACCTGTGTGGCCCCGCAATCTCATAATCCTTTCCCCAAGACACACCGGAGTCTGTCTAGAGGCTTTCGCTTACCGAAACCGTGGGCGAAACTTTTATATCGCTGCACGTTCATACCTTCGGGGCCCGTGGCCCATGGCAAGGTTCTAATTAATTGCCTACTGCGCTAAGGAAGCGCCACCGATTCGACTGCGCGAATTAGCGTCACCATTAGTGGAAAAGGGACGAAACAGCCGAAAAGCAAAACAGAACAAGAAACCGCCAAACGTGATGGTAAATTACGTATGGCGCCGCTTCTACGTGGTATGGCGTTCGGAGAAAATTCGGATGATGCGATTATACTTTGCGGATCCTTTCACTAATGATACTTGACGAATGGCGACTTGGTTCAGAGCGTGTGCAACATGCTTTTTGCGTAGGAAGTGTGGTCCAGGTCGACTGTGTGGCAATGGGATTAATTGGAGCGTCAATTTGGAAAGGCTGACGTGTATTTACCAACCACCGATCACCTAGCTGCAATTGGAACTGGCAATGGAAAGGGCCTTCGCGGTGGGAATATGTGAAGAAATTTAAAGAAATCTTGAAATACCGGCAGTAGATTGCAAATAAAATGTATTAGATCATTTAAAGAATTTTAAGAGAGCTTCCCTTGCTAAGTAACAGCAAGTCGTAGATCAAGCGAACAAGAACATTACGTCGTGTTCATCATTCTACGTTACGAGCAACAGCACAAATTAGCTCAAGCAAAACAGAATGATGTTGAAAGTCTCGTCCTAATATTCTACACATCGACCCCCTCAGGCACGGTGCCGATGCAAATTGTATTTATATTTCCCATTTTTTCGCTTTATTAAACACAGAATTCAATAAAAAAAAGGTTAAAAAATGTGCATGCGATGGCGGAAAATGATTCTGTGTGTGTAGACAATTTCAGCAAACGCTCCAGATTGAATTACACACAGACGCAACGCAAATTGATCATATTCTGTCTTGTCTTTTTTTTTTTGTTGTTGTTTGCGGAAAAAAAGCCACCACTTCCAGCCGGCAAAAGGGAGCAAGAGAAATGAGCCGAACAAGGACGCGCTTCGGCGGAGAGGTCGAGTATGAAACGTGAGCTACGGGAAAGCTCGTACTATTACGCGCAGTTTACACACCGGTATCTATTTTCTTTTGAGCAGCGAAATAAGGAGAAAAAGAATATGAACAGCAGCAAAACCCCTCGAGTGGGCAATAGAAAGAAAAGCTGCCGCTTTCATTGAGCAAATGTTTCATCTCGACCGGTGGCTGACAACCGGCTAACGTTGGTTTTCTTCATCCTCGATATACTTGTCTTTGCCGTCTATACTTCAACATGCTTTGGCACCGTCGACAAAGCAAAAGACGAACAAAGTATTAAAGTAAAAATTTGAATCCGAAGCCGAGGGAATGACACGGTTGCTTCACCTATTTTTTTGTGTGTGTCCATCGGTATGAGAGATTTGCAAAGATCGCGCCAAGTCACGAACGTTAAATTCGCGCTGCCGTACCGCAATATCGGGTACCGGTGTAGAGATATTATTGTCATGGTTAAGGACAGACACCAAACCCTGTTTGATCATGGTTGAAGGTTGTCATGGGAGGGCACGATGGTCGCAAGCGTGCTGCAAGATGGATGGATGCACATTTCGTGTAGCGAATGATAATAAACCAAAGGAAAATGATGGAAAAGCGTGTACTAGTGCGGTGAACATTCACATTTGTAAGACGGTTACTTTTACAAATGAAGCCAATTTTGTGCTCAATGCACACGAAGCAAGTTTTGGGTTGATAGTTTCTTAAATAGCTTAAAATGATAACAAGTGTTTTAATGATTTTATTAAACATATAGTTATGTCTCAACATCAAGAACACCACCACACAATATAAACGCGTTGCGTAGTACATGACAATGCGTGTCATGTAAGAGCGTCGCATCGAAGAGGTCGCTCTCTTCTGTTGGAACCATCAGCCAATAAACAAGTTTTGCAAGCCCGACTCATTATTATATATTTTAAAAATGTTGTTCTTTAATGCTTACATTATATTTTAAATCAAGATTCTTTTATGTCATAAAATATTTAATCAATTATCACAAGTATTGGACAACTCAACTGAGCAAAGCCAATCGATCCCAAGCAATCGACACCGTCCATAAGTCCCAGTGTGTCGATAAGTCGCGCAGTAAGACGGACTAGTGTAGTACGAACAAGTTTTAACCAATCATTTCATGAACTTCTCTCAGTTCAGTTGATCAAACAAAGGACAATATGCTTTGTGCGCAAAAGAAAAATCACACCAGCTGGGTAAGATTTTTTATTTCCTTTTCCTCTGTGACTTTTCTGTGTGTGTGTGTGTGTGTGTCCTGTTGAGTCACCATCAAACACTAGACAAGCGATGTGACCAAACATCTACCACCACCAAAACAACAATATCAAATTCCAAAGGGATTTCCATCAAATGTATACTAAAATGTGGACACACAAAAAAAGTAAAGCAAAATAAAGTAAAGTGAATGGTCTGTAGCCGGTTTTTCTACTTTTCACAAGATTACTGAGCAACAGTACCGAAAGGACAAAGATAGAAAAAAAAACAATATAAAGAGACCAAAACTGGAAAAAATACGTCATTCGTAAGCCTCGCATTCGTTGTGTTCCCTTGGCTCGTTATTTCGCTGTGGCACGTCCTTAGTCACCGATGGCTCTAACATGGTAAAAGAAAACGAACCAACTAACGTTTTTTTTTTTGTACCTTCTGTTCTGCCTCGGGCATTTTCCTTAAGACTGTGACTTTTACTAACCGAAAATAAAAAAAAGATTATCTCACAGCTTCCATCATCCTTTACGCGCCGGTACACAATAGTGGCAACACTATACAGATAATTTTGTTTTCGCGTCTTCCTCAAACAAACCAAACTTTGTGCAGTCCGTGATGGTAGTTTTCCTTCCACCATGCACGATAAGCGCTATCTACTTTGGCGCCATACGATATGGCAAATTGTATAAAGTAAAATACAATTCTCTACCCTCGCCTGCATTTATCTGAATACGAATGACGCCACGCTGAATTTAAGCATTCAGCTAAAACCACTTTGTGCCGTACAGTGTCAACCGGCTGGCGGAAAGGAAAGCGATGTTTTCATTGCGAATAAAAGATGGTAATAAAATCGCAATAAATGGGTTACGATTTATGGTTCAACCGTATGCTATTGTGTGTGTGCGCCGTTGCCATCATTAGTATTCACTAGCGAGCGCAGGAAAGGATTTTGATTCACTACGCACAGTCTCGGTACGTAGTTCGGTCTATGTGCACTGTGAAGTTTGACAAATACAAATAATGTTTTACTTAGCACGTGATACATAAAATGTATCTGATTATATCGTATGTTTGCACTTTATAGTTTACACACAGGTTGTTATGTTTTTCTTTTAAAAGCGGATTGAGTTTCGATAATCGTTATGCATGTTTTATGCTGTTTCAATTATATTTTATCACAGTTTTCCTTACTATATTCAAAAGCAATGCCAATATGGAA
>STHB01000010.1:3285155-3335166 GCA_018908115.1 Anopheles rivulorum
AGTTCGGGTTTCTTCCTTTAAGGCAACTTGCTGGGCGGCGGCTGTAGTTTATCTTACACCTCACCTACAAAGGTTGACTTTTGTCGGAACCGATATTTGTTTTTGTGCAGCACCTATTATACGATATAGCACGCAAGAAAGGCTAGCGTAAATATTATCTTTTCATTAACTTTGTTTGGCTGTACGGATGGGTAACGCTTTGCGGTCTTTTATTTGAAGTAGTATTGAATGAGCGTACCATAGATCAGATGTAGTAAAGATACGCATAGGTATGGCTAGTACAGTACGAATATAAAGCATCATTTAGAGATAAACTTTTGTAAAGCTTACACAGAAGAGTAAATAACAGTAACCTTCCTTTGCAGAGAAGCAACTTGCATTCTTCCCTGACAGCCAGTGTGAAGCATATAATTTGCTTCACTTGGGAAAACTTTATAATTTTCTCTTTTACTATTATTCAGCGAAGTAACACAGGCAGGCAGAAATAATCAATACACCACACCGAAGTATAACAAGCGGTTCGCATGTACTTTCCAACACTAGCGTACCTTCATATCGGTCAAACTGCATCCGTGTATGTATAAGCGCAGCGTGCTTGTTAATCATATGGTGTACTCTCAGCTTTACCTACCACACAGTGTTATGCAAAAGTCTCATCTCTGCGATATTAGTTAGTCATCTGGCTTGTTCCGCACACGACCCATTACCGTGGATGGGAATAGTTTCACATTACAGACACATGCCACTACCGCCGCGGTATCGATGGCAGGGTACATTAGGCACAGTGCCGATGCTGCACGAGTTCATTTTAGGAGCGTACATTAAAGAACGGAACGTGGGCACATAATATTACGACCAAAGTGTTGAAGAACGTGAGCACACTGGGTATGATGGCGCGTACGTATAGGGCTCGCGCTCTTGGGTGTTGGTGTGCCGCTGGCGTTGATGTTGATGTTTGGTTAGGTCAATGTTAAAAGCAGTGAAGGTTTAAGTTATTCATCACGTTTCCGGTCGAAAGGTTAACGAATGCTTTCGTTACGAGAGCTTTTTAAGGGCGTTGCATGGAGTGTGTTTTGGGGTGATGATGGTGAAAAAGAAACAAAACTCTTGCAAGATTGAGGAGCTCTCTTGGAAGAGGAATAGTTTGCTACTAACGTTTTATATGAATATATCATTAATAGAAGAAAATATTCAAAACATAATTAGAGTAATGAAATCGTATCTAAAGGTGAGTTCAGTGCAATAGTTTAGACGATTAGACTGAAGATAAAATAATATTAAAAAAAAACAATAACATGATCTTAAAAAAAAGAGAAAAGAGTTGTAGATGATAAACATTTAACATGAAATACAAACTTGTTGCTTCAGTAAAAATCTATAATAAATTTTTATATTATATGCTCATTATTTTCACATTTATAGCAAGATGCTATAAAACTAGTTTTTGTTACTTGAGCACATTTAGCCACGCGGTTAATGGAGACGCCTGGTAGTTCAAGAAGCAAATAGTGACATAAAAAGGAAAATATTAACCACTGTAAGAACCTACCTGGCTTCCTGTGCTATGGTAGAAAAATAAGTCAAGGTGATTGAAAATTCTAACATAATATTGATGCAAAGAGAGAAAAAAAGAGCAAACCCCTCTCAACGCACTTCAAAGCAGTCAATCAATCCCATCAATCAACGGGATTGGAATTTCTAAACAAAAACCACTTCACCTTCATACCACCCGTGCTGGCCACCTTTGCTTGCAGTTTCCTTCGCTACGATATCCAAACAAAATCAAGTTCACCTACCTTCATCACCACATTCGACAACGGCATCCTCGGCGGCGGTGTCATTCTCGCTCGCAGGGGCTTCCTTCGCCCCCGGTGGTGTGCCTTCCCGCTGGCCGCTAATTCGTTCACCGGTCGCCAATTTAGTGACACTTTTAATTTTCCGCCCCCAGCCCCCACCGAACCGCCCACCATTAGCACGTTTCCCACTCGTTGACCGTTCGCCATTTTCGCTTTCCCCGCCGGGTGGTGCCATTTCCTCCCCATCGTCACCTTCCGTCCCGTGCGTACCGACAGCATTTTTTCCCTTGCGTTTAAATGTCTTCAGCCAGCCACACAAATTCATCATTCGCCGGTGCCGATGTTGCTGTGCCTGCCGGGCCAAAGACCGAAGGTGGAAGGATAGCACAATTTTCACCACAACCAGCCGGCTCGGCTCGGAAGGTGACGAAGTGTCAGCGATACGCGTGTTGTTCACCCATCGATGCTGACGCGGTGTCGATCATGGTGTGGCTTGGTACGTTGCCCAACGCTAGTGAAACTGGCGGTTCGATCGATTTTCAAATGGCGAAACGTTTCAGATACGCCGCTACACATTTCCGGCTCGCGATACTGCTTCGTATGCGTTAAATTCCACGCTTCAATACCGGCAACCCGGTATCCGGTTTCCTAGCGACATTGATCGGTTTCGTTGGGCAAGAAGCAGCGTTTGCTTACCGTTTGCCACCGAAACTTCACACTTAATCGGGCCCGCACGCAAGAAAACCAATCTCACTGTACGCGTTTTGTGCTGTGCTTTATCATTAGTCACGATTAGTTACTAGTCATCCAGAATGAATATTCATTCCTTATAGTTCAATAATTATTTTAAAACGTTCCTAGACTATATAACAAAAGCATTACGTTCAAAGATGAATCATACATAACATAAAGCTGCTTATAAGAAGAAAAAAAACAAATCTTACTGTACAAAAATCCCACTAAAGATGATTAAAATCGCAGTCACCGTTCGCTGCTTGTCGATTATAAATTTAAACTCTAATCAAAGCTAACGATCGAACGGAAATGGCATTTCCACCACTGCCATTCCAACTCGAACAGCGAACAGACACACGGGAAACGAGATTTCATGCCTTGTGCAATTCAATTCCAACCCAATCAATCATCCGGCGGCTGAGATTTGAATTCCCCGTCGGTTTCCGTCCGGCTGCGACCATTTTGCGTCCATCCGCACAACCCTGTAGACCGCACCCCAACGACGGCGCGTAACCCTTTTTTGCCATTCCCAGCGGAATTGGAACGTGATTTTGTTAAAGCTTTAGCTTCGCCAAACCCCGAACGGCTAACCGAATGTATGCATTCGGGTTTCCCTAACAGTGATGCTTGAGCTGAAGAGTCTACAGATGGGAACCCGAGGACATGTTTGACTGGGCTGATGGTTGCAGGGAATTTATGAAGCACATGGTACTGGCCATTGCGGTGTTGCCAATGTTGACACATTTATGTGCTGATTTGTTCGCTATGGTAGTGGACCTCGCCATGGCTGGCCAGCTCAGTCCGGGGTTTGTTGACTGACGTGAATTCGATTGAACATTCCCCTATCGTTTGAGGCGATATTGGTCGTTTCGGTTGCATTCAATGCAGTAAAACGTGTAAACATAAGGACAGAAGTGTATAAATGTTACATCATAAACGGAAATCCAAACGTGAAGGATGTATAAAAAAATGGGTTACAAAAATAATTTAATTAATTAACTAATTCATTTCCATTCGATGTATTAAAAATAACTAGTATGTACTACTTTTAGTACACAACTTAGTACACAACTTTAGTACACAACAACATTTCATTATTCAGCATGTTGGAATGGTGTGGAGTGTAATTAATAGTTTATCAATGACAAAAAACTCAATAATAACATGAATAGTAGACTAGTTTTTGTTACATTAGTGGATATTTGATATTATGGTGCTCTTACTTTTGCGAAACCTGTTTAGAATAATGTTGAAGGAAATACAAATTGCGATCAAAATATTTTTGTTATTTACCAGGCGAAAGGTTTTCGAAACCGACTTACTTTAGAGATATTCGATAGTATTTTACTGTAATAATGAATTATAAAATCGCCGACATTTGCTCATACTAAAAAGTGGACTAATAACTAATAAGTATTACATTTTACGCCGTTTAACATAAGTTTTTTAAAAACTAAATACACCTTTGTTTGTTTGCCTATTCAATGTGCCCGTAAACTCATCCGAGAAACGGTTAGCTATCGCAATGTTGCTTATCTTCATTCCTACAGTGGAAAGATACGAACACACCGGATGAATGTGTGGCTCGTCTAAAGTGCACCAGTTACCATTTCCCGCGCACTAGTACGAAAAACCGGAAAAGTACGTGGAAATTCAATTATCCCAACACTTGGCACCGCTTGGCAATGTTGCGGCAATATTCCTACGGTGGGAAAATCGTGTCCAAAACCTGCCCGATGGAACCCGAGTGTACACCATCGCTAAATGCGAAAGTTAACATTGAACATTAACCCGTTTTTTCCCCTGTTGTTCTACACTGGGGGTTTTCCAATTTCTCCGTGTCAAAGAGCAGAAAGAAAACAGAAAAAGATGCTATAAAACACCTAACAGAAGCGCGATCGAAAGCGACTGTTTGCCGGGTTTTTCGGTGGTTTAGAAGTAAACAACGCATTCACGCACACACCATCGTACAACCGTCGTTTCCACAGGGTAAGGCAACAAACACAAAAAAAAACACACAAACACCGAACAAACACACTACACTTCCTGAGCGGATTGAAATTTACACAAGACGCATGGATTGCTAAGTTGTGTTATTGGGTTGTTTTGCTTGCTGTACGGTACCTCTTCGTACCATCGACACTGCACAATGGTTCGTTACAACAACTGGAAGCTATCAGCATCACCATTGTCGCAATGGTACGACACACACAATATTCGATCGAACCGATTTTTCGCAACTCGTACACTGGTAATGCTCCCCGAGCGCATCATGCCGACCGTCCGTCGCAAGAAAAACTGAATTGCTAGTCGAAAATTTTCCTCCCGAGCACCATCAGTTCGGACCCAAAACCCGTGAGAGACGTACGTGTGGACGTAACACAAACCAATCTTCCTTGGTTCCAGCTTCGTGAGAAGCTTTCAACTATAACCATGTGAGAGAAGAGAGAGAGAGAGAGAATCTGAATGTTGTGGTTGCTCCCGTTGACAAGCGTTCTCAGGTTGATTTTTCTACATGTATATATAAT
This sequence comes from Anopheles rivulorum, assembly GCA_018908115.1. Lineage (NCBI taxonomy): Eukaryota > Metazoa > Arthropoda > Insecta > Diptera > Culicidae > Anopheles > Anopheles rivulorum. The sequence continues at coordinate 3,290,215 of STHB01000010.1, forward strand.
TTCCCGCTCACTTTACATGGAACCACGTTTGAAGGTTTTATCAATGAAAAGCTTCCCGTGCGTCATGACGTGGACGGGGCCGGGGTGGTTTCGATTTTCCCTGCCTGTCTGTTGAAATATTCATTTGCACCGTAGCGCACCGGCACCGTGGAACGGGCGGAAGTTAGAATGCAACAAAAGCATCATCAGGCAGAAGTGGTGGTTATTTTTTACTACTATTCAAGCGTAGGAGTCGGATGACAAAGATCAAAGAAATGTTTGTGTGAGGAGCTTTTGTGTGTTTTTTGTGGCCAAAGAACATACTTCAAAATTTTAGCTTGCTTGATGCATGTGCACACATGCGTTATTCAACTAGAAACAAAACAAAAACGTAATTACTGCGGTCAAAGATACAGCTTCAATCCGTCAAAGATCCTGCTCACGACTGCACTGGGTATTGGGATTGCGAAGCATAACATATGCTTTCATGTTCATACACATGCCATTCGGACGTTGACTGGCCATAGTAGCTTGAATCACTTTCCGTACCTACCTGTAGCGGAAGTAGACGATTGTTTGGGAAGAAGCATTGACTGATTGACTGGAGACCGCATTGGAGAAGTTGTTACATGCTTGACTTCATTGGTCAAATTGGGCAGCTGCAGTTTATCAGATTTTTCCATTGTTTATGCTGAAAGTAAATGAAATAACAGACAAATAATTATTTTGATTATTGGTTCTAAATACAATAATGGATTTTGGCTTTTAGTTTTTAAACATTAGTGCACATCAAAGTTCTTCTCTCTTCTTGGCGTCACGGCCATACCGACCATTTCTAGTATGCCAAACTTATTTTTACTACGTAACTGGATAATTAGTCTCTGATGAAACAGACCATAAGGGATTTTGAAACGGTTTAGTCGTGTGAAACCAGCATCCAAATAGTGATTACTTCTATCACTAATTCATAAATTAAAAATTCTACAATAGTTAAATGAAGGTAATAACAAACATTCTCTTTGAAATAATTTAAATTTCAACTAAAAAAGTTAATACATATTTTATAATCTAACAAAATTATGTTCATTTCCAGGCAGCAGTAGAAGATTCCCTTCAATAGTGTACCCGTTATAATATAATCGAATTTTATGATTCACATTACAATTTAACGAAATAAAAATAAATCTTTAAGCTATGATATTTATTTAATTTCGAAAGTGACAAAACATTTCAAAATAAGCTTCAAACAACACTTTTAGTTCAGAAAAAGGCTCCAGTTAAGTTCAAAATTAATATGATTGATAATGCGATACCACGCGCTGTAGAAAAATTACAATATTTGCTGAATGGCCTAGTAAATTAATTTCCTTTTCAAAAACATCAAGTTAAATAAAATTCGTTTCATCAAATGTCTATGAAAACAATTTCGTCATGCGGACGAGCTCACTGTGCTGTTGTTTTGGCATGACGAATTCTGAGCCCAATGTGCAGGGTTCGTAATATGCAAGTAAATATTTTCAACAGAAACAATGATATCCTTAATAGCATAAAATCTCGAGTAACTTCTCCAACTACCAGTTGCGTAATAAACCAAAAAAATATTCTCAACTAAATCGAAGTTTGTTTAATTAATTGCAAAGAACTAAGAATGAAAAAATCATGAGTTTTCTCACATATAAAGTATAGTGCGCGACATGCAAACAGAAATGTGTAAAAACATGATCAATCGTTAGACATTACAGAAAATAAACATTGCACAGTGTAATAAATCGCTAAACATTTGTGCAACCGTAATCGCCAAACCAAGCAGTCAAACCCTGCAAATACGTTCTCGCGGGTTGATGTCATCTGCGAGCAGTGTACACATGTCATTTGACAAGCGCCGTTCGCTTCGCAAACAAAAGGCACTTGGCGCGACGGAAAGCAGTAAAGTTAAATCGGTTCCAGGCGGCGAGATAACGCAAAACAATAGCCTATAGTGAAGGTTAGTGGAGGTTTCTGGTTGCTGTTGTGCTCCGTTGAAAAAGTTACAAAGCTTTGAAACAGGCAGTGAAACGTTAAGCGACAGCCGTAATCAGACGCTCGCCGTATGGTTATCATCATCATATTTCATCGTTTGGTTTTATAAATAGTTTTGTTGTTTTGGTTTTCGGATAGCGCAGCCACGCACAAGCGTGTGAGTTTTGAATCGTAAACAGTCGATTATTATTGTGCGTTTGTTACGAAAAGAAATGCTTCCAAACAAAGGGGGATAAATAAAGTGGTATCGATTGCCCGTGCACTTGAACGTGTTGATGGAACAGATTTCATAACCTAGCGCGCGGCAGCGGTAAACGTTGCGAGGCCAGCTGGATCGACTCAAAATTATGTCGTGTACGACCGTCGCACACCGTTGCTTTGTCATTATCCGCCCGATGTCGTCACTGCTGTTGTTGGCAGGCACAAGCCGTCGTCAGTAATTTGCCCAGTAACGTGGCGAGTAATGCGAACGATGGAAAACATTTGTGCAAAAACCGGTTAACACAACAAATTTGCTTCACACACAACGGTGCAGGGTGGAAATGGTGGGTGGTGGTGACAAACGGTTGCGACGCTCGACTTGCCTAGGAAGAACAGCACAACCGCGCTGATATAACGGTCAGCTACTTGTTGCTTCTGCCGCACACATAATCCAATCGTACAAGTGGCTTCCCACTGTCTAGATATTGTGCGCAGCGTGAGCGTAGTAGCGTGCTGAAAATTTTTAAATCCAACGAGAAGAAGCGACCGGAAAGGCGGATCCGAATGCGATGCGATGACCTTGAGGTACAAAAACCTTGAACCGGACTTGATAATTTATGCGGTTGCTTCGATGATAGTCGTCGTCTCGTGGTGCTGCTGCTGTGCGTGCGTGTATTATGATGAAAAGCAAAGCCCCCATCGCTCAGTCAAGTTGTTAAGTTTTGCTGCTAGCAAAGCAGGCAGCGCATAAGCAGTTTGTAAAACAACAGAGTGGAATGGTTTTACAACTGGATCATTTGCTAGCTGCGGATAACAATTTACTTTCCGAAAAACGAACAACCATATGACGTTAAAAAAACCTGTGATGTAAGGTGAAGTACAGTATACATTGTAACAAGTAATTCTTCGCAACATAACCGTGTCTGTTCGAAACGAATGAATGTAGCAAAACGAACTCTGAAACGCAAATCCCAAAAAGCTTCTTCCGTTTGACCCTGGGTGCCGGATTAGAGAAACGGGAAGCAGGAAGTCACGACACCCTAAACAATGCAGCCTTGCCCGACGAGTTTGCTGTCGTTAATCGAATCAATCGAAGAAGCGATCAAATAATCGATCTAGATCGAACCGGCCATATTTTCTATGCATGATTTATTCGTACATCATTTTCCATGGATGGAAGTACGACGGCACACACAACAAATGTGCCACCTCGCCCATTTCGAAGGGACACAATTCTACGGTCCATCACACTAGCGAACCTCTGTGGGGCTAAATATTGTCCCACTTTTTCTCTTCTTTGCAGCAGTAATCGATAGAGAAGTAGCCAGTTGAATGTGGGTGAGAGAGCGTGTATTAGTGCTGATACTGATAAACATGCACTGGCGAAGAGGTGGAGAATATGGGCGCCAACTAAACCGTCAGCACTCGGAGGAGGCGACTTGCGCTACAATGGCAAATGCTATCTGCTATCTAAAAACCGTGGCCCTTCGCTTCATGCTGCCCCTGTACGCTCGAATTAAACCGCAGCAGATGAGAAGACTCATTGATAGCGTTGAGTTCAACGCTGTAAGCATATTGCGCTTGTTAAAGAGTGTTGTTCCCCAGCTGTGGATTCAGGGAGCTTCGCTGCTTCTGGAATAATTGTTCGTTTATATTCAAGTAGTTAATTACGCGATCGTAACGCGTTCGTTTCTATCAAACTTACCATTCTGCTGATAAGTGAGGCATAACTTTATTGAATGTATTAGCTCGTTTTTCAGCAAGAATATTGAACCGTACGGCGGAAGTGTTCGTTTGGATAAAGGTGAGACACTACGCAAACATTGCGCAATCGGTGAAGGTTTATCGTACCCGCCTTTTTATCTGGGTGTTTGTTACTGGACAGGAAAAAGATATACATTTCTTCCGCGTTGTAAGAAGGAGAATCTACCGTGGTGACATCATCGTGCGGAGAGTTGGAATGGGGCATACATTTTGGTAAAAATATACTCAAGGAATTTCATTTCGCTGGAATGCAAGAGCAGAAAACTTCACGATCGACATTGATCACTCGACGACCACTGTTGCAAAGAACACATTCCACAGCAAACACCAAACTGTTGTATATCAAATAACCTGTCAGCATTCAAGCTTAGCACGCGCTCGATGCTTCCTTCCGCTGTCGGTGAAATGCACCCACGTGCCGGCATAAAGTTGTAACATGAGCAACACTTTCCTTGTGGCAAGAGGGCAAAGCCAGTTCCTTTTACACCGTAGGGTAGACACAACAACCACACACGGCAACACTGCTGTTACACATTCGTGTACACGGCACGGTTAGCTCGGATTGGGTTTATGTTTGTTTTTTCCTCACCACGGCCGTGCTGCTTTGGCCGGTCGGTATCGGTTTTGTGCCAGTTTTCCAGCGGCACAGTACACTTTTTCAGTGGGAGAGCAACAAGCGCGATGCTTAATTGTGTCGTTGCAATCGTTTGCAGCTATTATTAGCAGTTAACGGAGGACAAGATGTCGTAGAGAAGAGAAGCATCGGTTTTAGTACGCCGATTGTTCGTTATAGCTGTGGATGGTCCAACGCTACCTGTTAGCAACAGTTTTGTGCGTAGTCGGTGTAGAATATTACTGCTTTTTGTACGTAAGCATTACTTTAAAAGTTGATCAATATCTTCAATGTTTTAAACCATCGTTGTTAGATCGTGCAAATATGCCTTTATGGCGTAGTGTAGCTTGCTTTACGGTGCTCCAGCTGTGTAAACGAGTGCAATACAATTGCAAAGAAAATATTAGGTGTATTAATAAGTTCGTGCATTAATTACTCATCCCGTTTACCGTTGATAATGGCAATTGTGGCTTCATTTCTCTGTAATTATCTGTTCGAACGCATTAATGTGAATTTAGTGTTGTTGAATACTCTGTGTGCATCCTCTGCTGTGTTCTTTTCTTCTCATGCATACTACATGCGGCACTTTATTCGGTACTCAATTCATTACTTATCGAGCCTTTCTAATTGCTTGTTATTTATGCTAAATGGTTGGTTGAGGCTTGAATGACTTCAAGCGTTTTTGGGCGAATTACTTTTGCGTTTGTGATTAATATTCAAGGTCGTCTCGTGTCACTCTTCGACCTAAAAATAAAAAATGACTCATTTCATCCATTGTCCTCTTCTGATTCGTTCGTTCAAACTAGGTATTCTATCCAAAATGCAATATGTTATCCAAACTCAAACGAACTTATTCAAAACTTCTGATCAACTTCTAGTACGTCACAGGTAATATTTATGTTTTACCCTTCTATTATGTCCCACAGAATCCCCTTCGCGCGTAAAAACGTGTCGCCCGTGCACATATGAGAGTGGAGGCCGAAAAGCTAAAGCACAAGGCAAAGACTTTCCTTCGCACGTTAGGCGCATGCGGAGCCGACGCATCACCGAGCCACTCCCGTAGGATGGATGCACAGACGAAACAGAACTTGCAGGAGCGGCGTAAAGCCCGCTCGCTGGTAAAAACCGTCATCAATGTTGGGCACAAGTTTCTCATCCTGCTCGTACGGTGGCTTTCGCGCACGATCTATGGCGAGCACGGTAAACGCATGCCACCGATCACTAACCTCATACTGATGGAATCGGCCACCTCGCTCGCAACGAAGATTCGCACACGCAAGGTAATGGTGAAGCGCTGTGCAGAAGAACAGGGCGGAAATCACTCGATAATTTAAACCTGTCTGCCGTTTATTCTTTTTGTAGCTAACGAGCGTCGAAGTAACGCAAGCCTTCATTGACCGGTGCAGGGAAGTGAACCCGCTGCTAAACTGCGTGGTCGACGAGCGGTTCGAGGAAGCGCTCAAAGATGCGGAACGGGCGGACAAGCTGGTCGCCTCCGGTACGATGACCGTCGAGCAGCTTGAGCGCGAAAAACCATTCCTCGGTGTGCCGATATCGACGAAGGACTGCATACGGGTGCAGGGTGAGTGGTTTGAATGCACAAACTAAGTAGGTCAGCGGGTAACGAACCTTTGTTGTTGTGTTGCGTTTCATTGCACCAAACAGGCCTGCTGCACACGTCCGGCATATGGAATCGGCGCAACATACGCGGCGACAAGGATGCACGGGCGATGGAGCTGATGCGACGCGCCGGTGCCATACCCTTTGCCCTGACGAACGTGTCCGAGTGCTGCATGTGGTGAGTTCTGTCGGTACGGGCGCACAGTTGCGCTGCACGATTGCTTGAGTTTTAATTTCGATCATTCGAACACACACACCATTCTTGCAGGTGGGAAAGTGTGAACACCATTCACGGCCGTTCGAGAAACCCTTACGACGCGAATCGTATCGTCGGTGGATCGAGCGGTGGCGAAGGATGCATCCAGGCCGCGGCCGGTTCTCCGTTCGGGCTGGGGTCGGACATTGGCGGATCGATTCGCATGCCAGCCTTCTTCAACGGTATCTTCGGGCACAAGCCAACGAAATTTGTCGTCTCGAACGAGGGCCAGTACCCGGTAGCGTTGTCGGAGGAACAAAACTCATTCCTAGGTACGATAAGATTAGGCACGCACCACGGCGTTTGTACTGTTTATTAGCTAAAGCCCAAAGGTCGTTTAGCTAAACCCTCTTGAAGTGCATTCGTTATGTTTGTGTCTACCTTCGACGCTTAACGCAAGCGATTTATAGGGGCGACTTAGAAGTAGATAAGCAAACAAAGTGGCAAAATCATCGCCCTCAATGACGGTGCATATTAATTAACGGGTTTGTTTTATTCTCGCCGACCCACAGGTATCGGACCGATGTGTCGCTATGCCACCGACCTAAAGCCGATGCTGCGAATCATTTCGGACGAGAATGTGGCCAAACTTCGGCTGGATGAGCCGGTCGATCTGAAGCAGGTGAAATTCTTCTATCAAATCAACGACGGCGGTGCACATCTGGTTTCGCCCGTCGATCTGGACATACGCGATGCAATGGAGAAGGTGATGGCGCACTTCCGTGCCACGGTGAAAGCGGAAGTGAAGAAGGTGTACCTGGACAAGCTGCGCAAGTCCGCTCCCATGTGGCTGGCCAACATGAAAACCCCGTCCAAGGTGGGATTCGATTCGCAGCTTGCCAATTTGGAGGGCACAATTAATCCCTGGTTGGAGCTGGCCAAGTGGCCATTACGCATGTCCAACCACACGCTGATCGGCATACTGACCGCGCTTTCCGAACGGGGCGGCGTAAAGTATGGTTCGGAAGAGTACCACCATTACGTGCAGCAGAAGCAAGAGCTCGTGAACGAGTTCCGCGATATGCTCGGTGAAACGGGTGTGTTTATCTACCCGACACATCCGACGGTGGCCCCTTACCACAATGAGCCGCTGATCCGGGCGCTCAACTTTAGCTACACCGCCATCATCAACGTGCTGGGACTGCCGGCGACGGCCGTACCGTTGGGTTTGGGGCGGGAAGGACTACCGATCGGGTTGCAGGTGGTGGCAGGCGTGAATCAAGACCGCCTGTGCCTTGCAGTGGCTTGTGAACTGGAACGTGCCTTTGGTGGATGGGTTGCACCGGAGGTGAAAGCCTAGAAACGTGGACTATGCAAACCAGCAGACTGTCTTTTTTTAATGCAATAAGCACGTCACACACACCGGCTTGCCGATATACCTGTTTTGGTAAGGGCGCGAACAAACACGTTGGTTGTTCCAATTAAAACGAACAAGGATATAGATGTATTTTGGCCGTGTTAACGTTTTTGATTGAATTCTACTGAAAGCTGTTTTATGTATGGGATGAAAATAAATTCTACAACGGAAAATTACACGTTTTTTATGTCTTGTTGTTTTATAAAGCGATCACACTCGAACGAACTAGAATTTTAAATTTTATTTATATTAGAAAACTATTTGTGCTCTTGTGAAACAAAAGACGAAAGGTTGCAATAAATAAGTTAGAATCACTAGACACCATTTCAACGCACAAAACTGAAATAAACTGGGTGCTTGTCATACAAACGGTTACTGGAAGTTCGCTTAATTAAATCATATCTTATTACACGGTGCAAAACAAGATCCAATGTAGAAGTCTCAAACAATATGTATATGTTAAAAAATATGTTTCTTCATCTAACGCTTTCCACTCTTGGTTAAGCGGGTAAACGATTAAAACACAGAAGTTGTTTCCATTCACAACAGTATTTCGGCTAAGATCTAACCACACTTGGAAGATTCCTTTAACGGTATAATGCAATCATCAACGATTTTTGCGAGAGAGTAATTTAAAAGTGAGCAAATTATTTGCTACTTAATTCTGCCTCCTAAGGTTACTATAATTCCTAACAGTTCTTCCCGCTTGGACCGTATCACATCGTACCGGGCACTGCGCACTCCCTCGATTTTGCCACTTTTGCGTATCTGTTGTGCTACGGCATCGACCGTGCACAGCACATGCACACCACAATCGTATCCATTGCTCTGCTGCAGGCAGTCCCCTGTGCGTAATTGTGCATCCGGACAGTAAAGGGCCCGCTTCAGCACCGTCACCAGATGCCGCGCGTACTCAGCGTTTGCATTGCGTGAAGAATCGAAATGGTAGAATGCTTTCTCGCCACGGGAAAACACCAGCAGGCTCCAGTGGGAACCACCGGCCCGATCCGCCAACTGGTTGTCGTTTAGCGCGAAAAACACGAACGCTCTGTGTTGGGCGCGCAGCGGTTCCAGAAATATGCCGACCTCGTCCTGTGCCACCATCCGGATGCACTGGGTAACTTCCGGGCTGACAAACAGCAGGTCGTGCTCGTTTTCAAATATTTGCTTCTCGAGATACTCGAAGTAGAACGAAATGATCTGATCGTTCAGCCAGTACGGACCTTTTAGCAGATCCACGTCCGACAGGCGGAGACACGACTCGTGATAACTGAGCGCCACTTCATCGTTCCGGTGCGAAGACATCTTTGTACAGGGCAGGTAAGTGAGTGGGTTTGCCTATATAATAACAATTCTTGAAACAGGTCCCAGCGAAGGCTTTTGGCTAAGCTATAATTGGCGAACTTGGTCCGAAATTTTCTTCACTTCCTGACACTTGGCGGTGTTCCAGGTTTCAAAACAAACAACCACCACCAACAACGGTGTCATAACAATCGGCAATATGCATTTGACAGTTGGTTTGAAGCATGCGTAAAAAAATACCTTTATGTAAAACAACTTACCTTTGTGATGGATAAATAGAGCAATCGTGAATACAAACGGCACGTTCTTACACGGACAACTTCACTCACGACACGTGTCACAGAATTCACGCACTTTTGCACCACATTCGTCCAAAAATACCGCGATCAAAACTGAAGGTGCGCGAATATTCCTTCAAATCAATGCAGCTGATGTTTTGCACTGTGTGCGGTTCGGTGGAACATGTCGAATGACAGTTTTGCGGATTTTTTATTTGAACGACGATTTCATTAGTGACGTTTTTAACGAAAACTTTTAAATTACTACTGTTTATTTTTGTAACGGTCCTAAAATGATGTACTTCGAGCTTGGAGCTTAGATTTACAGCGTAGGTTGCAACTTTAAATTTTAATTGAATTCTCCTAACATAATCAAATAAATACGATATCATCAACTTATAACGAAACAGTTCGAACGCATTTATCAACCAAAGAAGTCGTATCTAGAGCGCTCGCTAGATGTTGTAGTTATCAGTGAATCATATTCATAATTACATACTTTGAGAAATTTCTCATGAGATCATCTCATCTCATCAATATCCTTCAAATTTCTGTCTAATTCAATGGGCCACTAAATGTGGCAATCTTATTTGTATGCCGAACTGCATTACAAATCATTTTAAAGCATTGGTTGTAAATTAAATATAAATTGCGTAATTCGTTGTTATATGGAAAGAGGTCATCACTATCATCAGTAAACCGTCACGGTGGCCAGTCCAGATGGCAAGCAAATGAAACGGTTTGATTATATGCATAAATCAAATCAGCACGACATATCAGCTATTATCAGCCTACATGAACACACGCATGATCGCAATCGCATCCCTCAGCTCGATGGGTAGTTCTTGTATGAGTACGAAGCAATTGTTCCGTGTTTTGATTTTCGCTGTTTGGTAAGTGCTTGATTTTGAATTCGAAAATGGTCCGGTTGTAACTGGTAAACAAGCGAGCAATCGAACAAGCGACTTGGGGCGGCAGTTTTTGCTTCTTGTTTGGAAAATGCTCTGCCGAGGTTATCGCCGCTACACCCGAAGGGCGCTGCGAACCATGAATTACGCGATGGCCAGCCACCAGAGGAAGGAGACTAACTATGGCCGACCGATCAATGTAGTGTGCGGTTTTAAAACGTTAAAGTGTTTAATGTTGCACTAGTGCAATCAAATGATAAGATGGGAGCGTTCCATCGTAAACAAACCATGTTAGGCCTTAGCCAATGTTCATGGCGTTGTTTAAATGATGATAGAAGCATTCACGTTTTCTAGTTTTGTCTGAAACTAATTCCTCTGTAGTTAGAATTGCGACCATTAAACGATTTTAACGCAGCATAGCTTTGCTGAAATTGATCCTGCTTACTTCTGTGCACGTCTTCAAGCTTTGGACTGAACCACGTTCAGAACATCATATGCATAGCGTATAGTCGTGCGAGAAATCACATTCAACACGACCCTTTTGGCTCTGTTGCATTGTACTATGGAATCAACAAATCGTTTTCTTCTTCGCCGCAGTGTTCTCGAAAATGTTACGTCTAATAGCTCCAGACGCAGGGATGATCAAACATCTCACAAATACACTCGGCTAGGGTGGCTGATAAGCCCGTGGGAGTAGTGTATTGTGATCGCGGTGTCTGAGCAAGCGATCGTATGCAAACCCATCTTCGAACCATCAGCACTGGACTGGCTACGGCGATGATAACCTCCCGTCCGACTACGGAACTCGGGACCATCGCATTGATAAGGTGGGCCGCTGTTGCGCGTGTCGGTGTGAAGGATCACTCTCGCGCGAACCTCCGTTCCACGATCATAAAAGCTGATCCGGACCAAGTGAAACTTTCCAGTCGTTGTTTGTTCATCGATCGCTACAACCAAAGCCACACTTCCTCCAGGGCCTGCTCATACGCAACGCCAGTAGCCTGTGTGTGTGTGTGTGTATGTGCGCATTGTTGTGTGTGTGTGTGTTGTAAAGAAGTCTCGTGTAATAGTGCGCAAAGACATTGATGCGTTCAATGTGTTGTGAACAATTGTAGATTTCATGTGACTTCCCATTGACCCGAACCCGACCTGCAGGACTTCTCACATCATCTGTGATTTAAGCGTACAAATAAGTCCCATACCGAAACCACGTGGTGGTTCGTTGGCTGTTTCCGCATATTCCGGAGAACCCTAAGCAACTGCAGCCGTTTTTTTTGTGTTGTTGTTGTGATTCTCTTACTCTACAGCAAATAGAGACTGTTTAACTGATACGTCCGCCCATCCATCGTTTTGTACCTTGTGTGCCCAAGAACTGAATGGTGAAAGAGCCTCAGAGTAGTAGCAGTGTGAATTATTTCCACATAGTCAGTTCGTTCTGTTTGGCGTCCACATTGTTCGACATTTGCGAAGGTACGATATCACCACACCGAGTTCTCAGTCTGTCCCTGTGTACGAGTGGAACGATTTGACTGTGCTATCGGGGAAGCTTTGACTTAACCGGCCATTTTATTGTGCATGTACTATTTTCAGATTGTTGCAAAATGGCTTGCCTTCCACAGTCAGCATTCGCGGTGCACAAGATCCGGCAGGCACAGAACGACAAGGATCTCACCGTTGCTCGCATGACGGGTGATAAGCAAGGTCCGAGATATTTAAACAAGAACAGTAAGTGTGCGTTCCGGTAGTGTCAATCACTTTACGATGCAAGGTTACTAGAAGTCATATTGTTTGCCCATTTCTTTCCCCCTTCTTCCACAGCTCTCGACCTCACACCGGTCAAGTACAATGGGAAGCTGATGAACAGCATCTGGGGCTTGTACAATCGCTACTCGCCGCACAACTTCAAGAAGAACAATGGATCTTACGGTGGTTTCTTTGGCATGCAACAGCCGTAAGTGTGCTACGAAACCGATGCCTTTTTATAATCCACTGAATGGTTGTTACATTACGCTCATCTGCTTCTTCCAATAGATTTGCTGTTGCATGCTCTCCGATGGAGAAAGAACTACCGGTTACCAATCCAGCCGACCAGAATTAGATTGGAGCATAAGACGTCTCGGCGAGATGTACCGTTTCTAGGCTCAAACATACATAGTGTGTAGAATCCTGATTGTGATTTATTGGAATAATAAACGGTTTATTCTGTAACTTTAACTGGTTTCTTTTTCTGTGGCACTTGCCCGGTGCTCGCCCAAAAGGAAAGCTTTAACGTCTTAAAAGAGACTGATTACGAAACGTTGGGGCACCCAAAATGTGTAAAACAAAAATGGCAAAACATTTGAACGTATGACCCACAAGGTTCAAGGACTTTCATTTGAAAAGTCAGCTCAGCTGATAACATTTCGCAAATGGGTTGCATGAGATGTAGCGTGCACAAGGAAGCCTCGTCACATCCCACCAGACAATGGAAAAGAAGCTTTAGTTATAGAATTTAATTTTGGGATTTTTTTTTTCTTCCAAAGCACTGGTAGTTTTCTAACATCTTTTTTCATTTAGACATCAAATCTCCGCTCCGTCAGTAGTGCGCTTGTTGATTGCGCCTAAAGGTATGCAATGTGTTTGTTCGTATCTTGATCAGGAAGACTTAGAGGTGTTGTTGACTTCTGATATCGACGTTTACAGAGAAATAATTATTCAGGTGAGTGGATCATGATCACGAGAACTGCTAATATTTTATTGAAAAAAATATAAATATCCCAAAACAGTCCTTTTTCACTAAAATAAAAACTTTTCGTTTGTAAACATTGATATTTCTTCCAAAACGTTAAATTTAAAGGGGCAAGAGCCTTTAATGTTAAGTACAAGAATGAGATTGTTCTTTTTGATTTTTAGTATCAATTGTCCAATAGTAGTTAGATGTGGGTACAGTGGATTTAATTTTAGAATTTTCACTCTCCGAATATTTTGATGATTTTTTTTAAATATTTTATATAATATAACATAACAATTAAATTAATAAACATAACATTACAGATACATTTAGTTATGCTGAATACGATTATTGTGTCAAGCTGTTAATCACACATTAACAGCGCAAATAAATAGCGCAAAATAACCTTTCTTTTAAGTTGATGAATGGTGAACTCATCACCGTGTGCAAACGGCTCACTAGTGAGAGCGAGAAAATAGTCACCAATCTCACGAGGAGCAACGCGTTGTTTAAGGGTGAGGGTGGAAAATTATCATAACCCACAACACACACACACACACGCAGGAGAGACATCGCAAAAGGGTGCACGTGAGTAAGAGCTTGCCAGCGTATGTGTGTGTGTGTCAAGAAAGAGCGGGCGGCAGTAGAAAGAGAAGCTGCACTAGGGGTGAAAATAACAAACCACCAAGCAACCGAGTGAGATGAAGCGCGCTGAGAACGAATGTAGGGGCGCGCGAGAGATAATAGGAAAAATTCTGAGCAGAAGGAAGGTAAGCAAGCGCTTTTTCACTCGCCCTTTGTATGGGGGTGGTTTTGCCAGTTTCGATCTGCTTGTAGGTGAATGAACACCAGGCGTAATATCGGTGCGAGTGCGCTATTGTTTTCCGAGTTAGTGTGTGATAGATACAGCTTGAAGGAGGAAAATCACAACTGAAGTTATCTTTCGAAGCAAATTGTCGCGTCGTAATCGTTGTGGTATAATTATTTAACAAAACAACCGAGGCACGCTCGCGTGTGTGTGCCTGACTGTCTGTTTGCTTGTCCGCGAGTGAGGTGCAAATTAGCATTCAAGTAGCGCGCACACACGAAAAATCAAGATGGATATCGGAGGCGCATACGGTGGTGGTAAAGCGGGTGGTGCATTCGATCCGATTGCATTCGTACAGCGTCCAACGGTCATCTTGCGTGCCGTTTGCTGGGTTAGTATCCGATACCGAACGGGATGTTAATTAAGAATGGCCACTACAATTGTGGGCTTCCTGCCTTCGGCTGGCTGTGTGTAGGAATACGAGAAGTATTCTCGCTTCTTTCTTCCCTGTTTTCTTCCCTTGCATGCAATAAGCGACCTTCCTCCGGAATAGGACGAAAATCGATTTTCCTGGTAGAGTTAGAGTTGCTCCATCATGGTACGGTTCTCACGCGCGCCTTGCGTTCACGCGCTTACGCTCATACGCTCCGGTTCACTCTCACCGGGCACTCTCCCGTGAGTAGTGAGTGAGCATTCGCTTCGGTTGCGGTTGAAGCCGATCGAAATCGAACTTCTTGTGTACACATTTGTACGCTCCTGGTATGCCAAACTGCAACAGAGCACGTATTTTAATGGTCGTTTATCGAGTTGTGTTGATAATGCGTTCAATACGAAGTCGTTTTTAATTACATTTTACGCTCATTTAATTAGTAAAAAAATAAAGCTTCTTCGTATTGGTATATTATGTTCCACAGAGCTTCTTTCATAGAGTATAACTCACTCTTGGCTGTACGTTTTTTCTTCTGCGATTAATTTCCATTAATCGAGAAACGGAACTCTCACGTGCATCCTTCCCGCACGTCCGTTTACATAACAATGTCAATACATTAATACTCTATTTCCATACAAATATTTCGATAGTTCTGCGGTTGACAGTAATACCTGCTCCAACTCTCCTGGGTTGCTACACTTCCGCCGCGTGAGACGAATTGCTATTTCAATGGTTGGTGGGTAACAGTGTGGGTACCCTGTGACATAATAATATGGACGCACGGGTGTCAACGGCGATGGCACTGCGAGTGATTCCATCCGAGAAGCTTTCAACTGGTTGTGAACAAGAGCAAAAGAACCAATAACAACAACAACAAAATACACACACACACACGCATATATATAGATGGAAGAAGAAAAAAGAAGAAGATACCACATTTCGCGTGGAAAGGTCTTGGAATGCTTGAAGAATTTTCCGAACTTGTTCGCACTTCCTGCTTTCCTTTCCACCCGTGTGACCATGTGAGTTTGCCCTTGCCATTTGCCATTCGATGGTGAGATTCCATTTACGTCCGCGAGGACACACACATACAGCGCGCTGAACAGGACAGAATTCGATTCGTCTGCGGTCCGAAGAGCGTACCAGCTACGGGGAACCTTCCGCTACAGCTTGGGATGCGTGAGTGCTGGCATTACTGCTTCCACCCTACATTCGTACACCATTCATCTTGGGACTTGGGCTGGTCTTCTCTATGGCGCCCCTGAATGTGCCATTTGATGGGAGTTTTATTGATTTGGACAGCGTTTTTTTGTTAGTTCGTTTTCCCTTGGGGGAAATTGGAGGACGTGTGAGGATGTGAAGGGACAGGCGAGACAGACCCGTCGAGGTGGGTACGAGAAGATCGTGCTAAATGTGACGGGTCCATTATTAACTTCAGCATCTTGTCACGAACAGTCCGTGGCTGTGGAATACGCAGTACTGATACAAAACGAATGGTCTGATGATAGTTCGTTAAAGCTACCACTAGAATATTCTGGACAGTTGAAGAATATGGTTGGAATTCATAGAAAATAGTAGAACTGTATTATATGTTAATTTCAATTTGAAACCCTTAGTACCTCTCACCATTTGACAGCTGTCAAGCAAGCTATGACACTTTGAAATAGTAAATCTAATTGTTTGTATGTGTGTGTGATCTATTCCAAATAATTAATTTTGCAGCAGCAGTGCACACGATTCAAATTTAATCACCCGAGTGCGCGTGCTTTAGAGCTTATTCCAGCCAAAAACCCCTTGAAAGTGAACCTTTCATCAAGCCCATTTCGATAGAATAACTTTGCACGATAGGTTCGATCCTTCCTTGCGCGTTGCTTTAATCCATAAAAGATACCCAAAAAAGGGTCAAGCATTCGCCAGCAAGGCCTAGGAATGGACTATGGGTGGTATATATCGATTGAGAATGTCATCAGGATTCATCTCCACTTAGCTAAAGTGGTGTCACGTCGCACCTGACTGAAGCTCACCTTCTTTAGGGTGGCAGCCACCGTTACATGTGATTTGTTTTCTTTTCTTTACCACTTTCTACTATACATATCCGACACCCGTGCCACACTCATTAAAACTGCCCGTTTTGCATTTTTGTCAGCTATTTGCGATCATCGTGTTCGGATGTGTATCGTCCGAAGGTTGGCGGGAGGAAGCGAACGGCAAGGAGTATTGCATAATTAATCGCGATGGTAATGCCTGCAACTATGCGGTCGGTATCGGTGTGATCGCTTTTCTCGCCTCGATGGGCTTCATTGCGGGCGAGTATCTGTTCGAGCAGATGTCGTCGGTCAAGACGAGAAAGCACTACGTGCTAGCGGATCTAGGCTTTTCTGGTAAGTACGGCACGACCATACCATAAAGTTAGTTGTTTAGAATTTTTAAGTATTTATGATGTGCAAAACATCATCGGAAAATAAATTACTAGAACACAAGCTCTTTCGGTAGCTCAAAACTCCTGAAAGTATGCAATCACATTCAATGAGCACATCTTCTACTAACACTACAAAGAGAAGAACAAATGAACATATGAAAGAAGTTTGCATATTTTTAGGCGAAAGAAATTTGAAATCAGCTTAGAACGCTGTAACATTCAAATTTATTTGTAAAAAAGCAATAAAATTATAAAATATTAACTTTAACGTAATAGTTTTAAAGTGAACATAAACATCAGAGATCAGTGCTGTCGTCGCTTGTAAATATATAATTTACTAGCGAGATCACGCAAATTCATGTTTCAATGATGTCAATTTTAGCATTCTGGTCATTCCTGTTCTTCATCGGCTTCTGCTATCTTACCAACCAATGGGGCAAAGCGGACGATCCACCGAACGGCGAAGGCGTTAACAACGTGCAAGCTTCCATCGTGTTCTCGTTCTTCTCAATCTTTACCTGGGCCGGCTGTGCGTACTTTGCGTTCCTGCGCTTCAAGGCCGGCGTAGATCCATCGTTCTCCTCCACCTACGAGTCGGATCCGAGCGCCGCCCAACAGTATGCGGCCTATCCGGCCTCGAACGATAATGACCAATTCCAGGAGGCACCGTTCTCTGGCCAACAGCAGCAGCAACAGCAACAGCGAGGTAAGCAAATGCAAAGTACAACACAGATAAGACCACTGCGTGNTCTCAATCTTTACCTGGGCCGGCTGTGCGTACTTTGCGTTCCTGCGCTTCAAGGCCGGCGTAGATCCATCGTTCTCCTCCACCTACGAGTCGGATCCGAGCGCCGCCCAACAGTATGCGGCCTATCCGGCCTCGAACGATAATGACCAATTCCAGGAGGCACCGTTCTCTGGCCAACAGCAGCAGCAACAGCAACAGCGAGGTAAGCAAATGCAAAGTACAACACAGATAAGACCACTGCGTGTGACTCATCCACGTTTCTTTTTCTGCAGACTATTCGCAGCCTACGTACTAAGTAAGATGATCCGATTGTATCCGCGTTGCATCAGTTGGACAGGCTTATGGGCGAGCATGGAAACGAAAGCTCTTTTTAGCCGACATATTGTAAATGTTTTGCAGTTGAAAACGAAAACTCTTCCTTGGGCAATGGATAAGACAACACTGAAACGAACGTGATGGTATTAGTAGATGAGTTCATTTCATTATTCTGGTTGAACTATAAGGGACCTAATTTGATGTGACGTTCCTCTCGATGCCATTTGACAGATCAGATGACAGATTTGGAAATGTCAATTTAAGATTTGGTTGCTACTTAAATACATAAAAACGAACTGCAGTAAATTCCTACCGCAAGTAAGAACCAAAAGCTAAACCTAATAATAGGATAGAACCCTGATTACGGTCTACCTGTTCTTTTCTTTCTTGTTTTTTTTTATGAGTACTTAAATTATCACTCGGTTTGTTTCCATAGTACGATAATGCTCGAAACTATAACGATAACCTTCCATGAGAGGTTCGGAACAGGAAAAAAGTATATTTAACAAGTATGTTACCAAAGAGTATTGGCATCACACCGAAGCGTGTTGAGCGATGTGTGTGTAATGAAAACAAAAAACAAAAATGGCTAACACGTGTTTGTAACTGTAGTATGAATGTAAAAAAAACATGTATGCAAACTCAATGACTTTGCATGGTGTTACTAAAGGAAAAACAAACAAAGCATCATTAACGTCGTAGGCATTTGGAGCAACGGAACAGTGCAAGATGGCGCTAGGGAATTAATCCTTCCGAATTTCACAAAACATATAAAACATTCAGTTTGTTTGGAACAGTATGAACAGAAACGGAATATATGCCCATTGGAAGGACTGCGAGCAAACCAATATTACTCAACATTCCGGTCAGTTGATAGATACTTTGCAAAACCAGAACACATTCCCTAAACTATTTGCCATTTTAACGTGTAATGAAATGGATTGGAAGAAAACAACCGATGAAATTTCAATAATGAGGAAAGGATAATAACTATCCACTAGCGATTATTTTGCAAAACCGAACATTTAGATAATCCTTAGCATAATGCAGTTTGAGTTAGTAAAACAGTTGTAAGCAGAAGAATATTTATTACAATTTAAAAATAAACTATTTTATTTATTTAAACAGTTGACGATCAACCGGTATCAAGCGCTAAAACAATTTATAGTAAGTTAAATATTATAGTGAAAGGTCGTTACATCCATGCAGCCATAATGAGCATCGGCTAGCCAACAGCGTTAGGCTTTTAGTTTGCTGATAAATGATCAAGTTTGCAAGACTTTACATGCGACGGCGATCCTGTGCAATAATCAAAGGAAAGTGGGTAATGCATCTTCATCGGGAAAATCCATGTTATTCGGCAAATAGAATCAGCCATATCGAATCTCAATCTCTTGCCCACCTGCATCATCATAACTCCGGTACAATCGATTGCTTCACACATTATGGCGCTTTTGGAGCTGGATGCTAACAACTCATACGTGAGCGAACCCTTATGCGGTCGATGGAGTGGAACACATTTGTCGAAATATTTGTCAGCAAATGCGGGTACGCAATAAAGCTCACCACCTGTAAAACCATCATACTTTATATGCTTAAAGTACCGAACATGTGGTTAAATCTTATGAAAGCTGGTTATCATTACGAATGCAAAACAAAACAAAAAGTAAACTCTCACATAGTTGTACTGCAACAATCATAAATATTCTTACACAGTGCTAAACCGATCGGGTTGCGTGTTGTTTGTGACGGGATTATCGCATGCAGATAAATTGTACTTTTGGATTGATATCAGTGCGCTTGCTCTCCAGCAGCAGGGACCTACACGCCCGACGTACGTTTGATGGCACATTTGGAGAGAAAACACATAAATGTCAATGCTCATGGTAAAACACACACACTCACACAAAATCCACAATCTCGTACACAAACACACACTCGTTGCTAAAAGAAATAATTATTGATAATAATATTATTAAACGATCAAAAACATACAAAACGGAAACACAAATCGGATCAAACAAAATGAAATGCATAAGAAGTATGAAACGTAAAAAAAACAAAACTGTGTGTTCTATAGCTGACATGTAAAAGAGCGTTAAGAAAATATGATTAGGACAAAGCAAACCCAAAGCAAAAAACGAATATAAGACGAAGATAAAAAACAACATACTTAGATGAACGGAGAATAGATTAACACAAAAACAAAAAACAACTTGCATACGAGAATAGCATGTAAACATGCAATAAAACACAAAACAACAACAGAACAACAAAAACTCCTCCAATACTCTCCTGATTTGATTTATTAAATGATAAGCATAGTTATTTGGAAAGCATTTAACATCAGTTCGATACACAACATCACGTGACATATTTTCAAGGCAAACATACACACACACACGCAACCAAAGCGAACGAACGAACAAACAAGAAAACAAAAACAATGTTATAAATATACATCGTGCACTATTTATATATGAATTACAAGTTTCACGAAGCTGAAAGCTGCAAAACAGAGAGCGAAAGGAAAGCTGTTAAGCGTAAAACACAAAAGTCTAAGTCACTCTCGAACAATGAAAAACAAACAACAAGCAAACAAACACTATGCAGAAACATTGACAAATACACGTACGTTACCGTTGAACAGAGAGTATAGAAAAGACAAAAAATAAAATGAAACAAAAAAAAAGATCGATATATTTACTTGCTGGTTGCATTGTAGTGAGCATTCGTTTCGTTGTTATCAAGTGTGCGAAACCTATTGTAAATAGAAACAATAAGGACGACAAACCAAAACAAAGAAGTGTAGTAGCAAGAAGCAAGGAGACAAAGCTAATATGACAAAGAGATGAACAATTGGTCAACCTACGTGGCTATCGTAAACTAACGTTGAACACAAACACAAGCGATTCAAGAAAAAATTACATTGGTGCTTGTAAACAATGTTTAGTTTTGCTGCATAGAGTGTGATAATTTGCTGTACGTATTTGTTTTTAAATAATTGAAATGAGTTATTCTTTAACATCTTCTAGGGCCGTTTTATTTTAAGTTTGAATGAAACCAAAAATCCATTATTCAGCTTTAATTATTTACAGCATGATCTAAATAATTTAATTCTACTGTTTTGCGCTTTCTCAGCGGCTAGCGACAACAAATGTGTTTGTGAACAATAAAAAACAAACAATTTATGAGTTACTAAAGACATACTAACAATTTAATTTTTTTTTTGCTGTAAATTAGTTGTTAACCAAATCGGTACGAATGAAATGGGTATGGAACATACGTTAATAAATAATACCAAATAAAAACAAAACCCTTGAGAATATTAGTTGATTTTGAATGATGATGGAATTGATGGTTTAAAGGTTTTATGAAATAATAACATGATAATAAATACTTCAAGATATTATTTACACCTTTTCGATTTTAAGTATAAACTAAGTTGCTGCATATACAATATCCATCCTCCTTAGTATTTGATTTTTCGATAAACACATACGTATCCCTGATAGATCGTGTGATTATTATAACTTCGACAAGATCAAGTGTTACCCGAAATTGATAACGATTACCAGATACCAGGGTAGGGATGTGATCCATGAATGATGATACTTCCTTATGCGTGCAGTACTTGAAGTTGAACTCATTAAGGTAATTCCTTTTTCATCTTTCTGTTCATCAAGCTTGAAATAGATCTTTCCATCCAACGTAAGCTGACCCTTGGATTATCAGTTATTATTAATAGATCCACCATGTAGTTCTGCCTTTGGATTACAATGAGTAACATGCTAGCCAAGCTAACTCCACAGCAATGTGAGGGAGCTCTGAGTTACCACAATCTGCAATTGGTACTGTTTCAACCCGTTTTTATCGTCTGTGCGATTTATCGGACAATAACATGTACCACTTGCTATGAAGTATTTGGGGCGTCAACATGACGTAGCTTCTGACGTAGTAGGTCAAGATAAATTTAAAATACTCTGTATGATAACATCTTAAATATCGTAGGAATTTTTGTTAGAATTATGGCACAATACACCAGAGTACGGCGAGAATAAGATGTCCTTTCACAGCTTGGGAAATGAATGGACCGGATTGATGTCTCTTTTTTGTTGGTTTGCTTTTTCGGGCTAATATTTAGTGACTTTATTTATTCTGTGCTACATAAGAGAATACCAGATGGGGTTTGTTATAGGTCATACCGTGTGAAGGTTATTGCCATTAACTATTTACACCTTACACATGAAGAAGATTCTTTGTTGCGTTAAAAAAAAATCTCTGAATATGTTTACGAATGAGAACAACCGATTTCTCTGCCATTTCCCTGCAAAACGTACGTTGAAGGTGAGTTGAATATACCAATGGTTAGCCATCCGAAAGGCTTCAGTTCCTTCATCCGGTTAAACGAAACAACACTTTTAAAATATTGTTTATTTTTAGAGCTGCTTGCTCGACCCGATTGCATCACGATGTTTACCCGCGCTGTTGTGCTGCTCTACCATCGTACATACATGGGGCACATAAAACGCGCCTTACAATCTGCGATGCGCCCATAATCTATTTTAGCGTTTCCCGGAACGCCGACGCGCCGGCAAAAGTGCTTATGATAATCAACCGCTCCACCCGGGATTTCCACCCGAACGGTGGTAAGTTTACTCTTACGCGCAGACGCGCATGAAGGCATCACTTGGAGGATCACCTCGTTGAAGCCTACGGGCACGTCAACAAGCCAATATTTACCCATCAATTTCTATCCGACCATGTGCGCCGTCTGTGTGCGCATATTTTTTTTTTAATATTTTTGTTTGTTTCGCGCTTTATACGTCTCGGTACTTATGGCAGCGGTTATGGCAGAGCATAATTTTTGCACGGTTAATGCAAAGAATCGGTTGACTTAAGGCATGGAGCGAATACAATAAATTCCGCAGAAACGATACGGCACCGAGAAATCTAAATTGTCCGCTGGTAAGGGTTTTACTTCACAACAACACGCCAGGGGATTCTTGTTATGGCAATTTTTCGCGACAGATTGTGAATTGGAACCCTGTTGAGTTGTGACACCCTTCCAAAAGGGCGTTGTATTGTGATCAAATAAAAAACACTTTACATTTGCTAACACGGTTTCGTTCAACATAGCGAAGATTTTATAGCACTTCTTGTGGAATAAATTTCACACCTTACCTTATTTGCCGTTTTCGTTACGAAATAGAAATTGCTCAAATCTTACAAAGAATGCATTTTTTTATGAGTAATGCATAGTTCATGCTACAAATGCGTATATATATTTGTCCTTTAATACCGTTGGTAAAAAAAGACTTCTGTAAAGACTCTTTAAAGACTGTTTTAATCTGCTAGAATATCTGAGGTTGTCCGGTAGTATTCTCATGTAGTGTCCAATACACCTTGCTACGATGGGTTTAGTTATCGAGGGCACTAATTAGGGTATAATCAGGGGTTTCATACAGGTGATAAGCCCGTACATTGGCCATTCTCGCATACAGGTTTAACATGGTCTTTCAACCATGACTAATCGAAATTTATTTTTCTTTTCCACACACAGATAGAACTTGTATATGTCAATTTTAAAGAACGATAATCTATTTTAAATTTTTAATTCATGTTTATCATTGTTGTTTTTTTAACTTCTAATTATTTAAATCGTATTTACCAAAAATATTATCAACTCAACTAAAATGTTTGTATCAAAATTAAAGAAATTGTTTTTTTATCTAGTTGAGACTATAATATAAATTATTATTTAAAACAATATTTAAGCAACATTTATATATTCCTACCGAGTATGCCCGGGATAAGGCAATCAATAAGGAGGAAATGCCTTATATAATTGTCTATGTATTCCGTCAACACAAGCGGTGTTAAAGCTACATTTCATTAGAACAACGTCAATTGAGTTGCATCACCAACAGCGATGTCAGTGAATCTTAGAAAATGAAGCCGCTTCCCATCACCTTCATGAAACATACAAAGTAACCGCATTCTATCGACACTTCTATTGCTATCAAGAATCATTCAAATCCATCAATTTTAGTGATTGTCTTTTATTAAAAAAAACAACACAAACAACGGAGCGGGAATGCAAAAAAGCTCCGGCAAGCGTATACCAGCGCTCCATTAGTATTCTGCGAAACGACGACAAAACATTAAACACGTTCAGTTTCATCTTTTCAAGTTGTTGTTGTTGTGTAGCACCGGGTCCCGGCAAAAGTGATTCTTTGCATAACCGCATTAACCGCACCGTGGAAGATACGTTCGTTGCCATAGAGATGAAGCTTACCGCCAATGTCAGCTTGGCATCGGTATGGGGAAAACCCACACAAAAAAAATCACACACACACACCGTCGTGTGGACCGTTTCCGGCGAGATATCTGATCGATTCGACGCACCGGTCGAATGGAACATAAATTTGGATGACGTACGGTGTTGTTTGGGTTGTGTGTTGAGCTTCGATCGTCATACGGCACAACAATCACAAACCACCGTCACCACCACCAATCCCCATTTGCCGCCCATTTGTTACGATCGTTTTGTGTGACGATCGCGGCTAAAATGGCCGACAAAGAGCGATGGGAAGCTGCGTGTGCACCTTCAGGCCGATTGGCGTGCGAAACCGAACCGTTGATAAAGTATTTAAATAAACCGTACCGCACGGTTGAGCGAATCAGTTGACGAGCCATAGTGCAAAGGCAAAGATCCGCAGTGTGTAGTGCGCGCGCGTGTTAAGGTACTCCATCGATCGATCGAACGACGGCGACGGATGCGATTGTTTTGCTGGTGGTGTGTGAAATTTTGTTAAGCGTACGTGTTGACAGTATTGGTGACGGGTAGCGATAGCGACAAGCGCTGTATCTCCATCACCAACACCATCATCATCATCATCATTCGGCTGATAGCATCGGTAACCAATTGACGCAGGAGTTGGTAAATGGTGAAGACTGACAGTTACAAAGTGAAGCGATCGCAAGTGAGCGCATAAGTGCGGACGCTGGAACCGGATTCTGGACGGAATCTTTTCGCCGTCGTCGACAAAAAAATCAGACCACAATCAGCCGTTGAGCGAAGCGCGCGTGGTGGCTACTGCGATTTCCCAAGTGCCAAAGACTCGAGTGTAGTGAAGAGTAGTGCAGTTTAGTGAAACATACACACGCTGTGTGATCGTTGGAACGTGTGGACCGAACAGTGATTGGATTCAGTACAAAAAAAAACAGGCTAATTAGTATTCAAACACACGATGAAGCTGCTTATTTTGATTGTGGCAACGTGCGTTGTGGGAGGTAAGAACTCGTTAGTGCTGTACATCACACTGGGCAATGCTCATCACTTCATAATTCCGGGCGATATTTTGATTTATTGAATTGCTTCTGGTTGCAACCCCTTTTTGCTGATTTTTTTTTTTCTTTGGCTTAACGACCTACCAGGTCATGCCGGCCATCAAATGGCTTACTAGACTATTAGATACCACGTAGTTGCATAGTCAGTGCTCACTACGGGGGAACGGTCCGGATGGGATTTGAACCCGGTCCGGTCGTGGTAGGGACTAGCGCCGTTTCCAAATACACCACCGAGCCGCCGCCCTGATTTAATTTAATATAATTATTTTTTATCAATCGAAATTGGGTTATAATTGGAGTCAATGGATTTTTGATGAAAACCTGATTGAAAAGACTTTCAAAATGTTTATGATAATTTTGGTTTACTTAATTGTTAAATTAATGCAAATAAAATTTTGTTTTCAATGTTTCGAATAAACTTTTCGAATCTTGAATGTGTTATAAGTCAGTGAAACTGAATATTGACTAAACTAAATTCAAACTAAAATTAAAGAACTGAATACAAAATGTTTACAGTTTTAAATTGTTTAGCAACACTTAAATCAATATGTCATTGTAAGGACACAAAATTAAACAACAGAATACACAAGGTATATATATATAATCAACATTATTATGCCCGGAAGTGGGTAAAAACATGGGCACAGTAAATTTCCAAAAAAAACACCATAAGCGAAGCATGATTAAAGTAAGCCATGGTAAATCGGTCACTCCGGGCTTGGGATGACGCCATCGTCGCGATGTCTGTGATGGGAGGGCAAATCTATATTTTTCCAATCCCCTCATCTTCCGACACCAATACCGCACACTCCCTTTAGTATTCGGTACGGATTGTGATTTTGTTTGCTGTTTGTATTATTTTGCTTTACGTTGAAATTTTTGCGCCGACGTCCAGCACCGTCCGACCGAGCGGGCCGCGGCATCAGTATCAGTGCTACCTTGAACTCCGGAACCACAAACCACTGTGGCTGTGGCTATCTCGTGCCCAATTGCGTTCTCCATCATGCCGCGACCGACCGACCGACCGTATGGACGCACGTTGGACGCACCCTGGCCGTCGGGCTCACGACCACTTCCACGATCTGGCAACTGTGTTTCGGTCGCGGCTGTGGCAATGGTCGGGGTCGCATGCTGGCGGGCGATAAGCCCCAGCAGCGTGTGCCCCGTCCCCGGTGCACAGCATTAGCATTGGTGGTCTTATGTAAATCATTCATGCACGTCCAGACGACCGGGACGCCCGGTGGCCACTGATGTCGCTTCTAATGCTTCAAGAAACCTTGAACTTCTGCTCCCAGTCCGGTAACGGGTCGGTGGATTCGAACTGCTCAGTGGCGATCGTTTTCGGGCGATCGATGCGATGTCCTTCCAGGAAGCGTACCAGTAAATGCGTCATTAGCAAAGTGAGGTTGGGTTGATGCAATTCCGAATGCTTTTTTTTTGGGGGATGGAGCCTTGGACACCATCAGGATAATGTTTGGATGATTCGCTGGGATGTCGTCCAAATTCGGGAGATTGAGACACTTTAGTCCATTAAAAAGCATATATATTTATAAATGTAGAATTCGGCACTAGGACATTTAGTATGTGGTACTTTGCAGCTTTAATCTTGTTTGCGTTTAAACAGTTCGATTCGATTTTCGAATTGAAAGTACGGCATTCGGTACTTTTTGTAAACATTCGTTACACAGTCCGTAACGGCATCTGTTTATCATGATCGCATCGAAATACCCGATAGAACCGACCGGTTTAGTCACCGTGTACGGTTGGCGAAAGGTCAATTTAATTTGCCCAGCATCCAACCGCGTCCAATTGGCGACTCAAATGGTTGCGGCCATCGATCGAAATCGCACACAGTTCTTGCAACGTGATCTCGTAAATTTGATTGGAATCGATCGACGCTCCGTGCAGGTCTATGTGGACTGATATATTTCCGCAGCTTATCAAGCGGTAGTTGGTCGCTTTAGATCCACCCTGTTGGTGATGCGCGCTTTCTCTCTTTCTCTCTTTCTCTCTCGCCTCTCTCTTTCTCTCTCTCTTTTGGCCCGTACTAGAATATGTGCAGAATGTCAGCAACAGAATGTTTGAAGGCAACGATCGGTACGATTTGTCGTAGCGATAAGGCGTTTGATAATCACAACCAGCAACGATGGAAATGTGTTTCATGTTTCGTTCGTCCATTCCTTTCTTTGCCTTCACAGCCCTGTGCGAGGAGAAATGTGAGCCGGGAACGACGTTTATGGAGGACTGTAACAAATGTCGCTGTGGCATGAACGGTCAGAAGTCATGCACGCGTAAGGCGTGCCCACCGAACGAGCTGTCTGATGACAGCCAGGTGCGCACGGACGTACAGAACGGTGACTCACTGTCGTCGGCCGATGAGAAGGATGAGGTGCATCTACAAACCAATGGACAGGTGTGCACCCCGAACGAGATTAGAATGAAGGTAAGAATTGTTTGAAATAATCTGTTGTGTGTCTCTTCTCAGTTCCCTAACCATATTCACATTTTTGTCGACAACATCCACAGGAGTGTAATCGTTGCCGGTGCGCTAACAACGGTATTGGATGGTTCTGTACGCGTAGAGCGTGTCCACCACGCGAGAAGCGTTCGGCACCCAGCGCCGAAGAGAAATGCACACCCGGATCGGTGTTCCGTAGTGATGNCCGAACGAGATTAGAATGAAGGTAAGAATTGTTTGAAATAATCTGTTGTGTGTCTCTTCTCAGTTCCCTAACCATATTCACATTTTTGTCGACAACATCCACAGGAGTGTAATCGTTGCCGGTGCGCTAACAACGGTATTGGATGGTTCTGTACGCGTAGAGCGTGTCCACCACGCGAGAAGCGTTCGGCACCCAGCGCCGAAGAGAAATGCACACCCGGATCGGTGTTCCGTAGTGATGACAATTGCAATACCTGCTTCTGCACGGAGCAGGGTACTGTGGCCTGCACACGGAAGGCTTGCTTTTCAGAACTGCCCCAGAAAACGAAGCGTGCAGCTCGTACCGATGAGCAATGTACTCCGGGCACGGTGTTCCAAAGTGAAGACGGTTGCAATAGCTGCTTCTGCACGGAAACAGGTATGGCGGCTTGTACGCTGAAAGCTTGCATCCCGGCACCACCACAGAAAACGAAGCGTGAAACTGGTGCCCGTAAGGATGGCAAATGCACCCCGGGAACGGTGTTCCGGAGTGAAGATGGCTGCAATAGCTGCTTCTGCACCGATAACGGTGTAGCGGCCTGCACGATGATGGCTTGTTTGCCCCAGAAAACGAAACGTGAAACCCTGCCCCAATCGGACATTGCACCCGGTGCGCCAGGATTTAGCTGCCAGCCGAAGTCTTCCTTCAAGTATCAGTGCAACACGTGCATCTGCTCCGACGATGGCAAGATGGCAGGATGTACCTTTAAATACTGCATTCCCGGTGAATGGTAGAGCCAGAGCAGGATAGTGCTCGCGTAACGGTGGAATAAATTTTTAACAAGCTGTACCATAAGTTGTCTTTGTCTCGTCCGTTGGAATAGCTTTCCAGAACTCCTTGGTGAAACGTGGACGAGTGCGTAAGTCATTTGTAAAACAAACTGCGGAAGATAAATGAAAATAAATTTAATATTTTTACTGTCTAGAAGACGTTGTTTTTCTCCTAAAAATTGATCTACGAGTACGCGAGCAAGAGTTCAAGAGTTCATCGGAAAAAAGTGTAGGATTAGCTAATAAATTTATAGCACAATTTCCATTCATAAGATTTAGTTCGATGGGTCAGGCCGAACAAAAAAAACTTTTCCTCGTTTGAAAAAGTGCAAATACCGAGGGGAAAAACTTTGGTCCCATTTCGTTGCCTTGGTGATACTGTTTACGAGGAAACGATTGTTAGTCGAAAGTTCCAAGTTCAAGTTGAAAACTATCTATTAGTATGGATGACTGGGTCGCATGTGTAAGTATGTGTTGCTGATCAATGTACAAAAGTTCGGAAGATGTTAATATATTAAGCACCATAGGTCAGTTGGAGAATTTTGTAGCAGTATAATGATGTTTTTGTTAGAAATATAATTAACATGGCATAAATGTTTAATAGAAACATTATAGCTGTTTGCAGTAAAATCACACAAAAAGCCTTTAAACAACTTAATTCAAAAGTTCCATACACTAAAAATTATTATAGCGGGGCGAATTTTAAATCCATGTACTTCAGTTTACTTTTGAAAGTTATAGTGTCGATTTCTTTCTAATGCATGACATATTTCAAGGGGCTTTTTAAATGGAAATATTAAAATATATAAAACGCATTTTTTTTAAATAAGAAAAATGCACATTAGTTTTTGTGTGTTTGCGAGAGTTTTGTATTATAAATTAATTGAGCTGTCTTGTCCAGGTTAGTAAGTCGGTGACCCAATATTAATATGCATTGCACGAGCCTAAACTAACTTCTTAGTTTACTCTTCACAAATTTACAAAGGTGAGCAAGAGGAGTAGGCCAGTAATCCAGAAGCAGATCCATGCTTTTCAGTACCTTTGCTGTGGTTCTTCATTATAAATGATCCGATTCTGTATTGCTTGAAACGAATTGCCCCGTATCGTTGAAGTTTGTGTAAGAATTTATATTAGTAATTACCATTGTCATAGTGTTAGGTTTCAAAAGGCGAAACATAATCAGATTTTAGTATATGTTTATGCTATATTTTCATAGAGTATTTTAATTTGTATCTGGTTTGTTCGAGACAATAAGTTATGCACTTACTATAAACCAATTTCCAATAAGAATAGACTAAACATCCAGTTACATAAAAAACTAATTCTAGCTAGCTATTGTAATGCAATCATAAGGTTAAGTTGAATTATCAGCCAAGAGAATTTTCAGTCAAATGCCAAATAAAATACAAAAATATTAGGGACGTAAGCTGCACATCAGTATGAAATAAAAACATCGCAAAACATAGAATTTGAATAACAAAACGGCTACGCACGCGTTTTCATCGCCTGCTATGCTTTGCATCCTACCAACACGTGAGCACTTGTGGATGAGAGATCAAGAGCGAGCAACCGCTACCCGAGAGCGTAAGAAAGCACGAACCATTTGCGCGGGAAAATGATCCACCAATGGTGAAGCAAAAGCTTCTCCATTCTCTCACTACGATACTTCGTGCCGCGGGCACTTTTGTCGGGGTTTACCCGGGATGGAATCAACTGTCAGCCACTGCAGGAAACCGTCAGTCTCGGAACTACTCTGCCAAAACAGTGTTCCTTCGACGTCGAGCGCATGTTAACGTGTCCGTAGCTACACACGTCGGCCACGGTACGGTTAGTCTTACGCAGGTACTTGAGCTCGGTGGACGGTTACACTGTGTCTGGTCGGTTTTGTCGGTTGTTACACGAAACAATTACATTGCTACGTAACAGTCTGCATAAGTGTACGCAAAGGCAGACTCGTCTCGAAGATAATAGATATTATTCAAAGCTTTCCTCCGGTACCGCCAGTGTGACTGATGATAGTCATCTTTTCGGTGATTCCGGATTTCATGCACGCGTGCCCGTACGCGATGCCATAAAACGGGGATGGCTAATGTGCGTCAAATCAGCCCAACCAAGTGTGGTACGCGTACGGTGAGCATTTTCCGTGCGTGACAGCGTGCAATGTCGTGTGGGTGTGGGTGAAGACACACACAGTAAGCAAGCGTTTGGCCGTTGCGTGGTAGTGTTTTTTGTGACCATCGTCGTGTGTATCCTCGCACGTGAATGCTTGCAGCAGCCAAGCCAAGCTTTATTGGGCAGAAAATGTCTTGGCCGATATTATCTACCCACCGTTCTGGTCCAGCGAATGCCAGCGGGTGCGTCACGCTGTAAGACGGGCAGGCTTTTAGCGAAAGGTGACATAATTCGTGGTTAAGCACTGCTGTGGCAGATGTGAAAGTTTGTGTTTGCGCAAACGGGAGCATTCCGGGAGGGTTGTGCGATGCATGACGAGCAGCTGTTCCCAAGGGCAACGGTTGATAGGACATAAAACAATCTAAATACAAGTGAGTGCTAGAAAGTGCGTGCGAGCGCTTTGTTGGCGTTGGCGTGGTTAATTGTTTGTGCCACGAAAGAAGAGGAAATAGTTCAAAGTGAAGTGCAGACGAAGACGAAATCATCACAAAACATTGTGTGCGCATTTCAACAACGCGTGCTGGTGCATGGTAGCAGATCCCATCGGAGCAGCACTTCTCACGCGGTGGTGCATACTTACAAGTCAGACAAACGGGCGGGATATACCAGTAAGTACATGCCGTCTGGCAGCCGTTTTCATGGTGTTTATGGTGTTTTGCTCTTCCTGCGACTGTTATCTGTATTTATGATTGCCAGTTTAGTCCCGAGTGTTCTCACGCTGTGTACATTATTGTCCTACGGAGGGTTGTGAGTTTACCGCACAAGAAGCAGTGAGATAGGGATAAGGATAAAAGGCGAAAAAAAAAAATCCCATCTTTCTTAAACGAGCATAAAAATCAGTGCGCCGCACTTCGGTACCGCAATTGTTTCCGACCAGCTTGGTTTAATGTCGTGCGGCAGCAGAGTGTCCATTGCGGCAGTGCACATGCTTTTGATTAATGAAAGCAGCTTAAGTGAATTGATTTTAAGCATGCTGCTTGCATTCCTGCATCCGGCAGCCAGCTGCATTTGACCTGAACTGGAGCGAGCTGGGTTTTTGTTTCTTTCTTTCTTTCTTAACTTTCGTCTCAGTCAGGCGGAATGAGTAATGTTTGCATCGATGTTTGCTTGGCATCGGTCCCAGCGAACGACGATGGAGGCGCCCGGTTGTGTATGTTCGTTATCTTGTAGCACCGGACAAAATGGGGATCGGTTGGGCGAAAAATGTGTGTACCGTTCCCTTGGTAAATACGTACATTTGGTGCAATGTTACTTTCGTGCATCATTTAACAACGTTTTATTATGTTTAAATAAGACATATTAAATAATTTATTGTAACTTGTTTTTAAATTAGTTTGTACAGTGTGAACGTCAATCAGCTGCACGAAAAAATGGAATTCATTTACATTAGAAGTCCATGAATGAATAGGTGAATGACTCTAATTGTGTCTGCCGATAGGGGACAGCCTATTTCTTTTTATATTTTCAAGGCAAATCCGATCTTTAACCATCACAAAGTGAAGCAAACTTTTTCCAAACGCTGAAATTTTAGTCACGATTGCGTTCATTTAGTGTGATTTATGTGACATTGTACATAATTGCTATATAAAATTTTACTCTGGATATGCTGCTAATCTCCTTTGTATCCTTTAGAGTCGCATTCGAACCGATAACTGTCACCTCGTGACCATGTTAGTCGTGTTAACATTTTAATTGCATACATTCGGGCGCGCTTAATCGAAACCTCGCTATATTATTAGTGTCAACTTTTACTAGTATTGGAATGATTTTGTACTCTTTAAACAAATTTAAAAATTATTTCAAAATGTTCAAACAGCCAAACACACAAACTTTAAATTAACTTTAGATGCTCTTTTCTAAATGAACCATTTGATTGTCCCTGGCACCCCCTTACAAACAGCACTAATGAGTATAGTTTGACCGAAGTAGCACCCCCGGCTCGGGACGCTGATGGGTCAGCATTAAACACCAAAGTGCACAGCCTTCTGCTGCTGGTCAAATGAGATCAATTTGAGGCACTCGGTAGAATTGCACTCAATTAGGATTATGCTTGTAATAATTGTAGCCCATGTTTTGCCATCATTTACGTTTGCTTGCCATTCGCCACTGGCCACCCATCGCGTTGGCTACACCCGCCTACATCGTTGGACGCTCGAGCGTAGCTGCCCAGCAAAGATCTCAAGTGGTTTGCAAAGGAGAAGAAACAGAAAAACTTCTAGCCCGGCCAGCTTGGGCAGAGCACCGCCGTTTATTTCGCTCACCCCAGCCAGGACTTTCACGGCTGACGGACGACGATCGATACTTTCTTTCCGTTGTGTGTGTGTCTGTGTGTCTGTGTGTGTGTTTGGGTGGGGTTGATGTCACCCATCAACCATCAAAAAGCGGTGCGAAAGTTATGCACTTATCTTCACAACCAACAACCGCCCAAACTCCTTCCCCACAGGAAGCGAACGCGTTCTCATCATCATAAAAGTCGTGCATGATCGTTTCACGACCATCATTATTATAATCACTTCGATTGCCTCTCGACACCGAATGGAACGGTACTGGGAAAGGGGTTTCAGGGCTTTTTTTTTGTCTGTCGCAAACATTTACTTCGTGTAACTCAACTCGCACCGGCAAGATACAGTCAACCCCGGAACACAGGTTGGATTGCGTTACCGACCAATTAGGAAGCTGCAGCAATCGTCTTACGGGGGCTGGATGAGGATTTTTCTCTCTTTTCCTTTTTCTTTGGCCAAAATTTCGACAAGAAATAATTAAGCCCCTTGCCTAGATCCGGCTCACAAAAACAAACAAAAAAACCATCCCCTTCACACGAAAGGAAAGGTGGCTGGTGTAAAGGTGAAAAGTTAGCTATATTATCTTTACAGCTTTTTGATACGCGTAACAGCACACGGTTGTTTGCTGTTATTGTTTTCTTTCGTGGCTTTTGTTTTGTTTTTCGTCGTTTCCTTACCCATTTTGGACGAGCAGCACTGTTGGGCTGCATCACGGCAGCAAAGCTATCGTGAGCAGGATTTGCAATCAAGAGCATAAAGTTTGCGTTGAGCTGTGCTGTCAGCCCGTGGGGCATTTCGACCTACGCCACGTTTCTAGTTTGAGAGTGTTGGAAGTTGAGGCTTATGACGTAGTTAGAACACGCGAGCCCGCGGTACTGGAGATGAGTACACGAAGTAATGAGAAGAAAAAGGATGTAACAAGCGTAAAAGAGCTGTAGGATATGTTGGAATATCATAATGTTGGCTTAATTGCGTTTTGCTTAAAACGATCACTGGTAGTTAGTTGTTTGTGGTTATCTGGTGGTTAATAGCATACTGGTGCTTTTTGTTTATTTTCCTAAGGTTATTTACAAGATTTAACTAACTCAAATTAGAACAAATGTTAAATTCAAATGCAAAAATGGAAGAAAAAATGAAACATTCTTACATATGAACATGATACTGGGATTAAATCATGTATCCATCATCACTGGGAATAAGAAAAAATAACATAAATTTGACAAAAAAATTATTTTCAATTTATTCACCAGGTTCAAAAGATATTTGAAATTGATTTTCCGAGTGATTTTGAAAATGTGAATTATTTAGAAATAAGTAATTAACTACCATTTTAAATAAAAAATAATACTTTAACACAAGCAATTGAATACTCAATTTAAGTGTTATACATAGAAATAGTAGGGGGTGGCCCGGTGGTGTATTTGACAACGGCGCTAGTCCCTAACACGACCGGACCGGGTTCAAATCCCATCCGGACCGTCCCCCCGTAGTGAGCACTGACTATGCAACTACGTGGTATCTAATAATCTAGTAAGCCATTTGATGGCCGGCATGACCGAATAGGTCGTTACGATAAAGAGAGAGAGAGACATAGAAATAGTGCGTGATGAATGCTAATGAACGTAATGAACAACTCATAAGATTAGTCGACTTTTGTCGACATTCACTACTGAATTGACCATTTTATAGCATTTTACTTTAATGTACAATGAGTGAAAATGTTTTATTTTTTTCAATAAAAGTCGATAAAGGTATTGAAAATATCATTTCACATACTGTCTAATTCATCAGACTTCAATACGTCCGTGATCAGTGTCCAACATTCTTATCAGTGTGCTGGGCGTATTCGAAAACTACTGCTAATGATTATGACAGGTTTAATTCACCGCGTAAATATAATGACAGAACATCTCGCATGATGAAATGCCACGGCCAAGATGATCTCGCGCTATACCATAAAAATACAATGCTTTATCCTTCTATTTGACAACCTATCCATGCAAAGCACTTTGCGCAGTACATGGCTCGGAAATATTTAATTAGAGATGTAACCGCACCGTTTCGTTGAGCATCTCCGTTCTGCGCTAAAACTCATTATTTTAATGACACAACAGGACACTTGAAAAATTTACAACCCACCACGGTGTACATTCTCCAAGGAACGTTTTCAGCTTAATTTCATAAATCTGTTATCCAAGCTCAGCGGACCGCCACCGCTCCCGCACTCGGAAAAAAGCTTTTCGTGTGAGTCGTGAGGGTCATTGAAATAAAATAAATGTCACTACGAATAACCTGACAGTGCGGTGGCTCTTTCTACGGTGGTTCCGATGCGCCGGCAAGCGAACCACAGTGTGGTTCGCCCGCTACTGTACAGCGTCTCGATGGGGATGCCCGGGATCCCGCCAGCGCGTAAGGCTTTAAGCTTCAAAGCCCGTTCATAGGTTCGGGTTGGTGCAGCGTCTAGGGACAATGTAAAACTACTTCACCTTACGGGCTTAAGCGTTAGCCGGCGGGAACGCAATCTCGGCCTCATGCTGACGGGTGTCTTACTTACTCGTTGGAGTAATTTCTACCCACTCCTACGTGTGATGGTAAGCGTGGAATCGTGGATTGTGGCCCATTCCCATTTGGTGCCCTTTATCGCATTACGTTCGAATCACGGCTTAATCCAGCGATCTTCATGCTTCGCTTTGCTTCTTCGCTTGCCTTTGAACGCTTGCAGTGGGATGGTGGTGTTTTATTTTTCAGTTCTTTTTTTCCTCCGGGATACTGATGCACTATAGACAACCGTTGTACGCTGGAGGACATTCAGTTGTAAGCAACATTCCACAAGCAGCAAATATTTTGTGTTTTCCACAATACATGTATAAATAGTGAAAAAAGGTTAAAGTTGTGACATTCTATTCTTGCTGTAAAAAAAACGGTATGCTAGTAGAGCAGGTTTTTAAAGTAGCAATACTTGTCAAAATTTGACAGATTGAAAATGTCAACAACGAGTTTTTGTTTTGAAGCACAAACCAAACGTTTGTATATTTTGGAATTGTATTTTGATTGTCGGAATTTTTAAGTAATTTTTCTCGTTACTTAGTTCGTAGGTCAATATATTATTAGACCTTAAGATGAGGCCGAACATCTATAAAAAGCACACAAAAAATGTATTAGGTACGACTTTAAATTTTAATCGGTAGAGTTAACAGGGCTTAAAGTGTTTTATAAAAACAATTATTGAACAAAACATGCGGACATTTATTGTCAGCTTTCTTTATAAAAACTGTATCCCCAAATTTTGTGACCTTTTCCGTCCATAAGACATTCGTTCTTAACCGGATGTGTGAAAGTTCAGTAGTTTCAGCAGCTAAACAGAAAAATAAGTCTTACAGTTGGTAAGACCACACGAAGCAAGCTATGGTGCAAAACCTAGCCGGATCAAGCAGATCCCCACAAAACGCGCAGCCGACCGTGGTTTTTGGCCACAGTTTCTTAAGCATTTTCCCCGTTCGTTGGTTGTGTTTTTTTTCCGCTGGGATGCAGCGGTGCAAAAAAGTGGTGAAAAATTGAGCGCCAAAAAGAAAAGCAAAAACCGACAACCAAACAAAAAGAGGAAAGCAAGACAAGAAAGAGCAAAACAAAAAAATCCTCAACGAACAGTACGGGCCAAACACAAAACCGAAAACCCATAAGATAAGATATAGTGTACTTCGCGTGTACTTGGTACGGATGTTTTCATCCACTTTCCCAAAGCCTGACGTTTTTCTCTTCGGCTGTCTAATTTACAGGATGTTGCCAAAATGTCTACTGTACATTTTGTGTGTGTGTGTTTGTGTGCTTTTTTGTTTCATTTTTTTCCCATGAGTTCAATCTCTCTTCCGGGCTTTGCCGGTACCAATCCTTTTCATGCCTGCCCAGTTGCACGATTGTGGCCGTTTGTTTGGCGAGAGTGTCTTGCCGGGTTTTCGTCTTATTTTTCACCGAATGCCCACGGTGCCCGAAAACTGAATTGGATGCCCTTGTCCCATGGCAGGACAGACAAGCTGTTTTCTGCTGCTCTCCGCTCTTGTGGCGCTGGCATCTTTGGGTGAAGTTAGCTTTGCACTTTTCATAAACTCGTTCCTCGTTTTTCCTCCGGCTTGCACATGAGCCGGGCTTGCCGGGCTTGCACCTCTTTGCCACCGGTATCATCTTCCCGAAGAGAAGCTTTTTTTTTGCAGTCCTTTTGCAGCGCTGTAAAACAGAAAGGCGGCTGGTGAGGTGTTCAATTGCGAAGGATTTTCCAATGGCGAGAAGAAGTGAATCCGGCCGATTTCACTTACACACTAGCCTCCGTGCTGGGAAAATGGTAGCGCGTGCTTTTACTGTGCCATCTCATTCGGTAAAATGGTTAGTGGGTATTTCCTTCAGTTTTTTTTTGTTCACAATTTGAATTTTATTCCAATATACTCTCATCGTGCTGCTTCATGGGTGGTAAGCTTTTTCTAATGGTAGATACCGAACTGACCTGATTCTTTTTTTTTTTTGCTCGCCACGGAAATGCTTTTGACGTTTGTTTGTTATTTGATAGGGATTGGTATTGTTTTGTCAATGACCGGCCCCGTTCACCTTGGCTTTTGTAATGTGGAAACAGCGGAAGGTAATTGTAAGAACATATTCAATGGAAAAGAACATACTTGAGTGAATTCTTTATTTTTTCAAATTTAAATATTACAATAGATGTTAAAATTTGATATAAAATTCTCAAAAATGGGTAAATATTATTTTAAAATTGGTAAATGGAATTTAAATCATAATGAAATCAACTAAGCTATATTATCAAATCAAATTACTAAAAAACATGTAAACATGAAAAATGTTTAAAGATTTGTAAAATAACTTAATTATTGAATATTAGTTGAGAAACTGAATAAACAAGTTAAATTACATAACTAAAAATAAATAACAAATCAAAATTTAACTCTTATTGCCAAATATGAAACTTCAAAATTACTGAAAAAAATATTATTAATAAAAAAAATTACAAACAGAAGAAAACACAAACTAACACCAGACGCTTTTGTAAAGCAATAAATAAACCTCAAAACTTATCGTTAATCTGGCCCGTTTCCAAAAACTGAACAGCTTTAAATTTATTGCGATTGTTTGAGATTTCTTACGTTACATAGTGAAAGATGTGTTATGATTAGAAACAAACAAGAAGCAAATCTCTCTGTTCTCTGCAATGGAAATAATTTTCTACCGCAAAAAAAAATGAACCTAGACGAAAGCTTTCTCGATTAAACTATTGCTTTAAGTACACTTTCGGCACACTTCAGTAACAATTGTTCATCATAACATCATAGCACCAGGCCATGGCCCCACTTTGTACGGGATAACACTGAAACGCGAAACCTCCGAAAAGAGACGTCTAGTGAAGGGCATCCTTTCGCTTCCGGCCATTCGTCGTTGATGCGTGCACTTTCCGTAAATCAAGTTTGATGTTTTCCGCCCCGAGTCACCGGAAAACCATACCGGACGTATCGGGAGAGCCAACGTACCGGGAGGCCGCAGCACAATCGGGAGTAGAGCGGGTGCACGTCTGGATGAGTTTTTAGTTTAGCGCTAGCTAATTTATGGTCGCACGCGATTCGTGCCTGCTGGTGCGCGTGGAAAAACACAGGTTAAATACAAACGTGCACATTCCTTCCACGATTGTGCGCTTCGCCTGTGACTTCTTGCTGCTTGTGTGTGCGGTTTTTTTTTGTGTTTTGGTCCGGACCGGTCGGATGGCCATGATAATCGCTCACTGTAAGTCTAAACGAAAGAAATTACTCCGGCGTTGGATGGGTCGAAATAAATTATGTGGAGCATCGATTAAAATCTGGTACCAGCTAGGGCAACGGATTCAACGGGGGAGATTTTACCAAATTCGGATTAATTAGTACGAGGCAGTGGATGAACAAGTTGGTTAAAGTTTGACTTACAAAATTACGCTGGAGTGTAGCACTATAAATCAATCAAAGCGTTGATCTGTAGGGAGTAAAACAATAATGACAGGAACGAATACAACATTTTAAAGTTTTGTTCGTGATTGAAACATAAATTATAATTGTAATATGGGTAGCAAAAAAATTATCATTTATTTGACTTTATTTTAAACAAACATGTTACATAGTAACTTAGTAACATCATATTAAAAATATCTATTTTTACCAGAATATTATTGTGGACATCTTAATTAATATTGTTATTTGTTGTCTATGATACTAATTGTTGACCGTGATCATAATAATATTATTTAGAATATGTTTAGTGTTGTTCAGAGATATAAGGAAACAGTCATAACTATACTAAAGAAGTATTTTAATTTTACGGATGAGTTAAACATTCGTTTTTTTTTGAGACGTTGGAAACTTACATTTTATACCAAAAATTGCATTTAAGTTCCAGTTGCCATTTACTATGTGTCAGGGGCACTCAACCCAAATGCTATAAACTGAAGCAACGAATAATAAAGATTTAATTCTTCGTTACAAATCCATCCAACGAGTGACAACTAATACTAAGTTAACTAATCTGAGCTCTGCCAAATTGTGTAATAAACCAATTCACAAGCTTTCCTTGCTCCCATACGTTATTATACCATGAAACATATATTCTACAGCTTTTCGCTTAAAACAAGTGAGTGTAATTGGTACAATTTTTTAATTCTTTTTTAAACCATTTTAAACAATAAAATTGAGAGTATTATAGTTTTATTTAGCTAACTTATGCTTTGGCTTTATATAGTTTAATATTTTAATTACAACGGGTATTTCGATTTCATCGAATTCTACTACCAAATTCTATTTGTCTTCTTAATAATTTTTTTCAAAAAGTTTATGTGAGCGAAGTATGTTCATCGACATAACAAATATAACATAATAATATACAATTTTAAAAACCAACCT
This sequence comes from Anopheles rivulorum, assembly GCA_018908115.1. Taxonomy (NCBI): domain Eukaryota; kingdom Metazoa; phylum Arthropoda; class Insecta; order Diptera; family Culicidae; genus Anopheles; species Anopheles rivulorum. The sequence continues at coordinate 3,330,141 of STHB01000010.1, forward strand.
GAATAATGTATTCATTCATTCACACGGAAACAAATAAATCAACCGCTGTCCTGTGCTATGGTGCGATTGATTTCTAACACCTTATTTGTTCAGCGTAACGCAGACATAAACATTTGGGCACGTATAGAGAGCCCGGCTGGACCTGCTAACAGCTCTATCGTGGTGTGCAAACTGTGTGTGTGTATGTGCTCACACTAATTTATTCGCTGTTACGGCTGTTTTCGATTCCAGGACATGTTTACTGACCGACACGCAACACGGCGAGCGAGTAAGCGCGGTGAAGGTAACAGATAAATAATCTCACAATAAATCCACTTCGCTCCACTGCGTGTTTGGTGCTTATCGTGCGAATTCGCAAACACTATTCGAATATTCAAATTTAACCCAAAAATTATTCCCTATGCATTTGTACATTTTCTTCTACTTTAGTTCGTTATTGTCCCGTTGGTTAGGTGCAATGTGTTTTTCGTGTTCGCACAACCCAAAACTCCCACAAATAGAGCAACTGGGAGGCAGTTAGTTGCAAGTGGAGCTAGATTTTCGATCGCAACATGGTATCCAGGGGAGAAATAACACGGCGACAGTTTGTATGCTGACAAAAACCTAATCGATTCAGCGTGATTCTCGCACTGTACTGTTGTTACGCGTGTTTCGTGGTGGATAGCGATGAGCGGAGGCATGAAGGGACAGCAGGAATAGGACAGCAATTTAATCGATTTTTGCGAAATACACGCATACACAGAGAATCGGCACACATTTGATGCTTGCGGTGATGCTGTTTGCGGTTGGGAAGAAATTCGGAATGTTTGGAAAATTGATCCTGGTAGCATATAATTCATGAAATTTTCCACTCCGAGCGGACCGTGCGCATTCTCGTGGGTGCTGTTTTATTTTGTCGTTCGTGTTACAAAATAACCACTGGCCCGGATGTAAACGTGTGTGAGTGTGAGAGACATAAAATCTTTCCTTCAACCACTCGGGGGAACACTTAAGGTACCTTTAAAGACACTTATGTTGACACATTTCTGGAGGTTAAAAAGAGCAAACTCATGCGTACCGAAACTCGTCGTACTTCGGTACAATATCTTGTGGTGAAAAATGTTTTCTCCCACCGTACCCATTAGCTGCTGGGTACAGGAACTACAAGTTGGACCAGTTGTGAAATGGGAAAACGCAGCCGAAGCCGAACCAAAACAGCTAAAGCGACGCATCGTGCTGATTAGATATTCAGGCAACGGACGGTGCTCATCATAGTTTTGGTCTGCTTGCCAATGTGAAGAAAGTGCGCCATCGGAATGTCTCCTGCCTGGGGGCCAGAAGTTCCGACTAAAACCAGCGACCCGTTCTTCCGGGGGTCCTTAGTACAATGTGGAAAATATTTGCGCCGGTCCCATTGTGTCATCTCGTGCCGGGCGTCGAACGCCATTTCCGTTGCGATGGTGCATGTCTTGCTGCTGGCGGTCGTGCCTGCTGGACAAGATGGCCATCGTATGGCGTGGACGGGTTGATAATTTTTAGTTTCGCTGTGTAGTTTAGTACAACATGGCCTGTTTGCAAGCCGCAGTTTGGATGCCGTTCCGTGCGGGTGAGTCCCGCACCGTGGTGGTACGCTCAGTTTATCGATTCTTGTCATACTTTCTATTTGCATGTCAATTTATAGGTACAGCATAAGACAAAAATTCATTTCAGTAAAACAAACTGGGCAAAGAGCACACTTATTGATGATGTTCTTGCTAGATGTTTAATTTGGAATTCAGATACTCCGCAAAGGGAATCCAAGCGTAATCAAAAACCTCCTTATATTTAGCTTTAATCTTGTTCTGCGGCAACTGTCATGTTTGTGAATTGTGTGTTTATCATGTATTAATTTACCGGAAATGTAATATTTAATGAAAAAACTATAACCAAAATTTGTTATGCTCAATTGTTTTGTAATATACAAGTAATTTTAAATATGTTTCGATATTACATGTATAGATGTTTTTTAGTAGCTTTGTTATTGTTGCAAAATTTTATGGCAAATTATGAATTAAAACAAGTGGTCAAGATAGCTCCAAAACACTATTTTTTGTTATTATAGCGACATTGGTGTGCACTTACACTAAGATGGAACGTTGTTTATAGCAGACGACATAGGTTACAGGCGACATAATTATAATCGACCAAATTTACGATATGTTCCATAAAGAGTCCTTTTCCGCCAATTGTCGACATTACATACAGACAATCTCATTCCAATTATAGTCGATATAAGCATAATAACGTTTCTCCTTCAGTCCAGATGCCATAAAAATATATTTATATAAAAACATTAAGTAAAACTAATTCATACACATTGTTGTAGAAAACACAGACTCAAAAAGAATAGCGAAATCATTTATGCTTGAGTGCATTTCTGAACGGCTGTTTTCGGTTCCATACACTTACCTTACAAAGGTAAATTAGGGTAAAATATTTGTAACACGCTAGCGCCTAACCTCTTGGCAGGAACTCGAAATGGAGAACACGTAGCGCCACGGTGTAACAGTTTAAAAGAAGTAATTATCCAGCACTTTATCCCGGAACGTTAGTTCATCTTCTGACAGAATAATGGGTCTTGTTCGACGTCACACCGTGGTGCGTGGTGTCCTTCTCTTCGTACGCCACTTTTCCGCGAAAAGGATTTCCACGAGCACCGAGGTCTAAGTAATTTTGCGGTGGCGGGCCTGTTTTTTTCTCTTGTTTTCCTATCCTTTGCTTCGGACGCGTCGAGTGAGTTAATCGGATTGCCCAACCAAAGAATGAGCGCTGGTGGAGTAATTGAAAAAGTTTAACAAGATTATTTGTAGCTTCTTCAGCGGCCTGGTCGGTGGAGGTGTATGAACCGCGTATGAAACGAAGTGGTAACAAGCATTAGCAACGTCGTGTGAGATTTTGCACACGCGGAAAAAGAAACCGAAAACATTCACGTAAGCGTACATTTTCGGAAGCTTAGAATGAGAAAGATATATTTTCATCCAGTTTTCAATTTACAAAATTTTTGCTGCGAAAACATAAACGAATCTTCGGTAGACAGGTGTTCAAAGAAAATAATAATTATCGTACAGAAAGTTTATTTTTTAAAACGGTTTTTTTCATCCGTTTTGTGTTGTAACGCTACAATATCGCTTTGTTTGTGTTACGATCATCATCAATCATAATGTCTTAAAACATGAAGGTCGACTTATGTCGACATTATATTATAGCACCCACTTAGTGTACCTAGTTTACTATAGAGATCGTTGATTCATGTTGTTTCTTGATGTAATTATTTTTACACTAAGAATAATCATGTATACATATTTAAGGCAATATATTCCGTAAAAATAATTATTAATTTAATTAATAATGATTATACTAATAAATACTAATTTGAAAATAGGGCCAATTTAAGGATAATTTAATGGTAATTAAAGCTCTGTTATTTTTTTAAACTCATCACATTTTTTGTTTGATTCTATTAATTTTGTATTCATTGTAATAAATTGAATTATCGAATTGATAATGAAACAATTAACCGAATATATAAAGCATGTTTAAATATAAAAAAAATATAATTATTATTGGTTAAAAGATTGCGTTACGAATGATAACAATAAATAAATAACAATCTGAACAACAAAATCGTTGCATTAAAATGACAAACATAAAACTGTGCTGAAACGAACCTTAAAGCCATTGTGTACTTTCTACAGAGCTACAAATTAAATATTTATTATCAGCATATCTGTTCTGCGCCACCGACAAGCTTTGGCACCTTCCATTTTCTCTTTTATTTATCCATTTAAGATCCATCTTTCAAATCATTCAGCACAGATCATTCTCAATACTCACGATATGTTGCCAGTGATGTGCAGAAAGGGGATGGATTTATCATAAATAATCATATTTCATTTGTACCCGTCCGTCCGCAAAAGCAGATCCAGTTGCGAGTTTTCACTTCCATTCACCGGTACGGCACGGATCAATCTCGCGCGCACCATTCGCGGAGGTTCTCGCGTGCCACCGTTTTCCTAACGTTTTCCGACATCAGGCCAAAGAAATAGAGGTCGGATGATGTCGTGAAGTAAGCAGGTAGCCATTTTCTTGTATATCATTTGCTCTCACGCGCAGCACATCGCACCATTTTTCTCGTTAGCACGTGGCGTCATTTTGCATAAATTTATGCTTACCCTGCAACCATCGCGGGGTCGCTTTTATCAATTCACACCGGTTTATCTGTTTTTTTCTTTCTTCTTCATTTTCCGTATGCCTTTAGCAGCTGATTTCCGATCGGGCTGTATATACGTATATGGGGCGGATTAATACGTTCCTTTCTTCCGTGTGCATGCATGGCAGCGTTTTATTGGTGAAATAACAAAAAAAAAAGAAACAGGTTTACCTGCAATATCAAAACCGGCACACCGGCTTCTTTTTTTTTCGCTTAGAGCACTTTTCTTTTACCACTCACTATCATATCAATGCCAATAACTAATTCTGTACGCACTGAACACACGCTAAAAGGACCGGCGCATCTCCTTTTATGCCTTTTATTTGCCGTCATCTTTCACCGTGGCTTCTAGTGCACCGGTGCACAGGTAGCTCACTCGGCAGCATATTGCATTATTCAGGGAAGATTTATGCCATTTTTGAAATAACTCTCCACGCTGCCAGCTGTCTTGGTAGCTAACAACTTTGCATTGAGCTTCGTTAGCGGTTTCGAGAGCGTGATAGGATGAAAGGTAAGCCAACCAAAGGTGGAGGAGAAAAATGAGACATTTCGCGAGGGTAATAGAGAGGCGTGATAATAAAACGCGAAAAACTATCTTTCTTTTATATGGCGTGGAATAAAATTAGCGTGTGAGCCTCAGCTATTTTCTTGCGAATAAAATATGTAGCTATTTTTATGATGCCAGTAGTTTACAATGCACAGTGAGTTCTTTAAAACAAATAAAACCTCTATTTGATACACATCCTATTTCAGATAGATGTTAATGTTTTTTAACCTTTTCAAATTATTTTATTTATT
>STHB01000010.1:3582316-3611189 GCA_018908115.1 Anopheles rivulorum
GCACACGCCTTCCGGCGGCACAGCCACTTGTAGCGGTCGCCTGTGGTTGTTCGTTTCAGTTTCATCGGACACGTACACTTCGGACATGCTTGGTCCCGTATCAGCAATCCCTTCTGCTGCAGCCAATTAATCCCTCGTAGCGGATCCGCGAACACAGTGCACAGGCTGTTTTTTACGTTCATAGTGCGAAAAAGTACAAAATTTAAAAGGAAACCCCAAATATGCCGTCGCAAGAACACCTGCACACTGCCGATGGTTTTAGATAAATGTACTTGTGTAGGAAAAATGCCAGTATAGAGATTTAATACACCTGAGAGCACTACCAAGTGTCTAATGCTTGCTACCGGCCAAGGACTCACAATAGATTTGGTGACTAGGTGATTAAAGGATGAAATCCAAACTCTTACTAGGTTTTTCTCCTCAATAATCAGCCCAAAGGATTCCCAGTCATCCAGGAGTGTCCACCCTTTATCTCGGAGAACGTATCGAAGATCATGTAGTTTATCCAATCCACCGGTACCAAGGTCTGCTGGTTCGACCGGATGGTTCGGGTCGCGATCTGATCTGGATGGACATCTGATTTCATTATAGTAACTTCGGGCTTATTGCCGGTCGCTGCAAAATGGTCAATCGGGTATGTACCAGAGATGGTCGCAGGAAACAAAACCGCTGGGATTGTCTTCTTTGTGGCGAAATGGATTTGGTTACTCATAGCAACAAGAGCAACCACTCGGGGAGTTTGAGCAGATTGGGGTGTGCCCGCAACTGGACCATCGTTTTCCATGATTAAGCAAATTAAAATCGTCTTCAATAGAAATTTCAAAGAATATAAATTGCATGTTTATTGATAACTCATGGATACCCACCAGTCATGGCTGTGTTCCGTTTACGATGCATAATTTACAATGGTTTCGTTTACGATGCGTAAGTTACAATGGTTTCCGCCATTCCTCCCAAGTACCCAAAACAATTAGGCTTGGATTTTGTACCTTGGCTCCTAGATGGCGCTAACTTGATGCATTCAATCCTGAACAGTACTTGTGTCTTAGTGCAAACACCCTAACCTCCTTCAACTATGTCGCTGTCTTCCTTAATCTACGTGTTTTCACTCGAAACTGTAAAGCGAATCCTGTCGTGAACGCGTACCTTCCCAAATATGCTTTCGTTATTGACGCTGGATCGTTGGTTTTTAGCAAGGGATGCTATAGGTACAGGAATTTTTCGGCTGAGCCAAAGGGTATATTTCGCCCTGTGTCTGCCGACGCTGATCTCCTGCTGGTGCTTCTTCAAAACAAACATTTCGGCTGGAGCGACCACGATGGTGTGTCTAGCCGTTTCCGGGTCTTACGCTTTCCTCCCTAAAGTGCCCGATAGGAACACCAATGGAAGATGTTGGTGTTGGACTAATTCAAAGATAATTTTGCGGGTTAAACGACGCACAGAAATAACTTTTTGGTCTTTGAGATCATTTAGGGTAGGGTTTCATCACTAACTTCCTTAAGATCTGGAGAGTAAATTACGCACTGGACACTGTTGAAGATAACATGAGGCGTCCCAGTGACATAGGTACCGTCGAAAAGTTTGGTGAGAGATTGAAGGGTTTGGAATAGTTGATTACTACGGGACTTGAAGAGGAGTTAACTGACAACTTATTCCGTTGTCAATATGTCTGCAGCTGTACAATGTTGTCAGGACAGTCAGGACACGAGCAGTTGTGTTGGGTTGGGTTCTGACGAGGCGTTAAATTACAGCTTGAAGACGTCGTGACATACTTTTGATCAATTTTTTTACACACTTCTCGCCCTATTTTTTGTCTAAGATACAGTTTTTTTTTCTAAGCTAAACGCAGTTGCTAAAAAAATTCAGGGGTGTCGAATGAGTATATTACAATAATGTATTTTACTCTTCCCGAGTGATGAAATCTTACGTTATTCACGTTACGAGTACACCGCTAGTTATGTTTCTATTGTTTAAGTTTTGAAGCAGCACCTCTAAAAACAAATAAATCCGGAATAAATCCGTTGTAAAAGGAAATGGTTGTGAGGAATAGCTTATAATTGGCGTTGGGTGTTGGGTCAGAACCTTGTTTAGAATTTTACGCTCTTTCAGATAGGTTTTTAAGCTCAACACAATGTGTTCGGAACAATTTTGGTTACCTACGTGGTTTGCTATGGTGGCTTTATCATAGATTACGGACTTTTTGTCTTTTAAGACTAAGAGCATCTTCTCGTTGGTAGTTATTCCATTTGGTATAATCAACATGGTTTACTATGCAGACATTGTCACAATTTAGAGACTTCTGACTCTTGTGTTTCCAAGAGGAATCAGATTCTATCAACACAGTGTCATCTGCATTCTGTGTTACTCTAGTGTTGTTATCGTTCATATCATGTATGTTGCGAGTATAAACGTTGAAAAGGTTTGGGGATAAAACATCGCCTTGTGGGAGACCGTTCGTTACCACTCGTGTGATGCTTCCCACACTTGTACGTGGTCCCAGGCTACTATTTCCTCCGGTAGATAGCAGGCTCTTAGTGACTGGTTTTTTGAACTCACCCTATTGTAGGTACTTTTAATGTCAATAACAATGACTCCTGTGGTCATTTTTTTCTCTGTTGCTAGTTTGAATGATGTTCGTAATCGAGTTTACGATGCTGGTTGTAGATTTGTTCTTCCTGAACCCAAAAGTCGTTTCAGGGAGCAATCTGTATATATCTATCGTATGGTTCATCTGCTCTAATACTGCTGTGTTGATTATCTTTAAGTGTCGTGTCTATAAGTGACGTGAAGTTCTGAAGTTATCTACCATCGAGTGGTCTTTTCCTGGCTTAGGGATTGGGATGATTGTTATTCTCCTCATACTTTTTGTGATTTTTCCCTTTTTCCATATGTGGTTGATGTCCTTCACTACGGCCTCCGTGCATTTCTCATTCAGGTTTTACCACATGCTGTATGTCACACCACCCATGCTCGAAGTTGAGTTTTTTTTTTCTTTTTTAGAATTCTATTCCAATCTTTGACTTCAATTAGGTATTTTTGTGCCATATCACGTTGATTGCCTCAACGGTGGTGCGTTTGCTGTTTTGTGTGTCGAAGTTAATTTTGTTCGAGGAGAACGCAGTATCATGTATAAAGTTTTGCTGGGATTTCGGATTGATAACACAATGAAGAGAAACACCACGTGCTTCCTCAGGTACGTCTATTGGCAGAAAGATAGTAACAATACAGTTTGCAATGTTGGGCAATGTTTGCCTCCCTATGATCGGTTGAGGGGTAAGAATTGCATATCTCCAACAAATTTCCAGGAACTGACTCGTATGCGCCAGGGACTGGTGGACCATGTTGCATTTATTAACGAGGTTCCGCAGCTTGTGGGGCGATGTATGAGCATCGTCCATCTTTGGCAGTTGTTTTTGGAACTCTATATGGTTTTCGATGGTCTTCGATTGGCTGTATCTTTTCCTTGCTTCATTTTTCGTGAACCATAGCGCTTTTAGTAGGCAACTGGCACAACGACATAAAAGTGTACTAATTTGTTCTGGTCGCCAAATCAATGCATAAATAACCCATGTAATTTACAGACTTGTCGTCATATCAATATCAATACAAGATCAATCAATCAGATCATTCCTATTGAATGCTGCTAACATTTCAAGTCAAATTTAGATGATGCCTTGATGTTACTACCCCTTAGCGATACTACAGTAAAAACAGTAAATAGGATAGGACAGTAAAAAAGCAGCTTTAGGTAGATAGAGAATAGTTTTTAAGGTAAACAGAATCTTGCTGAAAACAAGCTGAAACAAGCTACATGTTATGTAATATACCAAAAATTATTTTCATATTGCTTAGTTGTATGATCGAATCGGAACTCCTTGGATTTTAATAAATGTATGTAAGTTGAACGTTTTGTTCCAAGAAATCTACTAGTAGGAAAATGGATGTATAATAAGAAAATATCACAAAATAGAATGAAATGTTTCAATTGCAAATTCACAGGTAAGTAAACCATTGAAAAAAAGGCGCTTATTGCTGGATCATTCATACAATAGATGAATTTTTCTCTATTCTCGCTGGCCGTTTTGTTTCAGATCGCTAGTTAAGAGTGCTTAACTTGCAACCGATTTTTGATTTTATTTTGTATAATGAACCTGAGAGGCAGTATCTTCCAGTATTGTATGTTCCCTAAGAACAGTACAATTCTTACAGTTGTACAGATCTGTACAACCAATCCTTAATAACTTGTTTAATTTCCCTTAAAAAATGTAAACTTTTTCTGTGGTGCCTGGTTTCTTTTTACAAATGTTCTTCGGATAAAGGCTGTTTTACGAGTTTAAACAGAAGCTTCGGTTAATTTGATTGTCATTTATTTCTAGATCAAAGATTCTACCATATCTATAAAAAGTTTATTGCTCAAAAATTCCGTGTTCAATAATCCTTTACAAATAGGGGCGGCCCGGTGGTGTATTTGGCAACGGTGCTATTCCCAGCACGACCGGTTGAAATCCCATTCGGACCAGCAACTTCGGTCTGACTTGACTATCCGGCTTACGTGGTAAAATTAGTCTAATACGGCCTGGTCCGTCGTAACATTAAAAAAATCCTTTACACATATAAAATTTTAGTTAAATCACTTGATATATGAATTTTGTGTAATACGACAAGTGGTGGTATGTTCCATAGTTTATTTCAAACAACTTTGTTGTCACTTTTTTTATCTATTTTGCGGTTGTAAATAATGCGTATTTGACATTCAATGTATCATACTCCTCAAACGTGTTCGTTCAATTGGAATTATATTTATGATAGGTAGGTGCGGATACGGCCCGTAATTAAGGCACGACACACAGGACAGTTGTAGATAGCCGGAGCGCACTGTACACACGATACTACAAATAGAATAGCAATATCAAATTTAACGCATTATTGCCCATGAAACACACAAACATAATTGCTTACCTAAATGGCCACAAGGACAAAACACAACTCCTACTTCCCGTGTCAAACATATTTTGCATTCACGTTCCTCTTTCAGCCGGTTATTTTCTTCTCTTAATCGATGTGTTAACTCATTCGGAACGTCTGCTCGCGTCATGCACTGTCCCTGCTGGGAATTTGTGGTACAAGCCAGGGTACCTGTATCAGCAGTGTTTGATCCTTGCCGTGAAGTTGAATTAGTGTCCCCATTGGCTATGACTGCAGCACTATTCAAAAGCACCTCGCTAATGTACGGTTGACCTAAAACTAGCTGAAGAAAACTGCAACCCGCAAAGCACCGGGCATGTTCGTGCCAGGGATCATCAGTGACTAGCCACTCCCGGAGACCACCGTCGCAGTGGAAACAGCGCACCTCGTCTTCAACTCCTCCATAGTAGAAACCTGCTTCCGACAAACGCCTCGGATCTTGAACGTGGCCATAGTTCCAGTTTTGAAAGGAACGAATTCGCGTATCCAAAGAAGCGAACTCCGGCATGTATGGTATTTCTACCTGTTGTATTCCTTGCCCTGTTCCAGATGCCATCGATGATGTATACTTTCCGAAGGAACTATGTACTCTCTCACTACAAATTACTGTACTCTCTTCATATCCTTCGCAGGAACACCTTAAATCGCTTTGAAATGGTTCACGTTCTGTGAAAACAGCCGCAAAATATGATAACATACGTACATAGTAATTGGTCGGAGATGATGTGACACTGAGTAGATGTCTGGATCACAAGGCCCATCTGATACGGCCGGCAAATTAAAATTTCTGTATTCAAAAACTAGGCTTTTGTTTTGATCTGGGTTTGTATCTCCCTTCAATCTTTGTCAATTGTCAAAGAGAGAGAGGTGTGTACGTGTGGCATAATTTGACAGCCGTCGAATGCAACTATTGAATTTACCTTTTTTGTGTTGACTATTTACAGAGAAGTCGATCAATTTAATTCGGTTTTGAAATAAACTTTTAAATTCACTCGTTCGTTCATCTTTGATTTAACAACGTCCCATTCAAATGTATATATGATGAGTGCTTACCCGGCTACTTTCCTACCCTTCGCTAACTGTCAAATGACACGCGTTGACGCGTAAACAAAGCACGTGCGGTTTATTTACATCATTGCGTGGTTGGATTTTTTCAAAACTCTTCGTTCTCTGCTAGGCCGCATTGTTTCAGCACTAGTGGCAGCAACCATCATGAGCAAACTGTTCAACGATTGCCAGTGGGAAGATGATCTACCAACAATTGGAACCAACTTTCGATTTTCTAAAAACTGGGTAAGTCAGCTGAACATGGAAACACATTCACCTTGTCTACAATGGCAACACTATTTTCATTCCACAGAAAGACAAAAATCAGAAAAAAGATAAAGCCGGGTTAGAAGCACGAAGCATTGACAGAGAAACCCATCAACAGAAAAATGATAGCATCAATAAACCTATCGGATGGTCGGTACTTTTGAAAAACGCTACCAACAGCACCCAAGAGCGTAATGATAATTTAAATGGTTCATCGGATAAAAAGAAAAACAAGGTGAATGGTAGTAAGCGCAAATCTGTTGACACTGTAGCGGTGAATGGCAGTAAAACACCCAACAAAAAGTTTAAACCGAATGAAACAGTGAAGATAAATGGGACTGTAAAGCAAAACAGCGAACCAACAAAAGGAAGCTCGAACGGCATCCACGAACGTTCAAAACTCACCAACAAAGAACTGAAAACAGCCTCTAGACATGCCCAAGCTAAGGCAGGTGGTACCAGCTTAAGAGATAAACTTTCTGAACGTCTGAAAGGTCCTCGGTTCCGTTTCATTAACGAGCAGTTGTACAAAATACCGGGTGAAAAGGCAAAGGAACTGTTCCAAGAAGATCCGGCGTTATTTAAAGCTTATCACGAAGGTTACCGCCAGCAGGTAGAGCAATGGCCGATGAATCCATTGAATCGTATGATCAAATGCATCCTAAAACTGTAAGATACCTTGTAAGCGCTCGGAAATTTGATTCAGTACTGTTAATATTGTTTTAAAATTTCAGCCCTAAAAGCACGGTTGTAGCTGACTTCGGATGTGGGGATGCTAAATTGGCAGCATCTGTACCACACAAGGTGTATTCGCTTGATTTGGTGGCCAACAACGAAGGTGTGATTGGGTGTGACATGGCCAACACACCACTCGAGAGTAACTTCGTGAATGTGGTTATATTTTGCCTTTCGCTCATGGGTACTAACCTTGCTGATTTTTTCCTGGAAGCAAATCGTGTTCTTAAAGTGGGGTAAGTGAATATGTTTTGTTCTCAGATCCATAATCGCAGTACAGGCTATTCGAAGTGCTGTAGTAAAGTTGTTTTTGTTTTGGAATATTTCCAGGGGCATAATGAAAATAGCAGAAGTTTCTTCGCGTTTTGAAGACATAAACCACTTTATCAACAATGTGAAAAAGTGTGGGTTTACGTTAGAAAATAAGGACCTAAAGCACAAATTGTTCTACTTCTTTAATTTCAAAAAGGAGCGTACCGTATTTAAGGGTTCAACGAATATCAAACAGTTTAGCTTGAAGCCTTGCTTATATAAGAAACGTTAACGCTTTGATTGGAGTATCCGATTTCATCAGGATATGTAAGAAATAAATATTTGGTTGACACAAAAATAAAAATGCAAAAATTGTTGCTTTATACTAGGCCATATCAACGCAAAAATGTAGGCTTTTGAATCAGTCAGAATTCATCTATGCTGGCAACACTGTTCATTGCTTTGCAGTTTGACAACGCTGTCATTCATTACTCGACATGACAGCTGTCACTGTTTACGGCAGCGAAAAAAAACAAGCTTGGCTTTGCGGTGTTTTGTTGCGGATTTGCATCAATTTACAGAACAAATTGTAAAATATGACTGAAGTACAAAACAATGGTACGGAAAAGGAAGTCGAGGTGGAGAAGGCAGCGCCCACGCTTTCCGGTCCCATAGTGGGTATCATTTATCCGCCACCGGAAGTCCGAAGTAAGTAAAGTTATGTGCGCCAGAAGTGAAGTCATTTGCGGTAACACGCCACTTACTGTATGTGCTTGTATTTGGTAGATATCGTCGACAAGACAGCCAGTTTCGTTGCACGCAATGGCCCGGAATTCGAAAGCCGCATCCGACAGAACGAGCTTGGAAATCCAAAGTTCAATTTCCTCAGTCCCGGCGATCCGTACCATGCGTACTATCAGCATAAGGTGCAGGAGATACGAGAAGGCCGTACCGACAGTTCGTCCACGGGAACCGGGACGGTATCGAGCGGCTTGCAAAAGGCGCAGGTGCCCAGTGCCACGCAACAGAAGCAGCAGGAGCTTCTGAAAGCCGTTACCGAGCAGCAGTTCGTACCGAAAGATCCGCCACCGGAGTTTGAGTTCATTGCGGATCCGCCCTCGATTTCGGCACTCGATTTAGATATCGTCAAGTTGACGGCACAATTTGTCGCACGCAATGGGCGCCTGTTTTTGACCAACCTGATGAACCGTGAACAAAGAAACTGTCAGTTTGATTTTCTTCGGCCCCAGCACTCGCTGTTCCAGTATTTCACCAAGCTTCTCGAGCAGTACACGAAGATCCTGGTGCCGCCGAAGGATTTGATGAACAAGCTGAAGGTGGAAAGTGCGCCCGGTCGCAGCAGCATGAACGTGGTGCTTGAGCAGGTAAAGTATCGCGCGAACTGGATGAAGCACCAGGAAATGCAATCTCGCCGGGAGGAAGAAAAGGTGGAGCGGGAGCGTATCGCGTACGCACAGATCGATTGGCACGATTTCGTCGTGGTAGAGGTGGTAGATTATCAACCGTACGAGTCGGGCAATTTTCCTCCACCAACGACACCGGACGAGGTTGGTGCGCGTGTGCTGATGGAGGAGCGCATGAATGAGGAAGATCATGACATCGAGATGCAGATCGAGTCGGATAATGACGACAGCGACGATGAGCCGCACCGTGGTGCAACCGAGGGCAATGGACAGGTGAAGCTATCGCAGATGGAAAATTTGGTCGGTAAGCAACAGAAGGATAATACCCAGGTGCAGGACATGGACGAGTCGTCCACCTCGGGCGATGAGGAAGGTGATCGCTCCAAATCACTTCCGGCTCCGGTTGCTCCCCCAACGCACGACAAGGTCATTGTGAAGAAGTACGATCCGAAGCAGTCGCAGAAGGTGCAGAAACCGGTACCGGCTGCAGCGGACGATTATCTCATTTCGCCCATTACGGGCGAAAAGATTCCTGCGGCCAAGGTGGCCGAACACATGCGCATCGGTTTGCTTGATCCGCGCTGGGTCGAGCAGCGTGACAAACACATCGAGAAGGTTGCACAGGAAAATGTGTACGCACCCGGCGCTGCAATCGAGGCTAGTCTGAAGCAACTGGCCGAACGGCGTACCGATATTTTCGGTGTNGAAGGTGCAGAAACCGGTACCGGCTGCAGCGGACGATTATCTCATTTCGCCCATTACGGGCGAAAAGATTCCTGCGGCCAAGGTGGCCGAACACATGCGCATCGGTTTGCTTGATCCGCGCTGGGTCGAGCAGCGTGACAAACACATCGAGAAGGTTGCACAGGAAAATGTGTACGCACCCGGCGCTGCAATCGAGGCTAGTCTGAAGCAACTGGCCGAACGGCGTACCGATATTTTCGGTGTCGGTGACGAAGAAGCGGCGATCGGTAAGAAGCTGGGCGAGGAGGAACCGCGTAAAGACGATCGTGTCACTTGGGATGGGCATACTTCGAGCGTGGAAGCAGCAACACGTGCCGCACGGGCAAATATTACGCTCGAGGCACAAATTCACCAGATTCACAAGGTGAAGGGATTGATACCGGACGAGGAGAAGGAAAAGATTGGCCCGAAACCAATAACCGGCACAATGTCCGGTTCGTCCAAGTCTAACCAACAGCATCAGCAGCAACAACAGCAGCAGCAGCAGCACCAACAGCAACAACACCATCAGCACCAACAGCAACAACACCATCAGCAGCAGCAGCATCATCAGCAGCAACATCATCAACATCAGCACCACCACCACCACCATCAGCAGCAGCAGCAGCACCAGCACCAGCAGCAACAGCAAAATTCACAGCTTGCTCAGATGCAATCGCAGAAAGGAATGCCCCAAATTCCACCACACCCCATTCCCCCACCGGTACCGCCAATGATGATGATGGCCATGGGACCGCCACCGTTCGCCGTCGGCACATACGTATCGCCGATGGCACCGCACGCGGCCCCCCAAATGCCAACTGGTGGCGGTGCACCGGTCCTTGCGGATGCACAGCAACAACAGCTGGTGGGTCATGATATCGCACCACCGATGGATGAACCGCCCAGCAAAAAGTCACGCACCGAGGATAATTTGATTGAGGAAAGCGTGTTCCTGCAACGGCACAGTGCAGCCGGTCCGATCACCGTACAGGTGCAATGCCCGAACATGACCGAAAAGAATGATTGGAAGCTGAACGGGCAGATTCTTTCACTGTCGATCAACCTCACCGACACGGTCAGCTCGGTTAAGGCGAAGGTGCAAACGGAAACGGGAATGCCGCCTGCGAAGCAGAAAATATTCTACGATGTAAGTGTGTGTGTGTGTGCGTTGTTGTGTACAGTAAATGTTTTACTTTCTTTTCTCTTTCACCTACTTGCAGGGTATGTTCTTCAAGGATAACAACACCATCGCCTACTACAATCTACTGAATGGTGTAACGGTTGCACTGCAGCTCAAGGAACGTGGTGGTCGAAAGAAGTAAACGGATAGCAAGAAAGGAAAGGAAAAAAAAGCAGAGATACAGAGAGATAGAGAGAGGGAGAGAGAGAGAGAGAGAGAGCTACAACGTTTTAGTAGTGATTAGTAATTTACTCTGAGCATGGTATTGCACATATAAGCAGCACACATTAATTTTATCCGAGTGTTCCGTGTGGCTCAAGATTATTCCCACATACCATGTTATTGAAATACATAATACAGAAATTATACTTGATTTCATTCTGCAAATCGTGTCATTTCCGTACATTTAACTACAAATGTCACGAAACGCCACACAATTTAGGAACCTTTCTTTGGTTTAATCCAATGTAATCGAAGTAACTTAAACGGTGTGCTCTGGAATAAATGAATTAATTCAATACATGCTGTTACTTGGCATACTACTACCACTGCATACAAAAGCGTCCAGGAATGTCAAACTGGATCACTTGTTAGCGAAAGAAATAAACAAAACATAGCTGTGAAATTTTGCTTTTGTTACCTGTGATCGTTATACGCCTTACGATCATATTTAAACGTTTTTCTGTAAATGCTGTGAAAAATTTCAAAACACATGCATGGTAGGTTTGACAGCCCTGGTGACAACCTCTGCTGCCACATTGTACTAGTCTGTCGCATCGTCTCAAGTGCAGTTACGTCGCCTTGGTAGCACACACTATCTCCGGACGGGCAAATTAACCTAATCAATTCCCGCGGTCGTAAAGGCGTTCCCGTGATTCCCATCGGAAGAAGCAGCGCACAATTTACGTCGAAACCGGCAAACAAAATGGTGTTTAAGCTTACCCAGGTAAGCTAAGCGGTTGGAGATTGTGCGCAAGAGTACCGGTTTTGTGGTGATACGTTCCATCCTGCTACGTATTTCGTTGCTATGCGCGCGAGCTTGTTGTTCTTAAGCTTGAGTTCGAATTTATGTAATCACCTGTGGCAAACATCCCTTCTCCCGCCCCGGGTGTGGGAATTTATTATCATTTGTTCTAGCTCGCTAGCCGTGCTATCGGAGGACGTGCCTACTATTCGACATCCGGCAAGAGAAACGATGTTGTGATTGTGGCCGCCACCCGTACCCCCATAGGAAGCTTCCAGAGCACCTTGTCATCGCTGTCCGCTTCCCAGCTCGGTGCCGTTGCCGTTGAGTCGGCTGTGAAGCAGGCTGGCATCGGAAAGGAGGATGTGCAGGAGGTGTACATCGGCAATGTAAATGCGGCCGGTATGGGACAGGCACCAGCCCGCCAGGCTGTCATCTTTGCCGGGCTACCGAAGTCGACCATCTGCACCACGGTGAACAAGGTGTGCTCGTCGGGCATGAAGAGCGTTATGCTCGGGGCACAAACGCTTATGCTTGGCCAGCAGGAGGTAATCGTTGCCGGCGGTATGGAGTCGATGTCGAACGTGCCGTACTATCTGAAGCGCGGCAGCACACCGTACGGTGGCGTTAACCTGATCGACGGTATCGTGTTCGATGGGCTGACGGATGTGTACAACAAGTTCCACATGGGGAACTGTGCGGAAAACACGNCAAACAAAATGGTGTTTAAGCTTACCCAGGTAAGCTAAGCGGTTGGAGATTGTGCGCAAGAGTACCGGTTTTGTGGTGATACGTTCCATCCTGCTACGTATTTCGTTGCTATGCGCGCGAGCTTGTTGTTCTTAAGCTTGAGTTCGAATTTATGTAATCACCTGTGGCAAACATCCCTTCTCCCGCCCCGGGTGTGGGAATTTATTATCATTTGTTCTAGCTCGCTAGCCGTGCTATCGGAGGACGTGCCTACTATTCGACATCCGGCAAGAGAAACGATGTTGTGATTGTGGCCGCCACCCGTACCCCCATAGGAAGCTTCCAGAGCACCTTGTCATCGCTGTCCGCTTCCCAGCTCGGTGCCGTTGCCGTTGAGTCGGCTGTGAAGCAGGCTGGCATCGGAAAGGAGGATGTGCAGGAGGTGTACATCGGCAATGTAAATGCGGCCGGTATGGGACAGGCACCAGCCCGCCAGGCTGTCATCTTTGCCGGGCTACCGAAGTCGACCATCTGCACCACGGTGAACAAGGTGTGCTCGTCGGGCATGAAGAGCGTTATGCTCGGGGCACAAACGCTTATGCTTGGCCAGCAGGAGGTAATCGTTGCCGGCGGTATGGAGTCGATGTCGAACGTGCCGTACTATCTGAAGCGCGGCAGCACACCGTACGGTGGCGTTAACCTGATCGACGGTATCGTGTTCGATGGGCTGACGGATGTGTACAACAAGTTCCACATGGGGAACTGTGCGGAAAACACGGCCAAACAGATGGGTATTACGCGCAAGGATCAGGACGAGTTCGCCATCAACAGCTACAAGCGTAGTGCGGCCGCGTGGAGCGCGAAGGCGTTCGAAGCGGAAATCACACCGGTGCGGATTGCAGGCAAGCGCGGCAAGCCGGATATTGTCGTGGCCGAGGATGAAGAGTACAAGCGGGTAAACTTCGACAAGTTCGGACAGCTGGCGACGGTGTTCCAGCGGGAAAACGGTACCGTAACGGCTGGCAATGCTTCCACGCTGAACGATGGCGCATCGGCTGTGGTGCTGATGACGGCCGAAGCGGCGGAACGTTTCAAGTGCAAACCGTTGGCGCGCGTGGTCGGTTTTGCCGATGCCGAAACGGATCCGATCGATTTTCCGATTGCTCCGGCGCTTGCCGTGCCGAAGCTGTTGAAGCAGACGGGCGTTCGCAAGGAGGATGTGGCCATGTGGGAAATTAATGAAGCATTTTCGCTGGTAGTTGTCGCCAATCAGCGCAAGCTTGACATCGATCCGGAGAAGGTGAACATCCACGGTGGAGCGGTTTCGCTCGGTCATCCGATCGGCATGTCCGGTGCACGGTTGGTCACCCATCTGACGCACGCCCTGAAAGCGGGACAGATTGGTTGCGCCTCGATTTGCAACGGTGGAGGTGGTGCGTCCTCGATCCTGATCGAAAAGCTGTAAGCAACGATTCTTTCCCCAATCTTGGGGAGGGATTTGTTACGAAAAATACCTCGAGTGTTGTTATAACTCAGTTCCGGTCGGTGGGTGAAACGATGGAAACGAAAGTGCATTTATTAGAATAATTCGCCACGAAAAGGTGGCGATTCGGTCGGTCCCCATACAACAGTTGCCTATCAAATGAAACGTATATTTTGCTATGCTACAAGCGTTTTTTTTTAAATTCAATAAAATTGAAATCTAAAATTGTTTTCTTTTTCGTTTCTTTACTTCCATTTCTCTGTTTTCTTTCCTAGGGCCAATCCAAATCCTTCCCAATGCGGTCCGGAAGGTGAAATTGCTGGGAAGCCTTTGCTAACGCTGTACACCCACGATCATTGTACGCTTTGTGACGAGCTGGTGGAGCAGCTCGAGATGCAATTCGCCGGCCGCTATACGCTGCGGAAGGTCGACATTACGAAGAAAGAAAACGTACGGTTTCTAAGGCTTTACCGGTACGACATTCCGGTGCTATTCCTGAACGGTCAGTTTTTGTGTATGCATCGTTTGAATGCGGATTTGCTTCACAGACGGTTGAAGGAACTGGAATCAGCTTGCAGCTGCTAGTGTAATATTACCGAGTCAAAATTAAGACCGATGTAAAGTATTTAATTTCGAGTTTACGTGGATGTATGATCACAAGGGTTAATTTATTGCAATGCATTTGTTATGATTGTAATTCATAAATTGCAGTTTGCAAATCAGAAAATGCTGTATGGTAATAAAACGTACATAACTGGTAAAAATATTAATACAAAACAGAATTGTGCAAAATCTAGACCTGCAAAACAGTCTGCCTGTGCCGAGTCAAACTGTGCATATGCATTGAAGCTCTTACCTCGGTGTGTTAAACGCTGCCCGTCAAGCGCGTGTTTTGATTTTTCGTATGTCAACGAATGTTCTCCTTCCCATCCAGTCGCCACAGCTTGTTCATGCGCGCTCAAACACGCTCGTTCGTTTCGTCAGTTCCAAAACGCAACCAAACTCATCCGGTGCACTCGCGCGTGAAAGTGCGTTTTTGTTTGTTTGTTTTGTGTATGTCGCGCGTTACATTCCCGTCCATCCTCCGGGAAAAGGACGGACTGGCGTGAATCGAGGTGTGTACGGTCGTGTGACGGTGCCATCAAAAGGCCACCCATCCTTTGAATATAACGAGCACTTACGCGATCGTTTAGCTGCCACAACGGGTTGGGTGGCGTTGTGAATATTGATCCAAGTGTGCGTGTGTGTGTGTGTGCAAAAATCTCATCACACATCCTTGCAAGGCACATCCATGAGGCACCGCCGTTGAAGCTGCAAACATGATTAGTGCAATAGTTTCGCGTTTAGTGATGTGAGTTTAACACATAACGTAAATGTGTTTTATTGTATGTTTTGCTTTTCCATAAAATGCGCTAATGGTAAAATGGGCAGCAGGATAGCAACTGCAACCCATGCCCATTGACGGTGTTGAGGTTACACTGAGTGTGTGCCCTTCTCTCCTCCGGCGCCGTTTCTCAAGGTCCAACGATGAGCGAGCAAAGCAAACCAAACGCGTGTGGGGGCCATCGGACGGCTCGTCCTTTGCAAAAATGGAGCGCCTTATACGGAAGGTACGGTCTCAACAGATTCAGTATGGCACCGACGGCATGTGATTGTTGCTGAGCAAAAAGGCGTACCAAGTTCGGGTGTTAGTCATCGTGTCGTGACAGCCGAACAAACAAATTCCACCCAGCATGAAGCAGATGACCGCGAAAAAAAAAAGTTAATCCTTGTACAGCAGCAGCCTTCATCGTTTTAACATTCCGTTTGTCAGGCTGATGTGGAACAGAAGGAGAGATGAAGCAGAGCACAGCCTAAGAAGAGACAAACGTTCGTCGCATCTAGCAGTCAGCTGTTTCAAACGCATGCAAAGCACACAATCAACGGTTCACGCTCGTAGTGCGCGGGCGAAAGTTAGTAAAAATACTTTGATTATAAAAATAATTTATTATGAAGCTTTACATCAAAGAAAGTGCCATGTTTTGTGGCAAGGCACGCACGTCGGGAGAGCATCGTCGCTCGTCACGGATTGCTGGCAGCAAAATTAAAAACAAGTTGCACAGAACCGTAAATGCCCTTATACTCATGCGTGTGCCCAGCGTGATGTAATTCGTCGTTACATTCGGCAGCCTACGCCTACTGACTGGAACGACACAGTAGAAGAAAACAAAAACCGCACTGTTTATGTGGAGTTTTCTTTTTTACGTCATTCCCCAGTGGTTGATGGTAAGCGAGAAGGTGCGAAAGTGCGGGCAGTGTTCTTGATCGATTGTTATGACGGTTGTCATAGGGGGCCACCCCGGGGGAACCTTTTCTTTGTTTCGTCACTGTTTTGTTTTGTTTGCTGAAAAAGTGCATTGCCTTTCACAATGACACACACACAGGAAGTACTGCTCTTTTATGGAATATATGGTTATTTTCCATTATTTGCAGGCACAATTCATCATCTCGAGCTCGAAACGAGTTACAATAAAAGAACAGCCTGCTTTGTTGCTATAGTCGAAAAACAAGATACATCAGCAACTCGGTACACAAACTACTACGCGAACGTTGACAGTACAACACACAAAAGCGTACGCGTTACATCAATGATGCATCTTTTATTCGACTGCGTACGATCACATCGATCACGGTCCTGCTGGTGAAACGGAATCGGAGATATTAAACAGCAGAAGTACCAAGATCAACACGATAGCAAGTGCATAGTAGATGCAGCACCCAGCGCCAATGCGCAATAGTGCTGCACGGATGGAATGGTGGACAATCTGGTACGGCATGCGGTCGAAGCTGTATTTTCAATTAGAAACATTCAGCAACCCATTCGGTACGATTGCACTCTGCGTATGGTTGCACGTTATGTGGCACAAGTAGATGATAATCGAGGCCGCAGACTGGTTGTCACCCGAGTTGATCAGCTGTTTTCCATAGTAATTCGGCATGGGTTTAAATGCAATTACAATTACCTGCACGGTGATGTAATGTATCTAATGTTAAATATTCAACGAAATTACATTTAGTTTTAGTGTATTGCTTTCTGTTAAAATATCGTTTATTTCAAGCAACACGTATTGCGAAAGGTAACATGATTCCTTCATAAAATGTTAACGCCATATCGGAAACACCCGGAGAACATGGAAGTTAACAATTTTGCAGCCATGTTTTGTTTTTCCGAGCCAGCTGATGACGCTGTTCTTGCACCCAATAGTGCAACCGTAGCACTAAATCGAACACAGAAACCGAGCTAAAGCTTCGTGTCGTCGTATATGTAATGTTCCTCTCTGTCAAGGCTTCTACCGTTTACGGGCAAAGCGAGTTCGTTATTGATTTTCGCTTTCCTTCGTCGGTATCGTTCGCTTGTCTTGGCTTTGTTCGGAACTCCGGCGCACCACCGGAGGCTGGTTATGTTGAACACGGGCAAGGTGGGATACCGTCGAACAGCGTCGAGGCAGTCGAATCACCTTCAGCCCTGTTGCACGTTCTCGCATCCGATTTGCGCGTGTATGTTGCGTGCCTTCCGCACACATATCGATACGGTTCCATCAGCTGTTTACGGCGTCGGGCGTAACACATATGATATGGAGATGCTGCCCCATTGCTGTGTTACTCGCAGACACCAGGTACTGCGCGCAGGAAGTTAATCGATCGTTACGGCACCTTGAGCACTAGCCAAGTTCATACCGGGTTTACAAGCAGTTGGTTTCTTTGCGCAGCAGACTCTTCGCATCCGACCTTCCACGGCTCTTTCCGTGCGAAGTGGCGTAGGTTGCTTTAAAGATCGGGAAGGCAAAATGTACAAGCCACACCGGCAACAGACTGGAACCGTGGATCTCTTTTTGTTTAGAGGTCGTCTTCGGCATAAACCTGTCCTATTGGTGCTTCATACCCGGGACAACAGGGAGGAAGATGTGTATGTCTCTCTGTGTGTCTGTAGGTGAACGTGGCTGTTCAATTTGTCGCTAATTGAAACGATTCTTGCACGGGCGTAAAATTGAAGCTGCTCCGACCTGCTCCGTCCGCAGTAAAGTGAATGAATGCCACTTGCAAGAGACCATTGAACGATGATGATTTCATATGGTTTGCTGGATACGCGCTGGCAAGCAGAAGTTGACCACAGACTAGCGTCAATCGAAACGAATGACCCACCGTGCACACAGTGCTTGTACGTAGATTGTGCACTGCTTTATGGCGGGTTTTTTAGTATTATTTTTAGACAAACTGCCAATCTCCATCCTGGTGAGATTCATTCCATTAAAGAATGTAAAATAAAAATAGTAGCAACCCTTCCCGAAACGATCATGTTGTCCATTGTCCGGTACAAATGATGCCTATTAATTATGATTTCACTTTATCCATATACAGAAAGATGATGTCATTGATGTTGGTTTGGTTTGGTTGGAGCTCGTTTAAAATACCCATTTCCAAAACCGCCCCGAGTTCAACTTACGCTGTGCAAACGGGTTTGTAGGTTTAATTTTTATTTAAAAAAAAACCCGAAAAATTAGTCCTTCGTTTTTTTCATTCGCTTTCGACAAACGGACCAAAACTGACGTCTCGTTGTCTGCTCATGGGCTGAATCTCCGTGTTCTTTCCCACGTGGTTCATTTTACATCCCGAAACGGTCGTGACGTGTATCGTTACGTTTGGCACACCTTTTAAAGGCACTGGCTGTAAAATATAATCCCCCAACAAAAGCGATGTCCCTTCCAATGAAAACCCTTCCAAGCGTGGCCGCGTAACAGTTCCGCAATGTATCGCAAGCATAATTTCCTGCTCCGATCGTGCGTGACATGATAGGCGCTGATGATCGTTCTGCTGCCCCAAAACGCTGTAGGGATTCGAACCTTCGTTTGCGTTTGTTTCAAGTTCACGATCGTTCATTCATGAATGCCCATATGTGTTTGGTGCGTTTGGCGGGCGGTTTGATGTATCAGTTGTTGACCCTACGAGTCTCGTGCTTCTCGTGGTGTTTGAGGCTGTAGTTTAAACTTGTTTTGCCGTTCGTCTAAAAAGCCGAGCCGTGCTTTTTGGGCGGGTGTAGATGTTATTTTACATGAGGTGTTCCAAAAACATTCACCAACGTGTTTTATTTTCGTTTTGCAGGTGTTTTGAATTTAAAAATCTTTTAACAAAAATCAAAATTAATAATACTAGAACATATACTAACTCCGTAGTTTCATGATCGATTCCACGATTTGCTGTTGGTATTGGTAGCGATCTGTTCGGAAGTCATATCTGTTTTCGATAGAAACTAGTTCATTGTGGCGGACCCGATAGGGTTCATAGTAAACGACTTTTTGTTGGTCCCTCCAATCATCCAGTAGACAATTCAGTAGCTTCAACAAAATCTATTGAATGAGTTTAAACTTTAAATTCAATCGTTTCGATCGGTTGTCGCGATGGTTATAGTCCCTTAGCGTAATTGACATATATCCTTATAAGTATATTAGGTTGGGAAAATATGAATATATTGGTGGGACCGGCAGATGATTATTTATTATGAGTTTCTTCCGTTTTTGGGGATTTCGTACTCGCAAGGGATGTGTTGCGCGCGTAGGCGGTTCGGAGCAGTTTTGGAAAATCGACTTACTCGTTCGGCGTTCAGATTGTAAGAGAGCTTTTTATTATCCTAGTTGTTTCTTGGCGCATAAGGACAATTCCCTTATGCGCTCGGTTTACACCCAAGTCTCGGGTGATTTGATTTAGTGCTGCGTCGAGCAGTTGCCTGCTATCGAGCAGGTGCCTGCTATCGAGCAGTTCGCTGTTTGCAGCTATCGAGCAGTTCCCTACACGTTCTAATTCAGAGACTTATTGTTAAACGCTGAACTGTTGTCCAGAAACAACCAGAATTGACTGGAGTGGTGTTATGCTCCATCAGGACAACGCCAATTCCAGTCACAAACATCTTTACTGACTTGTCAGAAGCGCTGGAAGCTTGGATGGAAGTCTATTTCAATATTTCATTATTCTAGCATAATTGCATGTTTATAGTTCAATTGAGCTTAGTGATTGTTTTGTGGTTTCATTGTGCCCATCAAAAACCCAAAAGTTAGGTATTTGTGTTGACAAATTAAATTCACATCGACCCAGTAGAGATTCGGTCGACAACGGTGGTTAAGATCGATTGCCAAAGCATGGTATCCCAATGTGTTAGTTGGCCACGGCATGCTTTCCAATTTCAAACATATGATGTTATGTTGTCATGCAAACGTTCCATCAGTAAAAAAACGAACACGTTTTAATCGCAACTCATATTTACCTAGTTTTGTGAAGCAAACCACCGATAGCAATAAGATGGATTGATAAAAATATTAACTGCATTATTTGTTGAACTAGCATAACACTTCGTGGAGGGTCAATCACACTCTGCTGAAGTCTGGTGTAAATAGGGTGAATTGTATGCAGCTGGTCCTGTTTCGGTGCGGCAACCGTTCTAACTCGTTCAACCTAATTCGTCTTCCGTGTGTCTCGAATTGGTCCGTTTGGTCCGTTTCCGGAGTAACCGTCGTGGTACATAATTTTCCTTCCGCCAGGTTCCAAGTAAACGCTTACTCTTTAGCCACGCAACAACTGAAGGCGAACTCCGCTACGGGGAAAGAAGCATCCGAATCCGATAGGGTAAACAAACGTGGTTTGAATTTTTAATTTATAATATCGTTGCGGCTGTCATACAAGAGCGTGTGTGATACACGGCCGGCTTGAAAGCCAAACCAACCGGCACGAGTCAACGAGGCGGCTGGGTCTGGGTGTAGAGCTCTCTAGAGCATATGGAAAGGATACAGAACCATGGTAACACGCGAGAGGAACGCGCACTGTTGACGGGTTTATTGGCCGCCGTTCGGCAGTAACCGTCCGACGGTGACGACAATTTGTAAACAAAGAAGACCATTTTTGTTTTTATTCGCCGGCCGGTGATTTCCGTCGGCTCTGCCTGTTGAGTGTTTCTTATTTTGTGTGTGTGTGTGTGTGTGTGTGTGAGACATTACATGCTGAAACAAAAATGTCACCATTTAGAAACGAGCCGCGAGTGTGCGTGTCTGTCATTAGTTAGTCCACCTAATCCGGAATTACCGTTGCAACTTTGGGTTAAATAATGACTCGTGGTGTGGGTGTTGTGGGTGCCTGTGGGATTAAAGTGGACGCATGTTTAGCGGCTAAGCACGGGTGTAGGCGAACGCCGGCAAGAACTGTTTGGTCTGGTTTTTGCTAATGAATGTTCTGATGACCTAATTTCGATCATTTCATTTATTTATTAGCGATAAACATTCGTCTGTACGCGTGATTGAATTGCAATGTAAAGATCATTTAGTCCATCTACGCGTTGGATCGATAAACGATTGTTTGCCAAACAATAAACATTCGATTTGTGTGGATTTTTGTTTCTAAATTTGTGATTTGTTCACAAAATTTGTTTAGCATACCTTACTTTAACCAAACATTAACATTCGATCTGTGCTCATCCTCTTCCACTTCAATCGATCGGCTGAAGCTATCAGGCTAAACATTTTGATTTTCCTTTGCACATGTTTTAAATGAGGATCATTTTTCAAAACCCGCTCTTAGCTTGTTGAACCGGCTGCTCGAAGTTGATTTACGCCGCTCGGCCGGGCTTCAGTTACAAACGCATCGCCATTAAATCGGCAAGTTGGCCATCGATTGATGTACACAAAACATAACATACAGGGGCAGCCATTTGGCTGATGTTGGGTAACGAGCGTTTTCCATGCTTTTCCATGCCCCGGTGGGTGTGAATGATGATGATGCCAAAATACACATATTTTCAATCAATTGCGTAAGCAACCATTTATTATTATCTGTGCCATAGCAAAACAACGAGCCAAACGGGCAATGAATATGTGGTTTTCGTTGATCATGGGGTGAAAGTGCTCTCTTTTTGCGATCTTTAAAGAATAAAGCACAATTTGTGATGCCGAGCGAAAGGAGAGAGGAAACGTTTTTTTTCCTTTCTTTTCTTTTCGAGCAAGAGCAGACAACTGGAATTAGGAGGGGGAAAGAAGCATTTAATTGCTTCGAGTTTCGAGGGAAAAAAATCTGTGGTGCTCACACTCGGTGATGATACGATTATGCGTGCATTTTCGATGCTTCTGTTTTCTGTACTTTGGTGCATTTTTGGTGCACACTTTCTGTAAACACTCATGTTTGATACTGTTGAATCATCTGCATTGGTAGACTATTTTCGAACACGATGATTTGAACGATCTTGTAAGTGATCTTCTGCTACAGAAGAAGCGATGCCGAACAGTAGTGTTCTAGAAATGTTTTCTCGCTGTACCTTTTATCTCGTGATTTCTTCTCTAACCAACTTTACTTGATTTGCTGACCTCATTCTTTGCTACTGGCGGGAAAAAGGAATTCCACTGTTTTTTTCTCCCATTTCGTCACTATATACGAACGTAAAACTGATCAACACTGGCGGTAATATTTGTGTGAGCAGCTATACGCAATGCATGCGTTTTATAATTGGTTTTGGATTTTACAGTAATTGATAGTTGATAATTTTTTCCCAGTTTACGTACATTTTTTAATGTAGCATTTTGCGATGTAAAAAATCACACATCCTGCTACCGGTAAATAAAGTCTAGGAAACAGTGCAAGACCCCTTGAGGTAGTAGTGTCACCAAGGAATTTATTTATTTTTATTTTTTGTATGATGTGGATGTTTGAATCCCCGGTTTTTGTGACTAAAAAAATTAGAGCCATAAAAATTGTACATTTGGTTTTCAACTTTTCGTATACTTCCTAAATATTTGAAATGATTCAAAATTATTAACAAAAAATGTAAATGTCAGAGCAAAAAAAAACTAAAGATTTGCATGTTTAATGTCAATAGTATGAACTGTACAGTGTGGCATGGTCTAATCCTCTCATAAAGAACCCAAATTGATTGGATACAATCAATAAAAATTCTTATGTTATTGTTTCTCTTATAAAAATCAATTTCGAAATCGTAAAGAACGACACCGGTATATTCTTTATTGATGTTATGATTTTTTTTTGTATATACCCAAAACGTATATTTATGATCGCCACTGTATGTTCAGAACCAAAACCGAGTAAACCTGCGCAGTAGCAGAACCACGACTTTCGGTTCTCTTCATGTTTCTCCTTTGTTCTCTCCACATTCTCTCTTGCTTTTGCTCTCTATTCTTGGCTCATCGCCCGTGTGTACAAACCCGGTGGTGTAGCCCGGGTTTTCCATCGGTTTCCCATTTAGTTTTTCCGACGCTGTGATACGATCCGGCGAAGAATACTCAAACACTCCCCGTCGATCGCGGTTCGTTTAAACAAACACACCAACAACAACAACCAAAAAAAAACTAACGTTTCGTTTCGTTTCCCCGTGCCAGAAGGTTTCGCTTGTTTGAGCGCTTTGCGTGCACTGATGTGTGTGGTGATCGCTTGACGTTTCAAGAGTTCTTTGAGCTTTGGTTTTAGGTGTGCGATTTTGTGTGCCGTGTGTTGGGTAGTGCGGTTGGCAGTTTTTTAAACAATTATAATATAACATAAAGTATTCTTCATACACCGCAATGTAACGCAATTTATCGCGCTTTTATTTTGCGAATATATTCATCGATCCATTGCCCGTTGCAATGTTACAATGTGTTCGTATTTTTCGATCGACTCCACCCGTTCGTCGCCATTGTCGTTGGCCGCATGTGATTTTGTTCGAGTTTAAAAATAAAGTGTGTCGTTATCCTGCGAATTATTATATGCTCGATGGGTGCTTTTGTTAGAAAACGCCACGCACAACCGGCACGCCGCGCGGATGATGGAAAGCAGTGTGTAGGAAAAAGCCGGAACATTCGGCCACGCTCGTACAAGCAAGTGTTTCGTCCAAGCCACACGCTTGTATTATGATGTTTATTTGCGCACACACAAATGAGTGAACTCTGGTGGTCTCCAGTCTGGTCTGTTTTTCCTTGTTGTTGTTTTTTTTTGGTGAATTCTTCCATTAGACGACAATACTTCACAAGCTGAACGTTCAGGTTCCGAAGCCGCGTGGGTGAATGCGTCACGTTACCATCATTTTCTGTGCTACGATCGTGTGTAGATTGTTTGCGATTTTTCACATATTATCGATAATTCTATTAGTAAGTGAGTACTGGTAAGGGGGGAAACGCTTTACTACGACTGTCCGATTTTGTTGGATACTTTGTTGGAGCACAAGAAAAATGGGCCGCACCGGTGGTTTAATTCTACACAATTGTGCAGCTAGACGGTGGAAAATCGGAAGTAAATATTTATCCTCACTTTTTCACGGTGCCCAATTACATACAACAATATTTAGACGTGGTACAATCAGTGTCAGAGACGCAAGCAAGTCTTCTTCTGGTGCACTTCCGACATTTTTGCAGCTGCCTTATAATGGGAGATGGAGATGGGATTGTACAGGGAAAAACCCCGTACCACAGACTTTTTTTTGTATTCATGTGCTTTCCGTCTCCTAGACCCTACACTAGACTGTCTTTTGTTTGGATTCTATAATTAGACGTTTGCGTTGGGAAGGCAGCTAGGCAATCGGTAGCAGCATATCGTCGTCAGTTAAGTACAGCTAGAAGAGTGCCAGGGCGAGAGACTAGGACAAATGCGTGCATAGTTGTGTATTTTGGGCCTCTCTAATAGGCGACACACGCTTTTGCGATGGATATGCATTTTTATTGCGCGAGAATAGTGCAATTGGTAGTGACACAGCTAGATCGATGATCCATGACTTCTTAATACGAATGAATTATGCGGAAAGAAAAAGTGTATTTAATTGCAAAGAATATTTTTTGTTTGTGTTTTTGCATTGCTTATGATTGTTTTTTATGCCAAAATTTGTTTTTATTCAATCATGATTAAACAGTTCATATGCTTGTTATACAAAAAAAGTTACAAAACATTTCATACCATGTAACAAATCTGATGCAAATAATACAGCGGAATGCCCATTATCCGGGAGTCGTATTATCCGTGCAGCATGGAAGTGACAGTTCCAAAGGCGATTTGACATTTGTACTGAATTTTGACATACTAACTGAATGACATCTCAATCGAATGACGGATAAAAATTAAGTGTTCAATTACAAATGGTACAATCAATCAATATGTGCTCGTAACAGTATTTACATCCGTCATAAGCTTCGCAAAATCGGATACCTTATTTAAAAGACAAATGTTAAAATCCGCATTTATCAGATGCCTTTCATATCGGGGACCCACCTGCATTATTTATTCTTCTATTTTTAAAAGGGTCATCTCGGATCATTTTAATCTTGTCTAGCTAGCCCAAAACCTAGAACACATGAGGCACGCATTCGTCAGTGGAAGGTTGAACTCTTGTTAAGAAATATATTTTTAATTGTCCTTTGTGCAATGGGCCTGTGTTCAGGGTTGAGTGCCGGTGTATGCTAATCATTTACTATATTACATCACATACTATAGTGTCTTAGACGCATCACAAAGGATTAAGCAGTCAGGTGTCCATTCTCTTGGCGTCACGTTCGCACCTGTTCCACTAGCTTCGAACTAATAAAACTCATCGTTGCCTCATTCGACATTTAATTGTGTACAAAATAATGTAATGTGCTGTGATACTGTGGCGATTTGTTTTTCGATGTATTTAATGTTCATATTTTACAAATTACTTTCTCATTCAAATCATACCGGTCCTGCCGGCTGTCTGCATTGCAACCTAACCTAGACGCGATGTAGTGCGCGCATTCACATTCACTTTCATGATCAATTCGACGATCGGCAACCGCATCACAGAGAAAGAGAGAGAGAGAGAGAGAGAGAGAGTGACCGTAATACACCAATGTGTGTGTGTGTTTGTCTCGCCGTCCTGGGACACACCATTCCTTACATTGCATTCATTGCGTCCGGCGACGGCGTCGGTGCCAAAAGTGGTTGGCGGTGTGTACGTCTTCGCTTGACTTCACGTCCACGACCACCGCCAACGAAACAAGACGACGACACGGTGTTCTAGTTCTAATTTGGCAACCGGCTGTCTAAGCTGTGGCCTACATTTTTCGGAATCCAAAGCCAAAGCTTGCGTTGCTTGTACTCATCTGCTTAATGAGGCGTTTTCGTTGATGTTGGTGGATGGCGCAGTGTTGGACAAGCCGTTCCTCCATGCTTTCTTTCTTCTCCAGGCTCCACGTACAGGACGACCTTAGCCTGTGCCGCTTTTGCTAGTTGATTGGTGATCGCTTTTGAAGTTTTGTGTGTGTTAAAATTCCAACATCTCGCGTGTGGAGCATAATTCAACACCCGGCTGGAGAGAGAGAGATAGAGAGAGAGAGAGAGAGAGTAAATGTGACCGATCGATCTTGTTTCTTCCGTTCCGTACTGCGCGATGTACAGACAGCAGCAACGGGACTTCGAGCAGAAGTCGCCCTGCTACAACCCACAGACCCAGGACGGTCTTAACAATGTTAGCGATCTAATAAGCAAGTTCGAGGTACGCAACTATCCTATAAATAGAGGACTGCTGCCCGAACTATCGCCATCACCGCGGCCGGGATTCATTGTCCCGGGTACGGAGTGTTACGAAGCGGCCTACCGACCGTACGGTGGGTCAGCACGAGCCGTGTACCAACACTATTCGCCGACTAGCTCACCGCCACTGGGGCAAACGCGTCGCTACCGTGCGTCAAACAGTTTGCCGTACGACTCCCAGCTCAACGATACAGCCTCGCTGAGCGACGGTGGGGATAGTGTACAGTCGGGCAGGATGGACGAACGTCGGTTTCGGCAGCGTCCCGGTGGGCTTTACTACCAAAATGGGTCGCTCTCTTCGCTGAACGAGTCCGATTACTACGAGGAGATGTTTGACGTTGGGCCCCGAACGTCACCACCTACCGGTCTGTTTTATCAGCAGCAACGTTACGGTGACGGTGCGCTTGTCGAGGAGGTTACAGAAGCGCCACTGAACAAGGAACAGGTCACTAGCACCCTGACACGCTTCGGTGCCATACTGCAGATGCTGTCCCGGATCCCGTTTCCCCGGATGTCCGTCACCGGCATGGGGCTTTGCTCGCTCGTCGCCATCTTCTTCTGTCCGCGTGCGATCGGTTCGAATATATTGTTTCCCGGTTTCAGACTGCTGTTCGGTACGCTGTACCCGGCCTACGCCTCGTACAAAGCCGTGCGAACGAAGAACGTCAAGGAGTATGTAAGTATCCTGCCCCAGTACATGGGCAAACCTGCAAGCATGATTATAATTATTGCACTTGCATTCTTGCTCCACCGTAGGTCAAATGGATGATGTACTGGATTGTGTTCGCCTTCTTCACCTTCATCGAAACGTTCACCGACATACTGCTGTCCTGGTTTCCGTTCTATTACGAAATAAAGGTGATCGTCGTCCTGTGGCTTCTCTCGCCGGCTACGCGCGGTAGCTCGACGCTCTACCGCAAGTTTGTGCACCCGATGCTAACACGCCGGGAACAGGTGAGTTATGGGTTTAATTGTGTCACAGATCGGTGTACACGATCGTATCCGATCCAACCTGTACAGTGCGTAACAAAACTATACAATCACTTGCTTCTTTTTCTAAAGAATAACTATGAACTATTGAAGATTTCGTTCGCAACGTAATGTTCAGGCAAATAAAAAAGCAAACCGGTTGAATTGGATTCCTTCACTTTAAAACAAATCATTGCATATTAGTGTTATTTGCTACCATTCTGTTTTCAAAATTCACGAATCGAACGAATCACGATTTACAACGTCAATTCTACAAGGCAAATGCTCTCTGAGTTCTAAAAATTAGAAACAAAATAAATGGGTAAATAAAAAAACACAAAAGAACAAATATACAGTGGAATTCGGATTATCCGGATGTTGGAAATAACAACTCCTAACAGTACGACTACGGAAATCAGTTTTCTAAGATTTTTTTAGTTACTCCGCTGGTATTGATAAATAAATGAAATTGTGCTCATGTTTTAAAACAATCCCTCCCATCGCACAGTGTACACTAACTTTTATTAGTAAAAACAGATTTATCTATAATCCGCGTGGTACTCATATCCGGTTACAATCATATCCACGAGCAAAATCGTCATGCTTTTACGCATGCTTGACAAGACTGTAAGATAGTCTGGCACGCGGAATAGTATCATTGCAACACGTATAATCGAGATTCCACTGCACTTGAACACCAGACGAATAACAGTTTTTTGTTTTAAGTAAAAATGTTTTGTAGTATTAGAAGTGCTGTACTTCTTCACCCATTAATTGGAAGGAATTGTAAAATGACAATATGCAATCTGACAGAAAAAAAAGGTTTGGTTTTCTTTATAACTCACTAAAATGTCACGTTTATCTACCAATTAAAGGTTATGTTTAGGTAAAACAAAGTAAATTCAAATGTTTGTATAGCTTTTTCGTTCCGTATTGTATTTAAATGTAAGCTTTAGCCGAAACAAACAAGCAAGAACAACAAACATCTTGGTGGGCACTGTTTTGCATCTAGTGAGGTACTACGGAAGTGGTGTCCCATTCACACAATGAATCACGTCACATTTCTTTCTCACTCTCCTATAAACAAACCCATTGATTAAATGTTTAAACGCTTACTCGTCTTATCTTTACTTGCAAGGAAATCGATGACTACATCAATCAAGCCAAAGAGAAGGGTTACACCGCCGTGCTGCAGCTGGGCTCGAAGGGTGTTAACTATGCCACCAACGTTATCATGCAGACCGCCATCAAGGTGAGTGTGGTTGGAGTGCTATGAATGAAAGCCCAACACCCAGTTCGAAAATGGTAGCGCCTTCTCAGGTTGCACCGATCGAACAAATTATTGTTTTCTCACATTATTTGCCTAGGGGTGTACACTTTGTGATTCTATTGCCAGCAGATTCTTTGCTGCAATTTGTTTGGGCGGGGTTTCTCATCAAGAACACCGCAACAGTTCAGTCTCTAGTGTAGATTTAACATATCATCCACTTTACATAACGTCATGTTTTTAATGAGTTTTTTTTTAATTAACGTTTTGATTTTGTACTAAAAACACTTATTGTGAATGCTTACCATATATGTTAAAATGGTTAACTGTTATCGCCGAAAATGAACAATCAGTAGAAGAAAAATTG
>STHB01000010.1:3628077-3738762 GCA_018908115.1 Anopheles rivulorum
CACGAATGAAACCGATGATCTTTAGGTGAAGTGATCGTACGCTCGTTACGTACCTCGTACGGTGCAATCAGTATCGAATGGTGACCGCTGTAAACGCTGATCAGTGTCCACATGGAGAAGCCAAGGCCACAGTACGGATCAAGACAGAGTGCTACATGGCGACTAGGGTACAGCTCGCAGGCAAGCTTCAGACTGGCACAGAGACTCGACAGGGAGCTGTTTGAGATTTGAGAACGAAAGCTTCAATTGATTGAACGAACCCGAATACCCTGCACACAAGCAGATCGATAACTAACCGATGCGTGATGATGACGCCACTTAGCCGACCACAGGTGGACACACTGAAGTCTAGATAGGCCGTCGAATCGAGCGTGCTGTTGGCGATAGCTAAAATGAAACAAGAAACACATGAGGCCCACAGTTCAGAATCCGCTTCAGATTCATTTCATTCTGGAGATTTATGAATTCTTGAAGATTTTTTGAATTTTATGAAGAACGATTCTTCAACTCGAACGATTCTACAGTGAGATAATCGTTTGAGAATCACCAGCACTACACTACCAGGATTCCTTACCGGCCAGCTTCCGTTTCGGGTTGTCCTCGATGTCCAGTATGGTTGGCCAGCTCTTTGGATCGATGGATGTGGCCGCTTCGCGCGACTTCAGCAGCTTGATGATGCTCTGTATCGACAGGATGATGCCACTCTTGGACACGTCCACGATCATCCGCACGGTCGGCAGTGTGGTGATGAGATTCTGCGGATGCGGCGGCCGAATAGTGACCGGCACAGCGCCCAAATACAGACACCCGTAGAACGCACAGATCAGATCGAGCCCGGGCGGGAAGATGAGTGCCACGTGATCGCCCGGATTCACCTTGCCACGCTCCTGCAGCAGGGCGGCAATCTTTTCCGCCCGCTTGTGCAGCTCGGAGCAGGTGAGCGTTTTCGCGACGGCACCCTTCGAGTTGAGCAGCGTGTACAGGACGTGATCGGGCGATGAGTTGGCGCGCCATCGCAACACGCCCGTAATAAGCTGATGCTACAGTACGGAAACAGAGCAAAACAGGCGAATGTAACGTAAGTGAGCCGAAACTGCCGGGCGGTCACTGCTGTGGATGATGGACCCGATTCCCCATTCCCCGGTACTTCATTAGCACGTGCGCAGACCTACCTTACGTTCGTTATCGTCGGCCAGACCGATATCGCGGCCCTGGGCAGAGGCAAGCCTGTTGCCCTGCACCAGGTTACCGACCATTACCGAAGCCGGACCAACGGAGGCATCTGCACCACCGCCGCCGCCGCCGCCAGCCGTACCCGTACCGCCGGTACCGGCCGGGCCCGTACCAAGTCCACCAACGCCGCCAATGTTCGTGGCAGAGGATGATGATGACGTTCCGGAAATTTGAAGTTGTTGGATAGAGCCTGATTTTAGTGGTTGTGCCAGATATTGTTTTTGCGTGAGACGGTCGGTTTTGCGATGAGATGAAGTGTGTTTTTTTTTTGTCGGTCCGGGAGGAAATTCATTTTGCCCCCGTCGACAAGAAGTCCCAAGTCAACGGTTTAAAAAAAAACCCCAAGCACCGCGGTGTAGCGAGAGCGTGAGTGTATTTCAGGTGTACGTCGTGATGTAGGGACGGTTTGTGTTGGGATGGTGAAATGGTGCGTATTATTTGTTTGTACCCAGTTGAGTTTGGGTGAGGTGTGTACGATTTGTATAAGCAAACGTATATCGTTGCGACGATGTTGTAGGTGTTGTTGATAATGAATTTCGTAACGAAACGTACGCAACCATACAATAAAACAATAATCATTGTAATCCATATTTTCCGGTTGGATTGTGTTTTTGTAGTGTGAAAATATTCAAATAATACGCAAAATAATGATGTGATGTGTGAATACACGTGGTATGTACATTTGAGGTGGGATTTTTTGTGTGAATAAGCGTTTATGTAATGTACGGAGGATAATGTTGATATGGTTGATGGTGATGATGATGATGATGATAACGATGACGGCAAATCGGGTGTAGTACGAATAATTGTAGCACAAGAATCGACAACAATCGACACACAACGGAGCCGAAAAGGCCCTCACAAA
Source organism: Anopheles rivulorum (assembly GCA_018908115.1). Lineage (NCBI taxonomy): Eukaryota > Metazoa > Arthropoda > Insecta > Diptera > Culicidae > Anopheles > Anopheles rivulorum. Next base: position 3,630,176 of record STHB01000010.1, read on the forward strand.
ACCATTGTGAAGAACATTGTTTGTTTGTTTGTTTCGTTCGTATTGTGTTCGGGGTTAGTACCAATAGAACAGGGCCACCATTCAAACAAAACCAAAAAGCGTTGCGATTATTATTTGTAAAATAGGAAAAATCATCCATTGCCAAACAGAGTTAGCGTACGCGGCAGCGAACAACACGGTGAGTGTGTTAATCGGTTGAAGTTTTGTTTGTTTGTTTGTTTTTGTTTTGCATTTTCCAACCAAACCGGAACCAGAAATCCCATCACATTGCGGTTCGATTAGTGTAATAAAAAAAGTATTGCATTATCGCAAAATTACGGTTACGGTGTTTGAATGAATTAGTTTTGATTTTAGATTCATTATACAGTTTGTTTTTTTTTTGTGAGGAGCAGAGCAGCATTTTGAAAAGAAAATTAAGAAAGAGAGAAGAGAGAGAGAGAGAGAAAATGATATTAATTTTGAGGAAATGAAAACCATACGAAATCAATGGCAACCAACGGATTACGAAAATAACTAGTACACACGCCAATTCATTTGTGGAGCAAGGGAGTTAAGGTTGGAGAGGGGGAAGGCCGGAGGGCTTCAGGATAATCGTTGAAAGGCTTTTGGGGGTGTTAGGGAGTGGTGGTGTTTATTAGAGTAATGGCCAAAACCAGATGCGATCATAGATGCGGTTCGGAAAGGGGTTTATTTATTTTTTTTGGAGTTGGTTGAATTTGTGTCAATGCTAGAAAATCCACCGAAATTTGGGTTTGTTTGTTGCAAACAGCGATACGATTTGGTAGTGTATGACATTAAAGTTTGCACAAAACGAAAAAAAAACACACGCTAGAAATAAGTCACTTGCCGCCTACAGTGTTACATCCGTGATGTGCTACGTGTATTGAAGAACTACGGTTCTAGCGTTTCTATGGTGCATGCAATAAATTAAAATTTGTTAAAACGTCCCGCAACCGCGACCGGTTATGTGACTTATTTCTACATACTAAAATGTTAACAAATACGTTATGTGAGTGAGTAATGCAAACAGTTCAAACAAATCTTCCAACAAACATTATGTTTCATAATGATGCTAGCGGAAAAGTAATAAAGAAAATATTAAAATTTTAACTTAATTCATGGCGTTTTGTATAAAAATTGCTTAAGATTATTAGATAAATGTACGATCAAATGTCTCATTGTGCAAATTTATGACTAACCAAAGCACAATAGAGCATTTTTTTTTGTAGAGGAATAACTCAATCTAAAGTTGTGCTGATTCTTTAGCCCCTTTGGTGGGACCAAATGGAAATTAGTTATTATGAACCAAGACAAACACGCCATTCATTAAATTAAAGGTTTAACATTGAACAGTTTTGTAACATTCAAAATTGGCGGTATGCTTTTGCGCAACACCGCTTCAACACAAATGTTAAAACAAGTGTCTTCACGCATGATTATGATTTGTTGTCGGTAAAACTCAAGTGATGTGCAGATTGATGCAATGTGCTCTACGCCAAATGTAGTTAAAATGCGCAAAAGGAGCTAGGGAGTGTGGTATGAAATGAAAACTAACGATACACGGTTGAAGCACACACGAACCAAACATACAAGTTCGCACATCAAACACATAAGTGCGTCGGGTGAGTCGAAAGCTCCAAAACATTGAGATGATTATAAGGCGTCGATCGACGATCGGTGGAACTCACACGCACTCACGTACACACATACATAGAATAGATACACGCAATGGTTTGTATTGGGATTGCAAAGGTGCAGAGAAAGGAGTGTGTAACGATAATCCTGCTTTGCGCATGTTGCATGCCTACATACCGTGGTGAATTTCGCGTGGTTTTGGAAGATTGGTTACGCAGGTGTGCGGACACATCAGCACATTGGCCGGGTGTAGCGAACCCTCGAGGAACCGCCGACGGGCCTCGGTCAGATGGATACCACCGAGCGGCGTCTTTGGCAGATGATTCGGTGGTACGAGCGCCAAACAGTAGATGCCGACCTGATGGATGGAATCGACCGCCTGCAGCACCCGGGACATCCACTGGAATGATTCCTCCTCCGAGCAGTCCGGTCGCTGTTCGGCAATCACACAGACGCGCTCGTCGCGCAGCACCTTAATGCTGAAGACGGCAATGCGGCCACGGTAGATAAAGCGCATCGGTTCGACGGCCAGTACCGTCGCGATGATATCGTCCGAGTTGTGCTTTCGGCCAGTGACGGTCATTAGCCCGTCCCGGGAGCCGCATACAAACACGAGCCCACCCGGACCGAGGAAGCCGAGCAAACCACTGCGCACGTAAACTTCGTCGCCGATCGGTTTGCCAGGAATCGTTTCGCCATCTTTTGTGACGGGTGCTTCAAGAAGGGGTTGAACCTGTTGAAGGGAAAAGCGATTAGTTTACTGTGCATAAATTGCCCTCTAGCACACATTACCTTGAAGGTGGAATTTGTCATTCCCTCCAAACCATAGTACGCTGTGCCGCTCGAACCGGAGGTGACGCAAATTTCACCAACTTGATCCGTTTTGCACAGAACCGGTGAACCATCAGCACTGACCACAACCATCGTAGCTGTAACGAATGACATAAAAATCAATCACACCTCTCTCGCATCGTCCTTCAACTCCAATCACACGTACCACTCGGCATAACCTGACCACAGTCTTGCAGAGTAAGTGATGTAAGCGAATCTTCGCTATCAACGCGCACCACACCATGGGACAGTGCGGACATCGATAGGACGCCACGACCGGTTGCCGATTGGTTGTAGCCGCCGGCTGCCGATCGTCCCGGTCGGCGCAGCGACACCGTAAACACTTCCGAGCTGCTTGCGCACGGACATATTGCATCCGGTCGGAGACCCTTCGATTGAAACACGCTCAGGAACTGATCGCAGCTGGACAGTGACCAGGGATTGGCACCGTCTGCCACCAGCAGCATCCGAAGCGACGAAAGGGAGATCTCCTTATGGTCCTTAGTTGCCAGCAGACCCCAGTGCAGATCGCGACTCTTCACCAAGCAGCACGACGCTCTGTACTTCGTGATGAGCTGCATCCATGAGGACGGGCGCAACTTCATCAGCGCGTACGGTATGAACAGCACATGCATGCCGTTTAACACCGACGTTAGGATGCTGTGCCACAGGCCGACCTCGCGCTTAAAGTCCAGCACGCACACGATCGTTTCGCCTTCGGTGTAGTGGCAGGCCATCGTTAGCGCTCGACAGTGGTTGATCATTGCTTGGCGCGTTACCGTCACGCCCATCACGCTACCCTCCTTGTCCGTGGTGTACTCGATGTACGCGTTCGAGTCCTCGCTAATGCGGTTATTGTTGGTGTTGAAATCTTTCGGCACCTTCGGCAAATGTTCCGTCACAAACCAGTGCAGTCGTGGCCAGCCCTTCAACTTGGCTACCTCACCAGTGGACGACTTCGGTAGACCCTTCAGACATGCTTCGGAGGTAAGTGCGACGTGCACGCCGCAGGAGCTGAGCAAAAATCCAACCTGCTGCGGCGGTGAATCCGAGCTCGACAGGGGCAGTTCGATCGGGAGTGGAACGAGCCCACGGAACATACATCCGTACCAAGCGGTCAGGAAGCTAAAAGCAAAACGGAAACAAACGATTAACCGCCGTGAAAAGGATTACAACGCCGTTGCACTTACTTCAGTGGGTCACTGTTTGGGTAGACCAGGGCAACGCGATCGCCCGGCTTGAGAGATACTTGTTCCGGTCCCTTGCTGAAGACCTTCGTCGAGAGAGCGTAGGCAATCTTTTGCGCGCGTGATAGCAGCTTGCCGTAGGTAAGCGTGGTTGTCATCTTCCCGTTCGGGTCCAGCACGGTCGCCATCGGTGCCTTGAACGAGCTCGTACCGTACCGTTGCAGGGCTGCTTCGAGCGTACGTGGCAAACCGGACGGCACGATCAACTGCTCGCCCTGCACCGGTGTCATCACACTGCCTTCCGGTTTCGGCGCATTCGGATCCTTCGGATTGGCGGCAATCTCCAGCTCGATATCGTTGTCCTCGTAGAACTCGGGCAGCGGTCGCCGCTTGGGACGTTTCAGCGTGTTCAGCAGCTGCTGTATCTTGGCCGACACCTTCCACCGGCCGGCAGTGCTCGTGTCGCCCGGTTCCTGATTCGCCAGATTCACGTAGCGCGTCACACGGTCCGCACCGCGCCGTGTATTGGCGCTGAACTGCGTAATGTCCGGCGCGGCGTACGGTGTGCGCTGGTGCGGCTGGAAATCGTTCAGATCCGTAATGTCGTAGCTGCTCGGTTTGTTCTGGTACTGGTGATTGCGGTGCACGGCTGGCGGTGAACCGGCACTCGACGTATCGGACAGTGTCGCGTGCTGCGTGTTCGCCGGCTGCGTTGGAATCGTTTGGGGCGGTCGCCGTTCATGGTGGGTTGGCTGCTGCGAACCGTGCTGGGACGATTGCTTTTGCGGTGGCTGCGGCAGTGGCTGGGGCTGCGAATGGTGATGGTCCCGGGACGAGGGCAGCTTCATCGGTTCCCGCGTGAGTATGTGATCACGGGGTAGATTGTAGTTGTCCCGGTCCGGCGTGGATATTCTTCCCAGCAAACCTTCCTCCGGTATGGATTCATCTTCCGTACTGGAGTCTAAAACAACACGGGTCATTAACGGACAAGACAAAAAAAAACTCAATACGATTAGCGACCATGAAGGTAGTGAATTACTTGAAAACACGTCCAAAGCAGACATTTAAAAAAAACACAACTCTTGATCACGTCTATCTTGGTCGGCATTGGTATTACAGTGTAAGTAAAACAAATGTTCCAAATTACAAATCAAGTGTACCAAATTGTATTGTCTACATTTAGGCGCAAACGGAACTACGGAACGAAAACGTAACATATTTGATTAGAAAAAAGCGCACCCACTTGGCTCTAGAACTGTATTACAGGGAACAGATTCGACATTGTACAACATGATGATCGTGATGATCAGCGACAAAGAGTTTTTTTTTGTTTTGCAATGAATTTTGGGTAGGAAACTATGTAAAGTATCCACTGTGAATAGAAAATATGTAACGCAATGTTCGTGCAATGGATGGGGCCAATTAAGCATGAATGAACATATTTGACTGTTTTTTTTTGGGGTTTTGTTATCTCTTCCTCTTTAAAGCCTGTGCAGTTCAGCAACGTTGGAGCGATTTGCTGTGTTGTGATATCGTCCGCCCTCTACGGGAAGCGCTTTGTTGCCTGTGCCTGTGAGTGATAGTGTGTGTATGTATACCGTGGTTGGCCGGTGTAGGCATTTACCTGAATCATCATGATCGCGCTCAGGACTGCGGTTAAGCACGGAGCTTCGTTTGGATGGCATTGGCAAGCTAGGTTTGGGGCGATTTTTTAGTGCAGCTAATGCTTGCTGTACCGCTTCCTGGCGTACTTCTGTGTGAATGATTCGAAATGGAATCCAGTATCGGTACCGGTTGGCGGGTTCGTTGTTTTGCGCAGCAGTTTGGCACGCAGTTCAAGCGCACAGTGTGTGTTGGGTGCGAGTGTGTACGTATGTGTTGTAGGCCAAGCCGCGTATGAATTGTGTCCGCATTGCGTTGGATACGGTTTGGTGGATGGGATACGTGTCGTATACGTGTTTGTTGCATGTATTTAGGCGCGTTTGGAATCCGATGGCAAGCAGCGATGGATGGTGATTGCAAAGGATGATGAAAAGATGATGACGATCATGATGCAAAGTGATGATGGACGGGACCACAATACGATTTGCACGTACACGAACGGGATGCAGCATAACAAACAGCGGGAGAGGGCGAGAGAGAGAGAGAGAGAGAGAGAGAGAGAAAGAAAAAGAGCAAACAAAAATGGAAACAATGTAAACATGAAATTTGATCATTCCGCAAACGCTTGATCCGTGGGCAATGACGGAGTGGGAACATTATTTTGTGGGGGAGAGCATTACGATGAGATCTTATTGCATGGACTATGTTATGTTTCAAGTTTGACATATCTGACGAAAGGAGTTGTCACTACCGCATCTTCTAACTAAACGCATCACATCAATCCTTCAACAACACCTCACGGATGTTCGCGTGTCTTTCATACGAACTCCCGTCGCAGGGATTTCTCTGTTCGCTGGGATAATTGATTAACTGACGATCAAAATGGAGACCACTAAAACCAAAAACCAAACTCGTGATGAAGGTGTCTTTTCTGAAGCAAGTCAGCCTAATATGGCTAGGAGGGTGCTGTGACTAATCTTCATCTTGTAACACGTCCACCTTAGGAGATCTTCTTCGTCGATCATATCTGGCATTCCTTGTTTTTTTTTTTCATTTAAGTTTAATTCAATAATTGGAGTACAGGGAGGATCGCGATCCTGATGGGCTTTTGGTTCGAACCTATCCTATGAAGATTTGCTATCAACAAGCTACTGGGTCACCCAATTCAGCACTTAAAACACTGAATTTCATCACAAGAAATTATGTGCTTTTGATTTTCCTTCACAATCACTAGCAACGTATTGATGCCTATTAACAGAAAGATTAAATTTACGAAGCAATTCGTAAATTTGCGTAGGTATTACGAAGAAGTTGAGTTTTATTGGAAAATAATTCCCCACGATCACGATCGGCGTGGGATAACAAAATGTTCACCTTAGCAGAATCCGATCCATCCGAATGGGAGACGCTTTTAGATGATGTTTTAAATACGTTAAACTATGGTGACTTATGACCGTTGGCATATATTTGCGCCCATCATTAACGTCCTAAACTTCAGGGATAGGTTTTCAATCGAAAATATGATTTTTAAATACGTTAATAAATTACTCTGCTCAAGCTAACTGACATTCCATGGTGGATGCTACTGCTAATACCAAGCCAGCTGGTGTTTGAGGTTACATCCCATGTAAGGATACCGACGGAACCTGTTTTACACATCGGCAGTACCGAAAAACAATTCACATGTATATTGTTTCTTTCCATTGCTTTCCGTTTTGCTAATCACCTTTGCAAAGAATGCTTTTTTGAAAAATGATTTTGGCGTAGGTTTTGTAAAATGGTAGAATCCTATCGGCTAGCGTATCAGGTGGCTTCGCCCACGATTGGAAGCGCTTTCGCTAAATGCTTGCCTTCAAGCACGACCCGGGAGCTTACGGCACGCTGCCGATGAACTTGATCGTCAGTTGTCAATCAATCCCAGGACACGTAACGACGAACGACAGCACATCGAACGGTGTGCTAACTCCACGATGGTGGAGATGTTGTTAGTGACTATAGGTTACAGACGCTTGTTGGAAAGGCGCTCAATCAACGCGCCCGACTCTCTCACGTACGGGGATCATTGGTATCCGTTCGCCTTCCTCACGATGGATCTGTTCATTCGAACGTGTAAAGCCACTAAAGCACTGCCCGCTGCCCACATATCGTGTCGTCCAAGTTGAACGACTTCGAACCCTCGCTAGGCAATGGATTAAATGGAACTAAACGACTAATATTGACTACACAAACCAAAACAAAAACGAAAATGTACGCTTCAAGCTAACTTTCATGCAGCGAACGTTGTGTACGAGTGGAAGAAAAAAAGGTACGTAACATGCAAAACGAATTGAACCACTTACAAAATGCACTGAGCGTCACAAACATGCACAATTTCTCTTATGCTTATGCTCCTTTAGTTTTTTGTTTTGTTGGTTGGTGTGGTGCACTCATTAGCGAATAATTGACGTGGAATAAGATCTTCCATGCGATCGATAGGGCACACGGCGCACACATGCCATGTTAGTGTAAATTGTAGAGATTCTTGACCAATAACACCCACAACGTCTCGATGGGAATATTTGGCGTTCGGTTTAATGGCTGGGACGAAGAAGCATTGCTGCAATAAAGCCGCTTCGTAGCCGGTCGGACTATCAATCAAACGTAGGTGTTGTTAGAAGCGGTTCGAGTAAAAAAAAAAGCACTTTTTGTGAGACGATTTAAAGTTGTAACGATTCCACAACCCACCACAAACGATCCAAAGGTCTAGAGCCTCTGGTTAACGTTATCCACGTAACATACACATCGCCTAAATGGCTAACAAGCGTACGAAACATAACATTAACGATGTTGTAGCGCCTTTTCGAGGGCTTTGGTGGAGCGTTGTCCAGTTGTTGGTAGAGTGTGGAGTTGGGGAGCCTTTCGAAAAGGTAATAAAAATTATAGATCACACCTCGACGCTAACAACACGCACTGTAGTACGCCACCTCGTTACTCGCCAGGGTGCTGCCGTGTGAACAATCGTACGGAGAGTCCAAGTCACCAAAGTGGATGCATGTAATAACGTGCGTTTATGGTGGTTTTATAACCCATCCGGGATCATTGGTTAGTACCGAAAATGATCCCGCAAATTAAGAAGCGGTGTAAANTAGAGTGTGGAGTTGGGGAGCCTTTCGAAAAGGTAATAAAAATTATAGATCACACCTCGACGCTAACAACACGCACTGTAGTACGCCACCTCGTTACTCGCCAGGGTGCTGCCGTGTGAACAATCGTACGGAGAGTCCAAGTCACCAAAGTGGATGCATGTAATAACGTGCGTTTATGGTGGTTTTATAACCCATCCGGGATCATTGGTTAGTACCGAAAATGATCCCGCAAATTAAGAAGCGGTGTACATAGATGTTTTTTTGTAGCATTAGATGAATCTGATTAAGATTCGTGAATCCGAATGAATTTCTCGGAGCCACTATATCAAATATTGAAGAGACTTCAGGAACTCTTCAAGGATTTCTATCCAAGTATTTCGCTCAAACGTTTAAGAATCTTTTAAGATAACTTTTTTTAATCATACATGAGTATCATCAATTATTTTCTTTGTATCATTCTTTGGAGAGTCGAGATTCGAGAGATAATACACAAAAGATTCATAGGAACAACTCTTCTCCAAAGATCTTTCCTATCACACTGTACAGTTAGGAAGTAAATGCGAAGTAAATAATGTTTGTTAGCAGGATTGGATTAGTGGATAGTTTAAGAAGAGTAGAAAAATAGAACAGAAAGGTACGGTACGGTAGAAAACGGAGAAAAAGAGATCCACACCAAACACCAAAATCATATCAGAATATAGCTTGCGAGTGAGTGTGAATTTTGAGAAAAAAAGCCTTGTTATCCTGCATATTTTGCAGCACGACAGATATCCGGGATTGGGACAATGGAAGCAAAACAGTGAGGATGCAATAATTTACCACTGGTGTAGCGACTCTCGTGCCGTCCGATTCTTCTATTATTTCTACTATTCTTGCCATCAGCCGCCCCACCATTCGATGGATTATTACTTGTCCGGTCGGTTTCGGGTTCCTCCGCCGCCGGCGACTGTACGCCCACCGTCGGTTCGGGATACGCTTTCGGGCGCATTATCACAGCGGTGTCCGGTGCGGCAACGTTCGGCGGCTGCGGTGAGATGCGCATCGCCTTGAACAGTGCATCGGCGGCGGCCGCAACCAGTGCACTCGAGTACAGTCCGGGTTGTTGTGGTGGGGCGTGCTGCAATCCACCCAACGATGGCACAACATTGTTGGTTGCGGTCGCTTGCTGCTGATCCTTACTGGCATGTTCTGCGGGGATGCTGATACCTCCGATTCCACCACCCGACGACGTGGAACCGGACGACGTGGTTGTGGAGAGCAGTGCGTGACGTTGGCGCAGCAGATGCTGGTGCTGATGCACCGGGATGCCCGAACTTGGGGCGATCGCTGGCCGAAGCAGTTCGTCCGGCTGCAGCACATCGGGTCGTCCCGTTGCTATGGAAGCAGGAGGTGTTGGTCGGTGTTGTGATCACGGCGGTGCCAAAAGCGTGGATGAGCGTGCATAAAGGGTGTGTGTGTGTATGGTGTGTTGTCCCATAAGATGAAGGTACGGTACAGGGTGGATATTTTGTTTTGTATGTGTTTGTGCGCGCGCGCGATCGGTGCAGTGTGATTGTAATTTTGTTTTGTTTGTTTTTTTTTTAATTTTCCACCACGAAGCGTTTAAGATAGATAATTTCATGTACAAAACACAACAAAACACAAACGTGACAAATGGAACACCACACAGCGCATGCACGACAGAGTAACCAGAGGGGAAAAAGAAACGAAAATATGAAAGAAAACAAAACACACGTTAGAATAAAAACGTAACAAAATAATACAGAATCGGTAGATAATTACATTACTTTTGGGTTTTTTTTTTCATTTTCTACAATGTTTTCTTTGACTAAACATATTTTATGATAATTGGTGTTAAAATAGCGCATGCTTTACATTAACCATTATGTATCTACGTCCGTCTAGGCTCTACGTAACATAAATATTAGCAAAGAGGATAAAAATAAACCAACCCCCGGCAAGTTTACGAAATTAATGTAAATTTATTCTACCGTTCCTAGCGCCACTACTGCTTCTGGGAGGTGTATAAATGAGTCGCATCAATCAATAGAAGTAATGTGCCAATGAAAACCCCTACGCTAATGCACGAAAGAAATCAATGCTAGGTGAACATCGCCAAACATGGTCACAATTAGTGCTAATGATTTATGCGCTATAACCCCGGGAGCCTTTAAGCAAAACGATCCAAAACTATAACTTTACAAAAAATATAAGCAATATACTTTGTGTGCACAATATTGGTTTGGTGAGTTTTAACCTTGCCTTTGGGAGAGTTCTGGGTAGGACCCTCTAAATGGTTTTTATTCGAAGAAAAAGGGCTAGTTTGGTGGGTTTTTTTTTGCATTCTTCAAGGACTGGCGTACAATGTACAAAAACAGGAACAACACAACATCATGGATGTTCGCCAAAGATTAAACCCATCTAACTGACACTGAAGATCATCATCATCTGCTGCCGCGCAGTTAGTTAAGGTAGCAATTACCGCTAGGGGCCGTTGCAATCCTATCCTACACGTGACGTTTCCCGTCCGTTTCGCTCCGAAATCCGAAACGAAACTCAAACAACATCAAAAGCGAAATATATAAACACAACACCAGAAGAAGAAAAAACCACCGCTACAGGCTCAATCATAAACGGAACTAAAAATCTAACCAAAAAAGAAAAAAAAAACAGGCATCGGACATAAAACGGGCTAACTCTGGTGTTTGGGGAACGACTTTGAAAAGAAACTCGTTAGCGTAGACGCTACACTGTATAGGCCCTGCAGAGCTGTGGCACGGTTCATCCCAAAAATTTCTACCCTCGGCAAACATTCGATTAGTTTTTTTTCCTGGTTCTCTGAGCTAAAGGGTGCTTAGTGAAGGGTTTGGAGAGTTGGAGCCGCGCGATCGAATGAAAGACCATTCCGTGGTACGATTTGTGATGAAGCTTTGGTTATGGCTACGGATTGGGTATGTGCCCGTCCCGAGCCAAGAGGATCGCTGCTAACGGGACGGGATTCTATAGCTCCGTTAGCGGGTTGATGCGGATAGTTAGACGAGCAGTATGACACACCGTCCAAACGTGACCGGTTATAGAGGATCGTACAGAGAGAAAGAAAAAAACTAGGGAAAAAAACTGGCAAATTAAGCGGAACTTGCGGATTAAAAATTTGGGTGTCCATTGGGTGCACCCCGGGACTACAGGGACTAAAAGATATTTGTCTAATGGTTGCAATAAGAAACTGGCTGCACTAGCAGAGATCCAGCGGTACTAGCTAGGACCGATGTTAAAACTACGCAGTGTGCTTACTGTCTGTATCGTTCTCTAACCTGAGTGATAGCGCTTCTCGTTGTGCGTTACTTTGCGTTGCGTGCTGCGACGCGTGCGGTTCTGTTGCAGTTGCTGCTGCTCCCGTTGCTGATGCGAGGAGGAATGATGATGGCCACCACCACCACCACTGCCACTGCCGGAACGATCATTCCTATCTCTACTCCCACCACCACCACCACCCCCACCTCCACCTCCTCCGCCACTGCCCGAGGAGGCGAAGATGTTCTGCTTCTGTTGCGATGCTGGATGATGAAGATGCGACTGGATGTCATTGACGTAACCGGGGTTATTACCACCCCCGCTGCCGCCTCCTCCTCCACCACCACCACCACCGCCACTGCCTCCTAAGGTTAGAAGTTAGTAATTAGGATGAAACAAGCACACGTACACACGCACACATACACGTATATGTATATTTTTTATGTACAACCCAACACCACGAATACTTTCCCACGACACAGAAATCTACCGGTGCATCCTCTCTAAATGCACGATCGCCTACTAAGCACTACGTTCAACTCTAAAACAAACCCCCCTCGACATGCATTACCGCCCCCAAAAATTGCCCTTGTTTCTTCTTCGGACGATGTTATGTTACATTAGCGAGACACGAGCCATTTAAGTTTCTTTCTTGTGCAAAGTTTCCTTTTAAAAAAAAAATACTTCAAGTTGTTGTGTGGTTTTGCTCGCGACAGGACCGACTAAAAACGAATCTGACGGAGGATCACTTGCGAGCTTGCAATTGTTGGCAATTTTCCACTTTCTTACACCTAATAGCTGAAACGATACGATCAGTTTAGCGTGTGGGGATGTGTTGAAAAATGAAGTCTTTACCGCCATAAAGGAGATTTGTTTTGTTGCTGCTGCTGCTGCTGCTATAAATAATTCCCTATTGCATCGTTTGTCGGTGTAACGATTCGTAAACATGGCACGGGCGAATAAAGTGCCACTAGCGGCACTGTATGAAGTTTTAATTTGAGCACATTTACTTTCTGTCTGCCGGTAGCAAAGCTGGCAATGGTTGGGTTTATGCAAAAGCAATGTATTTATTTGGTGTTTTTTTTTGTACTTCATTCTATTCATAAGACACTTTTGTGTGTTTGCTTTTCATTTTTTAATTACATTTGCATTGCTTTTTCCAAAAAAAAATCATTCGCTTCACACGAAATGTACCTCATTCCGGATGATTAATGAAGAAATAACTTTTACCATGTAGTGTGACTTTATAGCACTATAAATCGGTTCGCGTGTAACGTCACAAGGGCTCCCAAAGTACACGTGATAAACAAGATTGGGGTGTAAAGCATTAGGCGCCAAAATCAATATCAAACTCAATCCACACGTTACGTGAGTCGCACGAAAGCTAACAAACGACAAAACCGTGGCACCGTGGCTATTAGTCAACATTTGCTGCTTCTGATTGTCATTTGTTCATCCAGATTGCTGCTCGCCCTAGGAAGGAAGTCATAAGCAACCGCGCTGCATTCATAACAATCGCTTCCTCAATCATGGTTGTGTTTTCGTTCGTATTTTTATTATTTCTTCGGTCACAAAACACAAGTTGCGTGACTGGCAGCGTCTTCCTCGCTGCAGCAAGAGGAAAAAAGGGGTGATGCGATCGTCACCGGAGCCACCGGGGTAACGGTTGCTAACTTCCTCATGGAACCACATATGGTATCCGCAACTCTAGATGGAGCCATTAAACACGAATCGAACTGTGGCAGCTAAATATCAACCAGAAATGAAAGGAAAGGAAGTCACTTTCGGCACCACGCAACACGATCGTCAGCATTCCGACCTGTCTCCGCCGGGTACAGTTAGTTCTGGAAGCGATCATCAATTCTAATCAAGACCTCCGATGGAGATGTACCGGCGCGCAAGCCATAAGAAACAGAAACACTCTTTGGTCCCATGTGTAGTTCATTTCTACCAGCTCAATAAACATGCAGTACGTTCACTTTGACCTAAGACATTCAGTGACTTAAATGACAGCGAAAGCAAGGTACGTTATGCTTATTGCACTTCGTTCAGCACATACAGTGACTAATCGCTGCCAAGCTAGAGCTATTACATCGCACTTAACGAACTAAATTTCTGGACAAAACTAGCTTATCATATCACATATATCATTCGCTATAGTGAAAGACGGCCACATTAACGGAGTTTTACATGCTTGAACTGTCAAAATATTACTAAATTTTGGAATATTACAGTAACGATAAATGTCAGCAGCGCTATTCGCAAGACTTCATTGCATTTTCTTGTGGATGTTGTTCTCTTAGTTGGGTAGCTCATACTTATTGCAATTTGATTTTCATTCTAGTTCCAAAAATATGGCTCCAACCAGCCTGTATCGGAACCGATCCCAAGCAGCTCATAATACAGGATTTTAGGCTAAATGCACCAAATCTTTACCATAAACTACTAGCAAAAAACTTAACCAGTAGAACATAACGACTAACTTGTGTTCATTTAATTTTATATCATAACATTTTGTAAGAGCCATATATATAGTTCCTCAAATTAAAAAAAAGATCGTGTTTCTGTGCACTAGTGCATCGAAAGCAGCAATGAAAAATAGTAAGTAGAAATTGTAATAATCAATTAAATTTGAAAACCCATTTGCTAATCCACTGAAGATCATTATGTATATAAAAAAACTAATCAAATTAAAGAGAATGAGTCTTGTGGACATAAAATCGTTTTGCTGACATTTTATTCTAATCCACAAACTCCTGTAATTTCCTTCTCTGCGGCGGCTCAATGTCGGACAAAGCATACGGTTATAAAATCCGATCCGTCGTCGAGCGGATTAAGTGTTCAAAAGGGGGTCGCGATATCATCGCTGCCGAGTGGCGATTCTCGACAAGTATGCCGTCTGTGGCATTTGGCAAATCCAGTCTGTCTAGCTGTCTGTCTGAGTAATTGTTTCGCACAACTCTCTGTGCCGCGCCACCATAAATCAGCATTATCCCGTAATGTACAAAATTATCGAACACGCTGTCAACACACGCTGCATTCCGCGGAAGGCTTTGACGCTTACTGCCACGTCTTCCGCGTGTGTCGGCACGCATCTAACGGAGCACTGCAAGGTGATCGTAAGGTCAGCGGTCGACTGTTGACAGTAACATAACATTCTTGCGACATTAAGTCATTAGTCGTCAACGCTATCTGTTGGTATTAACGGCATTTGGAGCCGGAAAATTCGTTACTTAGTGTGAGAAAGTGGAAAACATTGCCTGCAAACTTTGATGCTCGTAATTATTGTTTATTTTAATTTTAAATTTTTAATCTAAAATTTTTTATTTTAATAATTGGTAAAAGATTTTATTTGCAATTGAGATTTTTCGTTTGTAATTCTTTGCAAGTGACAAAATAAAACTTTACTTTACTGATGTTCCCTTCCTGTCTTATGATGGACCACCAAATGTGAGCTGGCTTTAAGAGTGGCCATGTTTTGAGTGCGCTAATTGACGCAATTTAAACACTCTCCCACGTACGTGCGTGTGGTAAAAATGATGCTAGTAAATCATACCATCATCTCACCGGGTGGTACAACAAGCTTATTATTTTTTATTTCTTTATTATTAGTATTTTTATTATGATTACGCAAGTGGAATAATATATTGCCTGTCATCTAACCAATTGTTAAGGTCGAGAAATAGCGGATACACGAACGGATTACTTACCGTGCTGCACATTTTTGGACAGATATGGCTGCAAGAGTCTTGTTCGCTTCTTTTCGTATCCTTTCTGAGTGATGTCGCCTGAAAGAAGATAAAGCGTAAAGGTGGGAACATAAATGTCGTGAAAATTACGATCATAGTTTTGAAATGAAGAATTTGAAACGATAATAGTGAAAAAGAAATGCAATTTAATATTGTTTGGAAAACTATTTTTCATGATCATTATAACTTTCATGACTATTTTTAAATGAATCCTTTCAAGGCTCTTACAAATAACTCTCCATGAAGTGCATCGAAAACCAATCAAAAGCAGCGCAATCAACCTGTTTTTCGCTTACTCCAAATTCTACCAACATATAATCAAAACTTTACAACATCTGATGCTCTAAAGGTACGCATTATATCTCCAAAACTGTGAATGACCACCTTGCCAAATTGGGGATGTCTCATCCGGCATCCCATTCGCCCCTACCCGATGTTATGGCTTCATTCAGCATGTAGTAACCTTCAAACACTTTTCATCTCTGCAACAAATACTGCGTGTTCTCCCCCAAGCGAAGCATTAGCCCGTGGACAACATTAGCCTAGGTCCATAAAGCATAACGCTGCACTTCACTTATTAGCTATATTTCTCTACTGAGTGCCATCTCTGCCAAACAAGGCAAAAAGCCAATAATGGCATGGACGGCGGGTTGTGCGCGATGTGCGAGAAAGCGCAACTTCTCATCGGTACGTGTGCACGGCAAGCAACTTGCGAAAATTGATCGAATAATGCTCCGCATGCTAATTGGAGCATTCGTTCGCGGCAAACCAAACCGGCGGCCGACTTCTGAACGGAATCTTCTCCCACAGTCCGATGCTTTCGAAAGTGGGCAAAGTACTGAAGGTTAGTACTTGCGCCTACCGGATCACATACACACACACACATCACACATACATGGAAAAGATTTGTTATGTTTTCCTTTCCTCCCTGCGCAATGGGATTGAGCTATCAATCTTGGAGCATATTGTGGGAACGATTGGGCAGTCGGACACAACGGGAATTCGGGGCTAAAGTCGGGCAGCCAAGTTCCGGAGCCGAAGGAAGTTGATTTCTAATTTCCACGCTAAATTTGACCACTATTTCCGTCCGCACTTGAAGCTGCCCGGGACCCGCGAGTACAGATGGCTTTTGTACGGTTAGTTATACCTGTTGGTAGCTGCCATGTGAAGACGCACGGAACATACTTACTCCAATTTTAACTAAGCTGCCCTGCTAAACTGGATTTGTGTACTGTTGCAACATGAAACTCAATGCGCTCATCTTTGGATCGGATGCCAGGTTGTTTTTGGGGCCAAACCCCAAGAAAACCGTACATCAGTGTGTGTTTTTTTGAATGCAATTTTAAGACGCAACCTAACCGATCTACTTTCCAAACGCTCATGGCCAACGATCGAGCCCAATTCTCGGTACGGGAGGTGAACAATAATTTGCAACTCATTGTGCTGGTCACCGCACCAAGACCACAGGTTACTCTTACCTGTACAGGACTAACGGATGTTGTTAGTGCTACTGTTTGAACACCGGCCAAACTTCACCTTGTAGTGCTCCCTGACCAACAATTCAATCGGCGTTACAACGGCAGAAGAACCTTGATTAAAGTCGACAAATTATTAATTTTCATTGGAAGGTGGTTTTTACCCATGTATGCCATCCTCCGCGCGAGCATCTTCCAACTCTTGAGACAATGTTCGCTCATCGATCATCGCGCAACCCACAGCGTGCGAGGCTGTAGGAAGACTAACCAAAGGTAACCTTGACTTAAAAGGCTACAAAATTGCGGTACAAAAAACCCGTCCGTCGTCTAGCCACTGTGTTTCAATGTATCGAAAAAAAAACAGTGGTACTCTATAAGGTACACTGCAACTCATGCTCGGAGGGATCTCAAAAGAGTGTTGGATGTTCTTGGAGTAGACTAAAGAGAAGGCACGAGAGGTCTAGGGGACGGTAATGAGCAGGTTTATGCATGGTAAGATGCCTCTTCTGACATCTTCTCTTACTGAGCCCCGAGAGTGCAGAGACGGTTGCATTTATAACGGTTGCAAACACCAATGTCCAGTATTCGAACTGTTCGTTGTATAACGTTGACCACTGGACAACCGGTATCTAAACGATGCGTGGATGTTGCACTATACGCCGTGGGGTGTTGTTCTCTAGATGCAATCTTCTCTAGTGTCTAGAAGCATCGGACAACTTCCTCGGTGCAACCCACGCGTGCGCTTGTCGCTGGCTGTTCTAGTGCATTGTTTTGTCATGCGAAGGGAAATTGAGATCGCACCGTTGGCTGTTTATAGGCATTTTTAATGTTCGCTAATTGCACACCGTTTCGCACAGCTTCGCCTGCTCTCGCCGCCATTTGCATTCCACTAGAGCAGCGGCGCAATGAAGTTGTGCGTGATGATGCCATGCTGGAACAGTCCGGTACGTGAAGGTGTAGTAACCGAGGGGCGCTACTCGAGGGTGTGAATGGGAGCGATCTCTCGTTAGGTTGGTGCATCCAACGGGGAATGGTGATTCCGATTCCGCAGCGCACACACACACCATGCATCTGGCACAAAAGCAGCAGGTTTTTTTGTGTTTGCCCCAATCGAACCCAGATGGGAGGAGATTCGTTCATTCTTTGCCCGAACAATTGAAGGTTACGCAGGCCAAGCAGTGCAGTGTGTGGACCGGTAAATGATCGTTTTGGTTGCATTTTTGTCTTAAAATCCAAATGAGGACCCGGCTCATCTTGATACCATTTAATGAAGATTCTCCCGGTGCTGCTCAGTAGTAATAGACATGCGAAATGCATGCAATAAACATACATTATGGTCGACGAGCTAGGGTCATCATTACCACACAATTAGCTTTTCCATTTTACATTTCTAACCACCAGTAACAACATCAAACGGCGCCATAACATTACAAATTTACCTTACCACAAGATAACTATTATTTCCTACGAAGCTAATGAAGTTTACCTCGACTGTCGCTTAAATGAGGAAGTGGCGTGAGAACACCCTCAAGGTATGGCAAGAAAGGAAGAAACAAATGTACTAGCAAAAATTGAAGTCTTTATCCTCTCACCAAACGATTGTTGATGCCATACGTAAGCGGCCGATGAGTGTGTGTGTGTTGTTTTTACAAATAAGCAGAACATATTTTAGCACGTACAAAGTTGGAAAACCTTCACGGTCCCTTACACAGATGGCGTTATTTTTCATTGCA
The DNA here is from genome assembly GCA_018908115.1 of Anopheles rivulorum. Classification (NCBI taxonomy): domain Eukaryota; kingdom Metazoa; phylum Arthropoda; class Insecta; order Diptera; family Culicidae; genus Anopheles; species Anopheles rivulorum. The sequence continues at coordinate 3,648,804 of STHB01000010.1, forward strand.
TAATGTTCAGCGCGGAAATGAACGTAACTCAATTTGACCGTCGTGAAACAGATGCTCAAATAAATGTTCGACCAAACATGCGCAGTGCTGTGGGCAGATGAAGATGGGCGATGTGTTTTGCTAGCAGCCTACNGCGGCCGATGAGTGTGTGTGTGTTGTTTTTACAAATAAGCAGAACATATTTTAGCACGTACAAAGTTGGAAAACCTTCACGGTCCCTTACACAGATGGCGTTATTTTTCATTGCATAATGTTCAGCGCGGAAATGAACGTAACTCAATTTGACCGTCGTGAAACAGATGCTCAAATAAATGTTCGACCAAACATGCGCAGTGCTGTGGGCAGATGAAGATGGGCGATGTGTTTTGCTAGCAGCCTACATTCTACTTGTTGCAAATCAATACGAATGTCCGATCGTTGCGATGGGTTGATGTTTTGCAATTTATACAAAACAAATATGTGGAAAGCACTAAATTGTTAACGTCTTAACTATAAACGTCTGTTAGATATGATGGTTAGTTAAAGACAATTTATCATTCATATAACAACGCACTTATATTATAAGACAATAATGTTTATCATATCTATCTTTGTGCATATCTGATCTGAATTGATGTTATTACTAAAAATTAAAAGAATTATTCTAAAAAAATGTCCATTATGCAACAGTGAGCAGTGATGAAAAAGACCTATATGTTAATTAAACGACCATAAACGTAATACATGAACGTTTCTTTCCCATTTCCAAAAGGTATTGTGAAACTTGTTCATCAAATTTTAAACAAATGTTAATCAAAGATGATGCAGCAAGTCATGAGGGAAGCAGTTTTATGTAATACAGCATACGACAAACGAGATGAAATATTAAATGTAGACATCTGATTCCTTGTTTCTATAAGAGTGCAAACAATTTGTCAAACGTGAGATAAGACAACAAGCCAACCCAAGGCTTCGTGTGCTTCCATTCTCATGGCGACGTATTCGCATTTAGCAACATTTGCCTGTTTGCGGAAATGTGCAACAACACGAAAAGCTGCACACAGCTGGCATTGTGCAATGCGAACTAATTTCTTACGGCATAATTACTACCGCGTTTACTGTGTCGCGCTGGGAAGGTAACATCTCCAACCAGCTGCAGCACATCGCACAAGTCCCATTATTTTGTCCGGCAGTTGTCGCTGAGTTGCATCCAAAAACTGTTGGCCGTTACGTAAGCAGCTTCCTCGTGCAGCAAACGCCAGACGACAGCTCTCAAATTACACTCCGAACTGGAGCGTACCCGGTGTTCCGGCGCGAGCAAAAGGGTAATGTCCGAAGTAATCGGTTCTATCCAACCTGGGCCCTTGCAACACGCAAACTATCGACCCGAAACGAGTGTTCGGGTGTGGGAAGTGGTCCAATCTTCTGTCTGCTAACCGGAATCATTTCATCCCAAAAACCCGACACACACCGTCGATTGCTGCGACATTTGAAGATCGTTTTTTGTCGGTGCGGTAGAATAATTTCGTTCGGGCTGTCCACGGCGGACTGGTGTGATCTCCCACGAAAAAAAAAACAAGGGGTAGGCTTCAATTTGTCGAGCGTGTCCACCACATCAGCGAAAGAAATACGGCCGTAGTGCGCAAATCAAAGCTTAATGGTCACAATAAAAAACCGTTACCATGGAAATCATTCCAAGATGCTAGAACGGTGGGTTCTCCAGATGTCTAGTGGCACCATGGACGTTATTACTTAGTCGCGTTAGCGATTTCGGTACCAGAGGATTTTTGATCACTTTTTTCTGAAGAGCTTGCCCAGCGCTAATTCTAGCCAGCAAACGAAAAATTAGCCGCCAGTGCGAACGGTAATTCCTCAGTTTAACTTGAACTCAATGTTTTAGATCAATGTCAGCTGAACGCTGGGAAAGCAGAAAAGTGGCAAGATTTTGGATTGTTTTTTTGTTTGAAACCATTGGAAGCCCCAGAAACTCTTGCCCGGTTTATTTCTCCAACCCAGGAGTTTTGACAGCGTGACGAGCAATCAATCATCGACACCTTTCGGATACGGCTGTTGCGTTCCAGTGCGTTCCCGTCGCACTAGAGCATTCGATGGCGCGGAACGGGCAAACTTCTTACAGACAGCGCAGCACATAAGCCTTCTTGTCGACATGCAAAATACAACACCTCCGGCCGAGCAAAATATCTCCTGGTGGGAGGGAAATTATGGCAGGACAAGAATTATATCCCAGTTCAATTCATTTGCGTTCCCCGGATCGGGAACAGCTCGGACCGTTCTGTCGTGGCTCGTTGCGAAAGACGTGCGTCACACCGTCGGGCGAAAAGCGAAATTTCCACGCGCACCAAAGGTGGTTAGGTCGAATAGTTTATGATGATTCACCGTAACGGCGATACATTTTGCTAGATCCCCATCTATGGCACACCATCTATGCGTCGTGGAGTTGTGGATCTAAATTCATAAATTGTGGCACTCCTTTCGCGAAGAATTCATCAACTATTGCAACCCGCACGGGTGGGTGTGCAAGACGAGCAGAATAAAATTAGTAACTCATGGGAGGATTCGTGCACGTTTTCTTCTACATAATCGATACGGAATATGGTAAAAAGTTTGATCCATACTAAATGCTGGAACACTCCCTAACGCCCTCACTAAGNCCCATCTATGGCACACCATCTATGCGTCGTGGAGTTGTGGATCTAAATTCATAAATTGTGGCACTCCTTTCGCGAAGAATTCATCAACTATTGCAACCCGCACGGGTGGGTGTGCAAGACGAGCAGAATAAAATTAGTAACTCATGGGAGGATTCGTGCACGTTTTCTTCTACATAATCGATACGGAATATGGTAAAAAGTTTGATCCATACTAAATGCTGGAACACTCCCTAACGCCCTCACTAAGTGTGATGCTAATACGATGCGATTTGGAGGACTTGAAATATTACGATTGAATCGATTGATTTTGCATGCATAAGGGATAGGAGTGCCGTGGAGCAATATTTGTCTCTCCGCTCTTAAGAAATGGGATTATTCTTTTAACATAACTTTGATATGATACTACGCGATAAGTAAAAATAATAAAAAATGAAATGGTGTCCGGAAACGGGCCGCTATTTTAATATCTGACCGTGCTTCATCACCCAAAGCAAAGAACGCGCCTATCTCGCATCGCAAAAGATGTAGAAACAAGCGCTTTGATAGGTTTATGGATCGTAAAAAAAAACATACGTACACATAAGCTCTATAACAAGCTGCGGTAGTGCAAGCCCTCGGGCAATAGCAGCGGTAACCAAGCTGTACTGTCTTACACCCACGACCAGTCCAACATCGTTCCTGCATAGGCGGAACGGTTCCGAACGGAATGTACTGCTTCTGCATCACATCTGGTTCTGGTGGGAGCATGATGATGTTTTGGCTAGACTGCGGACTTGCGCCATTGACCTTGACTAACGACGATCGGTGCGCTTGGTCGAAACGATCGGATTAACACAAATGTGTTCCAATGTGGTGTGAATAAAGCTATAGTAAATGGGAAGTGTCACTTGAGGCGGCAACGAATGTAGATTTTTTTCTTGAGGTGTAGAAACAAAAGAGACTCAGCGATCCTAAATGTTGCACATTCAACAAGAAACCGTGGCTTAAAAGGTGAGTTTCATAAGAATATATTATGAAAGCGAAAGGTTTTGTTATGCACAACGGAGCGCAGGAGATTTTAAATATTGCTTATTTCCTTAATTGTGGCACCATGACCTCTGAGGTAGAAGTGATCCTCACACATCATGCTGTTAATTAATGTTGGTTCTACTAAGTTTCTTTACAAATACAAGCCTAATACAAATGCTTGGTTTTTGTATGTAAGATTTTGATTATCTGTTCGTAAGTTATCTTCTAATGTTACCAAGATTTGAGTTATTTGGCATAAAAATATTCCTTAGCTTTCAATCTCTGTGTACTCATCTAATGCGTAGAGTATGAGATCCTGAAATATAGCTCCATTGAGAACTTCTTTGAAAACTTTGGGGATCCACAAAAATCTGGAAGGTACATCACAATGTGCTATACCAATAGTCTGAGAGATCGCGAATCTAAAGCAGCTTTATGGAACACATTTTTTTAAATACATGTGATAATCCACTCCATGGACTTCCAGAACGTGTTTGTTTACTTTGCCACATACATGGGGCATGTCCCCTTTATGTAGATATGATTGTGGCTGCTAAAATTCGATTCACAGTAAACGAATTTAACATTAAATCAGAAAGTTCAAAAGAACCAGATGCATATCTTAAGCTCTTTGTATCAAACCTTCAAGAACATCAAGAAAGTCAAGGTTAGAAAAAGATTTTAAAACATATATATACCATGACCTCGCGTCACTGTATGACATTTAGTTTTTAAACGTTTTAGTATCCACACAGCCAATTAGTGACCTGGGAGTATATATTACAAACGCAATTTCATATCAATTATGAAACGCACTATTGTCGTAGATAAGCGAAACTACTGATTCACTTAAGCCACTTCTTGTTCCGCCGTTTGCTTCCAACTTCCCATGTCAGCGCGCGCGCGCAGCAAACAACCATTTGCTGCGGCATTTGTAATGCAGATGCTGCGATGGCGCTTTATTTGAGGATGCGCATTACAATGGCCACGAAAAAAAAAAAACAATTCAGCAGCGATTTTACGGCTGACTGGAACGGGCACCCAATGCCAAACGTTGCTCGGCTGGACCGAACAGAAACGGACAAGAAGCTAAAAGAACGAAAAAGAACGTGGGACGAATGTGTGGCTTTCAATTGATTTCCTTTCTGTAAAAAGGAATTCAGTCTTTTTTGTTGCGGTTTCGGTACATTTGCGGCACGGTAGCTAAAACAACTTATCATTTCCGATTGCAAACCATCCGGCAGCCATTTGTCACGAGACGGCGCAACACTAAAAGGTCGCTCTATACGGTGCTAAATGAATGAACACTAATGATGATCGCCAGTGACTATGATCCGTCCCACTTCCCTAGGTGTTGTTTCTGTTGAGCAATCTTCATTCATTCGCTTGCCACCGAATGCGCAAAGCTCCAACTGTCACTGCAAGTCAAGACAAATAGTTAGCAAAGACCCATTTGTCTGCGCTAATCTCCACCCGTGACCGTGGCTGATTTGCTTCATAATTTATTACACCGAAATAAAATGCAGTTTTATCACAGCTCAACATTCATCACGCCACGCTAATGCAGCGGGTTTGTATCACAAAAGGGAAAAAGCCGCCCGGTTCACTTACCCCAGTAGCTGCCACGCCGCAACGTCGAATGGTTTTTCCGCACGGTACGCTTTTTGGACTTTTTTCGCTTCACTTTCTTCTTGTGGTTCACGTGTATGATGTTGATATCGTTGTAATCAAACACATCACAGTAGTTTTCATCATTCTCGTCTAGCTCCTCTTCCTCATCGTCCTCATCGTCATCTTCATCTTCCTCGTTTTCTGCACTGTTTTCGTTCGCGTTTGCACGGGACTGACGCTGGTCCCGTGCATCATCACCCTGCTCACTAACAATCACAACCTCACCGTTTGGGCCGTACACCCGTTTCGCACCACCCTTCAATCGCGGCCGGCTCGGACGATCAGAGTCCTTCCCTTTCGGCGATCCCGAATCTGAACCCTCGAAACACTCACAATCACTGTTCATTTTGTCACACCGCATGCAGTACAGATTATCACCCAAACTGTTGATCAAGAACTCATTCTCGCTAAACTCTTCATCATCCTCTTCGTTCTCATCATCCTCATCCTCGGGATCGTCATCGTTATCCTCGCCATCGTTATTCTTTCCCGTGTACCGATGGCGCAGTGCGCTGCTAGCTTTGTCCCCGTTCACCGATGGGAAAACATTCGCCAGTGAAATTTCGTTCTGAATCGCACCAGACGATCGTATCCGCTTTAGCTCAGTGCCAGGTGCGGTTGTCAACTGAAAGTTTGAGTCACCGAATGGAGCCGAAATCGAGCGCTTGTAAACGAACGAAGATGGTTCCTTGTACCGATTCACGTGCACCGACTGATTGCGCTTGCTGAGCAGGCTCGAATCATTTCGTAGGAACTCCTCCTCGGTATAATGTGCACCACCACCGGTCAGTGATTCCAGAGGGCTTCCGTATGGGCGAACTTCGTGAAAAAGTTGCTTCCGACCACTAGCGGTCGTCGTCGAGTGGGCACTCCCGGTGTTGGATTTGCCCGCTTTAGTCGACTTTCCCTGTCCGATGGAACCGCCGGATCCACCGGGACCACTTTTGCGCTTGTCCGGATGCGGAAACATGAACTCCAGTCCGGCATCCGTCTGCTGAAAGTACCGCTGTTGGAGTGCGTTGTTCTTGAAGCGAATCGTTTCATTCTTCGTCACTATGAACGTGTCATAGTAGTCGTTCTCTTCATCCTGCTGTTCACCTGACGCACTGGCTGGGACGGTACCAGCCACTGCTCCAGAACCGTTCGCATTATCCGTACCCAATATAGCGGCCCGCCCTGCACCATAATCCCGATAGAACTCCTTAATCGCCGCTTCGTTCATCTTCTTCTTCTGTATGTAATAATGCCGCAATCGCTTCAAGTGTTCCTCGTAGAATGCTTCCAGATCGTGTATTTCCTGATTGTAACGGCGATCGTTGCAAAAGTTTTCAAAATCACGCGCAAAGTCCGGCGCTTCCGGTTCGAGTGTTCCCGCAGCGGTCGGTTCGGCACTGAAGTCATCGCCCAGCTTGCTCCAGTTTTCGTCGTACAGCTCCCGGAAAATATCCTTCCCGGCTACGCGCTGCTTGCGAATGGATTTCTTCCGTTTCGACGAGTTTCGCTGCACCACCATCACGCGCTTGAAGTAACCATCCCGACTGACAGCCAACTTTGGTGGTTTGCGCCGCTGGAGTAGCGTTGCCTTCTTCGATTTGCGTCGGAATAGATTTTTTGGCTTGGTTAGCGTCAAGCTAAAGCCCGAATCCCGCGACGACATCGATTTGAAGGACTCATTCTTTACCTTGGGCGGAGGCACTAAGCGTGGCCCAGCAGTTGAGAGTATCGAGTCCTCTTCCTGCTGCTGCCCAAGATTAAGCTGCTTCCAGATCCGACCGGTGTTGATCGAGTAGAACTCTTTGTTCTTCGTGAAGGGATTTTCCTTGATGCGCAGCGCATATGGTATACTATTTTCCGGCGAGGGCAGTTCCGTCTCATCGGGGTACAACGTCTGATCGTAGAAGATGTTGTTCTCCTCCTCGAAGTAATTATTGGGAAATATAAACTTCGGCTCACTGGTAGGATCGGTACCTTTCGGTGTACGCTGAAGTTCAAAATTTTCATGACTTTTGAACGTATGCAGGTTTGCATCCTCCACGTCTAGCGTGCCTGTTTTATTCGCCGTCGCCTTTTTCGCCTTCTTGCGGTATTTGTTTTTTTGGTTCTTCAGTTCCAGCGTACCGTCCGGCACCGTGCCGGTCAAGTTCTGTGCCGAGCCTCCCAAACCGTGGCGCAAATCCTTCTCGTCCACCTTGATATCGACGTCGATCAAATCGAGCGCGGAATCGTTGCTCAACTGTCGGTTTAGATTATCTTCCGGCTCCTTTAGACCACCGCTGTCCGACTTAGAACCGTTCTCGATCCCATCCACCTCCTGGCCTTCCATCGCCGGGATGCGTATGACGATCCCATCCCTCGATTTGCTACGTATCATTTTGAACGTTTGCGTGTTAATCCTTGGAATTCGGGAGGGACTTCTTTGTCGCTCGCCGGTATTCGTAGCGGACGTTGGGAGCGTTTCCTTTACCACCTTCACCACCTGCGGCTTATGCTCCCGACCGGACTCGGTCGGCTCCTCGGGACAGTTGTCGAAACTAGTCTCCAGGTACCGCTCGTTAACATGGGTGGTGGATTGCATCAACGAGTTCGGCNGCCAACTTTGGTGGTTTGCGCCGCTGGAGTAGCGTTGCCTTCTTCGATTTGCGTCGGAATAGATTTTTTGGCTTGGTTAGCGTCAAGCTAAAGCCCGAATCCCGCGACGACATCGATTTGAAGGACTCATTCTTTACCTTGGGTGGAGGCACTAAGCGTGGCCCAGCAGTTGAGAGTATCGAGTCCTCTTCCTGTTGCTGGCCAAGATTAAGCTGCTTCCAGATCCGACCGGTGTTGATCGAGTAGAACTCTTTGTTCTTCGTGAAGGGATTTTCCTTGATGCGCAGCGCATATGGTATACTATTTTCCGGCGAGGGCAGTTCCGTCTCATCGGGGTACAACGTCTGATCGTAGAAGATGTTGTTCTCCTCCTCGAAATAATTATTGGGAAATATAAACTTCGGCTCACTGGTAGGATCGATACCTTTCGGTGTACGCTGAAGTTCAAAATTTTCATGACTTTTGAACGTGTGCAGGTTTGCATCCTCCACGTCTAGCGTACCTGTTTTATTCGCCGTTGCCTTTTTCGCCTTCTTTCGGTATTTGTTTTTTTGGTTCTTCAGTTCCAGCGTACCGTCCGGCACCGTGCCGGTCAAGTTCTGTGCCGAGCCTCCCAAACCGTGGCGCAAATCCTTCTCGTCCACCTTGATATCGACGTCGATCAAATCGAGCGCGGAATCGTTGCTCAACTGTCGGTTTAGATTATCTTCCGGCTCCTTTAGACCACCGCTGTCCGACTTAGAACCGTTCTCGATCCCATCCACCTCCTGGCCTTCCATCGCCGGGATGCGTATGACGATCCCATCCCTCGATTTGCTACGTATCATTTTGAACGTTTGCGTGTTAATCCTTGGAATTCGGGAGGGACTTCTTTGTCGCTCGCCGGTATTCGTAGCGGACGTTGGGAGCGTTTCCTTTACCACCTTCACCACCTGCGGCTTATGCTCCCGACCGGACTCGGTCGGCTCCTCGGGACAGTTGTCGAAACTAGTCTCCAGGTACCGCTCGTTAACATGGGTGGTGGATTGCATCAACGAGTTCGGCTCACAGTACGTCCGGATCGTAACCAGCGTGGGCAACTCGTTGTTGGCCGTTTTGCTCGCACCAGTGTTGAAGCTGCTTCGGAACGATTTTTTCGACGAAGCGTTCGTGTTGTTATTGCCCGCATTCGTCAGCGTATTGCTCTCGATCGTGAACGTGCTGATGCTGTAGAATGACTTGTCGTCCGCAGTGTCCTCGGGTACCTTCCCGCCACGTATGCTACCCTCGTTCGCTTCATCCTCCTCTGGGATGGCGTCTGTGCTAACGTTTATGTTAACGTGTGAGATATTCTTCACCCGCCCGGCACTGCCCGTGGAATCTTGGCCGAGCGATTTTGTTAACTTCGCTTGCCGCTCCGCGGAACCAGACGTGATCGTTTTGCTGCTGAGATCAGTATTTTGTACTTCGTTTTCGGCAGTCTTTCTAGGGACAGCCTGCTGCTGGGACGCACCGGGCGACTGTTTCGAAGGTCTGGGCGGTTTCTTGATCTTGATCTTCTCGACCTTCCGGGACACCTCGTACGTCTTTTCCACGAGATTGCGATTTTCATTGATGTACCGATCGTTGATCTCCTGCAGTGCGCGAATCTTTTCGTCCAACGAAGCATCGTTCGATTCTAGCTTCTCCTCGAAGGAGAGTTCCGGTGGGGACACTCGCTTGGTGATGGAGGAGGACGCACCTGTCTTCTCTGAAGCGTGCACTTCAGGACCATTCTTCACCTGTGTGCCAACGCCTTCCGCATCGCCGTTCAGCTTTAGCTTCTCCGGTCCCTTCACTACCTTAGCCTGATCCTCAAACTCATTGATGTTGACCAGATTTTTGGTCGAACCTCGGAGTACTGCCGCCGCATTGCGTTTGCGACCCCGCTCTAGATAACTCTTTCGGATGCTAATGCGCTTGAACGAGTCGCTCCGTTTGAAGCTTTGGTCGATGTTGGATTTGTCTTTCTGCTTCTTTTTCGTCTTCAGCAGATTCCGGATCGATTCAAACGTGATTGGCTTCATGATTCATGCACCACCATGCCTGGATGGTTACTTTAAGCGATGCATAAGACAAAGGAAGAACGACGCACACCTGCAAAATCGTCCACTAACTCCGACGATGTCGCAGTTTGAGTGCGGAATTCATCTTTCAGCTGTGCACCTTGTGCGCATCGCGGGAAATGACTTCTCGTGTGGAAAGTCGGCGCAGGAGTCTGTTGGGATTAGAAGGGATGAGGATATTCGAAATGTCGATAAACAACACTGCTGTCAACTTCGATAGATGTCGCTCTAATGCAACGACACGGCGACCACAGTTTTGTAAACACAAGTGACAACTTCAAACACACACACGCGCACACGAAGGAGGCAACTGTTTATTCTTGTTGTCCTCAGTACGAACGCGCTTCGAAGACTCAATCACATACGCAGAATACGCAGTACGCGACTAGAGCCGCTCACGGAGCCGATCCTTCCTCGTTATGACCTTGACGCGGACTAACCGTTAGTGGCGTCCGTCTGCCTTGGCAAACAGACGCACACGCCGAGCAGGTAACTGCGGGAAAGTGAGCACTCTCGTGAGCGAGCTCTACACACAACGCATTTTTTGTTTTATGTTTTGTTGTGTTTTTTTTTGTTTGGCTCACGCATTCGCAACATTCGCCACTTTCCTTTTGCCTCACGGGCGTTACCAGCACCACCACGGGCAGGTGATGAAGTCCGTGCCCCTGGCATGCATTGGGTTGCATATCAGCAAACGGGGGAAAATCGTACATGGCCACCATCTTGTAAGGTGGAAAAGTTTCGAGCAAAACAAAAAAAGAGGTACAGTGCGCCACTTCCACTGCCGACTGCTCTCGCCACTGGTAGCATACAACAACCACCAACATCCACTGCTACTGCCGAACTCATCAGCCACCGCACCGCGTAATGAGCGTTTTGCATGTACGGCGGAGTAAAACGCAAATGTGATCTGCTTTTTGTCGGAGCTAATGAATGAAAAACTTCGCCAACAGCCTCAAACATGTGAGCTGCGGCTTCAGTTGGCCGGACTGGGAAGAGAAATGCGTGGTGAGCGACGCGTTAAATGCTTGTGCCACGATCTGACACGGTGCCGATGTAATACATTCGGACACACAACAACCCAAGCCTTTGACCGATGTATCGCTGGTACCGAGCTGAATGTTGTCCGTGTAAGTTGTTGAACTCGCGAGACGTTGTTCTCCCATTCCTTACCCTATTACCGTTGAGCCAATGAGCTTACGGTCATTCGCTTCCACCAGGTTGGATTGCTGGAGTTGGTCCGTGTAGTCGAGTGGGGGGAGGTTTTACTTTTTGGAGACATCACAGGCGCTCTGTCCAGTGCTTTGTGTAACCTTCATCGTTAGAGGTTCTGACATATAGTACGATCTGGAGAAGAAAAAAAAACCCGATCGCGAAACGGTAGATTTCCGCCATACTTCGCTGACCAGAACCGCGAGCAACCGTGGACGGGGGCCGGTTGTTGACTCATAAACCCGTTCTACAAGACTGCCCGTGAACGTACGGTACCTGAGATCCGATATGCGGCTTCCCTAATGGAGGGGGTGGTCACACCGAAATCAAATTCCGCGTGCAGTCAAATATCGCGAGTTCGCCGTATGGGGTCTTTGCCACTGACGCGTCTAAATATGGCGTCTGGCTGTGTCTAGAATCACGCTTCAAGATGTTTATCGTAACATTTCGCAAAACGATGCAGTGTGCACGAACCAAGCGCCTCCAATGGCAGCTGCAGTTGTAAATCTCCGAAGGTGGTCAAGGTTCTGGTAGGTACTGCTGCTGCACACAACTAGCAACAGGCGAGGTTCGTGAAATGTGTAGGTGAATAAGGCACATGTAAATGAAAATAAACCGCACTTGGAAGTTGTTTGCAGAGGTAAAATTGTTCGACACAAATTCAACGTTTGAAAGAAAATTTACCATTAGTTTAAGGTGCTATCTTGCCCAAATCTTGGTATAAAACGATTTCCCCCATCAACCAAGGTAAGCCGTATCATGTGAGATCAAACGAAGTTTCTTTTCCAAAATTACATTTATCTCTGGGTCATCCAAACACGCACGCCACGCATCAGAAAGCTATTACAAACCCGTTGAGCCCTCTGAGGCCGCTGTTTATCTTCCAATCATTACTAACAAATTTTCTGGGCGCTACTTATACAGTTACAGCCATTACTGGAACTCTCGTGCGCGCTCGTCTAGGAAAGAGTATCTCCCGCTTTTACCCTAAATGCTGCTATCATTGCATCCGATTCTAATTTCCCATGGCCCTCCTGCGGACATTTGGTGTTCATCTTGGCCATCATCTTTACGGTTCTCTTTCTGCTAATGAGTCCCTCTACTCGGTACCATGTATCGACACGGTGTGAGCCCGCTTGAGACTCGAGGCAGCAACGCAAATGGTTCTATATTGAAACGTTTGACCCACTGTTATTTTTTTCTACCACAGTCCAGCGACATTCGTCTGCAATATTTCTTACACAACTTCGGGCACTCCGTTTGACGTGCGTACGAAATGAAACAGTGGAAAAAAACGCATCGTTCCACAACTGGGAGAGTTGGGCTCGTACCGCATCGGCACCTTCCAATGGCGTGGCGTGTACCAACTACTGGGAACCAAATATAATTAGGTCAGTCATGAAGAAGTCTCGTGAGGTACCTCAAGCTATGCAAGCCATAGCGCGACCTCGCTGAGTGGGTAATGAACAACGAAAAAAAAAACGAAGCTAAACACAACTAAAACTAGGTTTCATGAAAACAATCACGAACCAACTCGGACCAGCTGCCGGTTACATCAAAGACCGGCTAAAACATTACTCTTCCTCAACAACGCGGGGTCTAGCCTAAAAAGCGAGCGCGATGTTTTGCGAGCAGCATAAGTAACGTGATCTTCGTGGCTTGATCTTTCGATGGATGATGGATCTTTTTTTCTGTTTTTGGCAGATTGATTCGATCGATGAGCCTCCCGTGATGTTGCTAAATGGGGCTAGCTTTCCATCCGTTTCAGCTCGACACTAACTTCGCGCTAACGGTCGATGTAACCCCATCAGTATCTGATCAGGCTCCACCAGTTCGAGCATCAGTTGGACAACCCTTGGATATGATCTACACTTCAACTTCGCCAGACTACGGACGTAAGTACAGACGAAGCGTTTTGCACCCTTTTTTCCAGGAATCTTTAACTCCAAAAAACGAAACTCAGCGTACCTTAAAAGATACCGTTAAAGAGATCGAGTTTTTCAAGAGATCTTCATCACATGTAGTGTTCGTACCAGCAGCTTGGCGCTACATTCAACCTCGCTCTCGCTCGGACACGCAAAGTCGTAAAACAATCGAATAAAAAGTTAGCGCGGATGTGAAATGACGAACCGTTTTGCGTGTAATGGGCAGCGAAGGGAAGCAGCTGGCAAAACTTGATGTTGCCAGACCTTACCCACCTTGTCGTTAGGTCAGCTTTTGGGACGGCGGAAGTGCGAAGAAACCCGTCGCAACAGCCATACGACGGTGTTCGGGGGCAAGACCACAACGTTACACACGTGTCCGGTTGGAAGGATTGTATAACAAAACCGCAGCAAAGGCCACCACACTCGTTTTGTAGGTCACACACTGCCAGAAACCACACGGTCACCCCTTTTTCTTCCCGACGGCATGGAATTCGTTAGCGGTCGGAATGATTCGAAGCAGTTGGACGAATTCTTTGTGCGAGGTTTGACTTTGCGCTGTTACAGCTTGCATACGCTGTGATAATAACATTACATCAGACAGACAAATTTGGTCTTTCTTAGCTTTAACTAGAAGCATCCTGTAAATGTCCCGTTTAGTCAAATAAATGTCAAATTTTATCTGCTTTAGTACATTGGAGCCACATTTCAAACGTACCTGAAAGACTTTAAGAAATTTCCCATAATCGGAAAAGTGATATTGCAAATCATGCACCGGAAAAATAAAGGTACGCCCATGTACACCTTTTCGCACACTTTCCCGATCGTGCAGAATGTAATCGAAACCAGCGCAGTGTGTCGTAAGACGCTTATCGCTCAATTAAGTCGCATCTTCGGCTGCATGCAAGCGACCCGAAAGCGAAACAACGACAGAATCCGCGAGAAAACATACAACAGCATCATCAGCCGGGCCGAGCACCGGAAACACCACCTCGCACCACCTATTTGTGAAAGTGTTTGTGTGTATATAGGAACAGGAGCGGAACAAGTGTAATGATCTTTGTCGGCCGTTCGTACCACGCTCCTGCCATGAACCGATCGATAAACGAATATCGGAACCGGTGACGCCTGAACGCGCCACTCAGAGATTATGCTCCATAGCACCCATTTGCGGGCATGCGGATGGGTAGCACACTTTTCTGCTTAATTTGAATACTTGTACAAACCCCGTCATCCACGTGTGAGCACACAAATGGGGAAGTATGTGTGTGAAAAAAATAACTCCCCACGTACATCGCCGTGGTGTAATGCTGGACAAGAAAGTGGAGTACTAGGCTATATCGCTGGCTGCAAAAGGTACGCGTGGAGAAAAGATCGGCAGATAACCAACATCCAACTGTCGAATGAAGATGCGTCCGCGGTAGAGGTGGCTATACAAGGGAGGGCGAATTTCAATTAAAGTAAGATCATGCCCAGAAGGGCACACACGTACTTCCTCGCGGTTGGGTGGAATTGTGGGGGGAATGTTTTTTCTTTCCGCGTTTTTCCTACGGTCTGTGCATATCGTGCAGCGCCGTCGTCTGTAGGAAAGCTGTTGATAACCAGACCACAGCCCTACATTTACCCCGGCTCGCCGGTGTTCATCTTGGGGCCACCCATTTTTTTGCGGTTTCGTCCTTGGCTAGATTTTCTCCCAGACACGTGGAGCGCCAGGCCGAGCCGTTAGGGAAGTCATTGGGGAAATGCGATTTATGTGTAGCAAACCGCGATGGCTACCGCATCAGCCATTGTTGATAAGTAAATAAATCAGCACTCGTTACATGCATTAATGCATGCATTTATCACGACGAGGACGGTGACGCCAACTACTAGAGTATGTCTCATTTGCTTTTGTGGTGTGTGTGATTTTTTCAACTTCTCGCCCTACTCGCTTTCTTTAGGTTGCCTTTCCCACAAGGGGATCCATCTTTCCGTGTGGCGTTTAGCTTTAGTGGAACATATGTTCTTTATGCTCGATACCACACACACATACACACAGATGATCATCCGTCTCCGCCATTGTTACACACTATTTACAACTCCCGCACGTCTGGCACGTTTCGATCGCACAAATCTGAATTCCAACTCACTAGCGGGGCGCAGATGGAAATGAGTTCAATGCATTTTTGATTAAAATGTGCAATGCCCCGAGGCGAGGTTTGAAAGCGTGCTCCACTCTCCCCGTGTTCATTACCGGTGGCAAAAAAACTGCAAAATCCAATCTTTACAAACTAGAGCACATGTACAACTGGTGGTGCATACAGTGATGTGAGAGTTTTTAGTTTGTTGCTTTGCTTATCATTGCTAAGTGCTTTAGATTGATTGATTGAGCTGCGCCAGAAATCTTGCATTGGTTGATGTGCATGTTTGTTGATAATTTGTTAAGGCTTGAGTTTGTAATGTAGCAATTTCTCTCATTAGTTTTCAAGTCTATTTGTCAACTTTTTTAGTATTTTGTCCTTTGTTATGTTGACAAATAACACTGTATATTGTGATTTTTTTTCATTTCACTTTTAAAATGTATTTTCTCTAATTATTTTGTTTTTGGAAAAGAATACTTTTAAAAAAATTGTACACATTGTATCGTTCAATATAAAATTATTCTGTTTTTGAAGTCATCAGTTTTGAATTTCAAATGACAAATCAATTTAGAAACTGTTATTTTCAAACTGCACGAATCATCCAACAAACCGGTTAAAACAGATCCCGGATAATCCGGGTTAGTTGTTCTTCGTCCTGTAATAAGATCGGTTGAAAATTTTAATCATTATTTTAAAGAAAAAAAAAACACCATTCATTTACGCAATAAAAGAATGGCGAAATTTTGATCCCTAAGTGGGAACTTCACTTGAGGAATGTGTGCGTTCAGCACCATTCAGCACCACTTTTCACCAACAGCAAAAATCCCGTTCCACGGCGAAATCATTTTTGCACATTCATTTGAATGATTGATGTCGAACGGTTGATCTTTTTGCCCTGCGCAGTGTTTGAATTACGATCGATCACGAAAGGATGACGGAATGATCTTTCCTTACTTTTCGCAACAGTTGCTGTATCATGTCACTTAAAGATCATTTAAGAGAGATGTTATTTAGAATGTACAGATTAAATGAAATATTTTTTTTAATGATTTGCCTCATTTTCAAACAAACCAGGTACTATAAAAAGTTGCTATTACGCAATATTAAAGCAACTCTGTAATGCAAGAAGGTAAGTCTGTTATATCCATGATATGCAAGATTGTTTTTTTGTGCAAAATTGAAACATTCCTGCCGCGGAACGGAATGCACCATTTGGCCACTTCTTTGCCAACCATGCACTATCGTGTCTCGGACGTCGCGAAACATTGACCATCGCTGTCCGGGCGAGATATTTTGATGAGATTACGGTATGCGTCGACCGCGCTAGTTTGCGTTCCGGTTTTGAGAATGAAATGATTAATGCATCTTTGGGGCTGCAAACCGGTTGGTGTCGCTGCTGCCATCTCGCGAAAGATGCTAAGAAAAGCACATCATCCTTTGCTCGTCCGGCGACTATCCGGTTATACTGACTGTAACGACCGGTATATCGCTCTGTGTGTGCACGAGGACGCGTGGATTAAAATTGTTTGCCCATGTACTCACACTCGCACACGAATTGTAGGCCACGCTTCTGACACCACTGTCCGCTTTATTACGGCACCGTACCAATATCGGCGCCATTATGCATCATTATCTAACTGTGCAAAACGGTACAATGCATACAACGGTTCGCCAAGAACTTGTCCTACACGGCAATTGCAGTCCTTATGTCCGTAAGCGATACTAATCGAATGCAATTTTGTAACAAACAAACCCATTCTTACCTTTGCCACGCAAGAAAGTACGTTTTTTACTTGGCATAGTTCAAACTAGATTCCAGCACTTACAGTAACAGTCAAGCTAATTTAAAGTCAACAAATCCCTCCTCGCCAACGGTACGCAGACATGGTTCGTAAACTTCGCCAATGTTCTAAGATATCTTCATTTTCAGTTCTCCAGCTGAAGTAATTATTGGAGCCGTCCTGTAAGGTGAAGAATTTTATTTGCTCACCCGAAACTGCTACCGTTAATGGAAGTGTAGCGTGAAACAGTGATACAAATTTCAAGAGAGAGAGAGAGAGAGAGAGAGAGTCTTAGGGGCAAGTACTCCGCACCAGAGTTGAGATGTTGGTTTCAAGCTTCTTAACCGAAAAGTCATCTCCACGAAAAACA
Organism: Anopheles rivulorum; assembly: GCA_018908115.1. NCBI lineage: Eukaryota > Metazoa > Arthropoda > Insecta > Diptera > Culicidae > Anopheles > Anopheles rivulorum. Next base: position 3,666,212 of record STHB01000010.1, read on the forward strand.
GCTGAACCGTACAGAATCAAGTGGCGAACACTTGAGGCAAGCATTCGCAACGTGTGCACGTACGTGGAATCGCAGAAAAAAAGACAAAAGCTAGACATTCCCCAAAAGTTGCTTTGGCAAATCACGAGCGCAGTACAATTAGCATTGGCTTATTTCAAGTCGACACATTTTTATTTTTTCGGCAACACGAGTAGAGTCTAGCGGGCACAGACATTGGCGCAAAACATCTCGCACCCTGACTCTTTTTTTCTACGCCCGGGGGATGCGGAAACATTAATCGTGTTTCCTTTGCCCTCCTGGCCAATCTTACCCCGCTTTGTTGGGCCCTCTGGATGGAGTGGAGTTTGCCCTAGAAAATGGCCACGCCAGCCATCGGCTGGACACCGTCAACATTATGCACGATGCTCAAACGATGAAATACTAACCCTGCCAAACGCCTAAACAACCGTCCGTGACCATTCTTCACTTTTAATGTGATTCCTGTTCTTCGCCCTCCACTTCCCTTTCCGTCCACCTTGCCACCCTCACCCGTCGGCCCTCTTTTCATTTCCCGTTAGCTAGGGTTTAAGATCTAGGTCTGTGAGCCAGCTCAGCTGCCACGAACTTGAACCACGAGCGGATTCGCGAAACCACTCTAACCATGCTTATTATGCCTGACGAAAGACCAATGACCAGTGAGGCATATACACACACCCCTTTATATACACCCACAACAGGACGATGCCTTCCAGCGAAAGAAGTGCCCAAAAAAGCAGGAGGTTAGGATGATGGTAGTCTAATTAAATTATGCTACCTTTGAAACAATGAAAGTGAATTTATTTAGCACAAATTTCTTGTGTGAAACCACGCTCGTGCAATGGAGGTCAAACTGCTGGACTGTACGCTACGTTAATGTGCATCGGTTCCCATACTCCGAAAGGTTACCCACAAAAACCGCAAGAATCGGTGTCAAAATTTGCTTTTCATTTGCAAAATTAGCCGCAATTTCACACAAGAGCTGGTTAAAATTGTAACAAATTTGAGGACGATGTAAGACAGATCTGTCAAACTGCTTTCAAAATGGGTTTGATAGTGCGAAAACATAAAACTGTCGCATTTTATAAGCAAGAAGTGAAACGCTAATAGCAAATTCACTCCATAACGATGGGACACGTTCGTGACGCACCTGCCTCTAGATCGAGGAATGAAAAGTGTGTCGTGAGGCTCTTTTTTAATTGACTGTATCAGGCAGATGGTTTGGCGCTTATTATAACGTTCACTCTGGATACGTCTACTGCCACAAAATGGCAGTGTAATAAATAATTGTATCATATTGGGATTTTTTTTAATCGTTTGATTTAACTCTCTCATCTCTATCATTAATTTTCCTAGAACCAAGCTTCTTGGTGCCATTCTTAATTTTTCTATTTTCTATTGAAATTGCAAATTTTATTTTCATAATAATATTAAACAAAACAAAAACTATCTCTAAAGTTTGAGTCGTGCTAGTTTAATTCCAATTTTCAAATAAAACAAACAAAATATTTCATCGCTTTTTTCTACTTTTTTTAAACGCATAGTAAAACTGAATAAATAAATCAACGCAATGAGCGTAGCTTTTCAATTAAATCCACATAACTCACACGCCTAATGGTGCATAAAAGGTAAAAGGCATATGAAGGAACGTGCAGCGATACAATCGGAACAGGTCATATAATTCACTTTCATTTATATGAATCGCTCATTTCCGGCTACGCTTAAAAGCCATCGCCACCAGAAATAAAGTAGACGAACTATCTTAACCTCGTTTATTAGCAAACCCTACCACAGACAGGTCGGGCTAGCGTGTGCGAGTGCCCGTGCTCGGCGCCTCCCATAAACAACTGCTCTGACATAATTCTCACACTAATTGGCACGGCCAAGACCGAACCGCCCGGCTTCTTGTGGTTGAGCTTTTTTACGAGCTGCCATATTTTTGTTTGGCCATTCGTTGCATCCAAAAAAAACTGCACACAAAAACGTTGCAATACGGTACCCATGAGCTGAGGCTCAGCGGCTCGCATTACACCGCAGGGATTCGTCATAGTATTTTGCAACTCCGTCAAACCAACGCTGGAGCAACCCTAGTGGAAGTGGTGGTGAAATTTATTTCGTTGTTTCTTCCCGAAACAAAACCGAAACCGAACGACGACGCCCTCCCCACGTTCATATTCCTGTCACTTCACTCGCCAGGGGGGAGATTGTCCATATCTTCAACGTCTCCGTAAATTAAGCCAGCTCACAATCGGTTTGTAGGCGGCGACGATTGCTTCACGCCAGAGGGTTCTCCTTCTCGGTCCTGGGATTCGGGAGACTTTACTTTCACGCAAGCAAAACGTGATGCAATGCATTCTGCAGCCGCACTTATGGAATATATTGCAACGAAAACGGAGAATAACAAAAAAAACGCACATTGCATTTGGGTTTGGCTTTTTCGATACGAGGTTATGCATTTATGTCGCCGACGACACCTCGGAATTGACGTCATGTGTTCAAAAAGGGCATTTTAAGGTGGAGAAAGCAGCCGCCCGAAGATATGTCACTTTGGTGCGGGCAGCAACATGCAGTTGGCTTGCATAAAGCACGCTGCTGCATCACCGCCGCTACACAATGTTGCACAACCGTTGCATCCTATTCTAGGAAGTAGCCCACCGTAGTGTTTCGGTCCGATTTCGCAAACCGAATAAACACACCCTGCGACAGCACGTTCACACCGCGCTGGATGCCATTTTTGGGCGGTGTGTGTGTGTGTGTGCACATCACCAGCGACACGAGAGCTGCCCGATATGGTGAAACTTGAATTTTAATTTGCTGCTCCACGCGTCACTCGCATACCGGGGCACGGCGTTGCGTTTGTGTTGCGCGACGCGCTAGGGCATTTTGCATAAATGTGTGCAGTTTTGTGGCACGTCGATGGCAATGCAATGTTCTCGGGATGGTCTTTCGTTGACTCATTCTTGAAAGATTCAAATATTTCATTCGAAGCAAACTCTGGTCTGCATTGGATGCACGTAAGGTACGTGCCGATTATAAAATATTCATCATCCAAAGTAGATTCTCGTTGCCACATTTGTTGGCTGCGTCGATAGTAAAAGTGATTTCACTACAGCAGCAAACCAACGACCTACCTTCTGGTTTAATGCGGTGTGTTCCCACATCATTACACGAACTTCATGAATTTAGGTCTTGGATATGTTTTAAAAATTAGCTAAAAGTGTTAAACATCATCTAATTTTCTCAAAACGATTTAAACAACCATTTCCTACGAGTTTACCAATTGGAAAATCACGCTGCCACAATCGAACAATTTACGTTTGAAAATATGAAAATTGTTTTCATCGGCCTCGATAGAAGAAGAAACAATATTTTGGAAAAATATAATCATCCCCACAAAAAAACATAAAAAAACACTCGACGTTGCACACACTTTCTCACAACACGCACAAACGCATCAACTTAACACATTTTCGATCGCGTTCGATCCGTGCCCGATTGTATCGAATAGATTTGTGCCATCGATTTTAACCCGCCCATCAACGCGCGAACAAAGCATTTTGTTTTCAAACCGCACGCTGTTAATTTGTTGTGAATTTTGTGTTTCGCTTGTTGATTACTGGCGGGCGCAGACGTATTTTAAAGCGTCTGTTATGCTGTAGGGCACCGGCACCGTTCGGTATGAGTTTATTTATCGGTAGGAAGAAAGAAATAAAAACAACCCACCGCTAGCCTTACGAAACACAGCCGACCAGCGTAAACAGCTTCGGCTGCTATGTGTGCGCGAACCATTTCACTCGAGCGTACTTTTACAAAAGGTGCTGAAGGTCCGAACCGAAAAACATCGAACACCGCATCACTGCGCTGGATTGTGTTGTGTGTTTGAGCGAAGAAAACACCATCTGCCTGAGTTCGTGGCTGTCGGTGTCGCTCAATGGAAACGTGACGGTAACAAACGCTGTGCACAGATAAACACCCAACCAATTCTGCCAAGTTTGAAAGAGAATTTGGAATGGCCAACTTATGCTCCGTGATAGCCGTAAGCATGTGTCCCACCGACACCGCTACTTGGGAAGCTGGGTGATATGGTTTTCAAACCATGTTAAACGTGCTTCGATAACTTTTTGCCGTAATTTACCTAATCATCTTCGGCAGTCGGTTTGCACAAAGTTAAATAGTATCTGGTGGAGTCTTTCACACTTCTCTCTGTAAGTTTGGCCAGACGACGAACCATGTTAAACGTTTGCGAGCGAAAGAAAGTGACCTGGACGATTAAATTTGGTCGATTAAAAGTTATTCGAAGCCGTTTCGGGGGGAACTTTTGTAGTGCTACTGGCGAAACGAAGATAAGACTAACATGTGTGCTGAAGCTACAGCACACATTATATAGCTGCGCGTCCCTCGAGAGAGCTCTTGTGCAGAAAGGGGCAACAAGTTTCGAGTTTCATAATTAAAGCAAGTGTTTCTTCGCCTTCGTTCGGAGATATTGCTAGATGTTGCTAGAACACTTTTCACCATTACCATATGTTAGTTGGTCACGATATCGCCAACAGTGCAGGAATGTAGCACGGTGTACCATATCGACTTCTGGAATTAGTGCTGGCGCCCCCCCCTCGGGTACAATAATTTGCAAATGTAGGTACATCTCTTCTCCGCACGGAACATTAAGGGAACCGTTCAGCTGTTTGTGAAACTGATAAACAACTGACTTTCTACTTCTTTTTACGAACCTAACCCACGCCCTGTAATAATGTACACGGATGGCATACGGTTATACTTTAGCGATTTTAGGTCACGGTAGATAAGGCGAAACAGACGTCATCGTTGCGTTTAATGCACACCTTGCTACATATATGCTTCAAGCGACACTACAAAAGCGTCACACTCATGGCATAGTGACCAGTGATGTCAAACTCATATTGAGTTGCAAGCCGATTCGTATGTTATGTGTAGGAATACATAACACTCATTTATGGTGTCATTTCAACTGATTTCTGGTTCACGTTTGAACTGCAATCGATCTTCGCACAGCGGAACAGAAGAAGTTATAAAAACTCATATCATTTCTATGGATGAACGTATATGTAACGAAATACCTATGGAACCAAGGTGAAAACTTGAACATAAAAACATGAAAACAAATTCGAAAACACTTCAATTGGTTGACACTATTTTAACTCAAGCTGAACAAACTATTATTCAATGAGATGATACTTTAGAATAGTTTCAATTAAAAAATCAATTCTTTAACTTTATTCTAAAATTTCGCTCATGAGTCTCCATTCGCGAAGATCCGTGTGTTTGACATATCTGCCGTAGGTGTTTGTAGCCCGAAGAATATGTTGCTTAAATGGTCCAACCCATTCACCTGCAGGGAAGAGTGTTGCCCGATGACAGAATCTATCTTTTCTTGGCTAGTTAATAAGCGGTTAAGTCGCAGAAAGCTTTTTATTTCATTTTGCAGCAGATGCACACAGATTTACATCCGTTCCCACGGTGGTTCCCCGGAAAGCGATTTATACCTACACAAAACAAGGGGAAAAAAGCATGGCGCACGATGGGTAAGTAAACTCTCATAGCGCGTGTTTTTTTTTTGTTTTGTTTCATACCATCTATTTTCCATGCATTGGCAGACCAATTAGAAGCAATAGACAGTTGTTGAATTTGCGAAAAAAAGCAATTTACAATCGCGAAAGCCCTTGATCGCATAGCAAATTGTATCGGACGGCTGCACGAAATCCGCCAAATCTTCGCCTGTCTTCTGGATGAAGAAGGCAAACAACAGAAATGGAAAGAAAAGCAAAAGAAACACATCCTAATAGAAAGCAATCAATTTGGAAACCATTTAAAGCGCTGACGGGCACCTGTTGGGAAATTGTATCATCAGCGTGTTGGTGAAAATGAATATCACATAAAACTCATTGATCATGAAGCTTATTGAGGTGTTTTTTTTTTTGTTTTTTTTTTGGTGTTTCGTCGAAACTACCCGGAACTGTACCTTTCTTACAAGTTTTTTTTGTAATTGTTGCATAGTCAACAAATTTGGTTAAAGTGTCGAAAAAGACAAAAAAACACAAACCCTTCATCGAGGGATTCGTTTGCCCGATCATTTGCTGTGATCATCCTCAAGTCTTTGTACGGATCGTTAGAAACGATTTACAATTAACAAATTTCACTTTCTGCAGCGTTGGCTTCTTCGCAGGATTTTTCCCTTATTATGCCACTCGCGATCAGTATAATTATGTCGAAAACATTTCTCTTTTACCCGCAGCATAAAACACACCACCAATGAAAGGCTGTTGACAAGCCGTTTACATATTGCTAAGCGGGTGTTAGAATGCTTACGACCAACACGAGGTATAAAAAACACATGAAGGATGATTTGATTTGTTCAGGCCATTTTTCCAGTTCACCAATTCCGAAAGGAAAAGAACCGAATCCATTCAGAAGCGGAGTCTTCTTCACGATGGTAGTTGATAGTGAATTTTCATTCCATTTTGTTAATCAACCATTTCTTACCATGGCGGGCTAGTTGCCAAGGGTGGCTGCATTTTCATGCTTACGAACGAAAGGAAAAGTGATGCCGGTTGCGATTACGCAAAATCATGGATGCCTTTTGCTTTTTCCTATCCAAGCCCTTCCCAAAAAAAAAAAAAAAAAAACCGACCGTTGAAAACCCCGTGCACCGGTTAATTGCACGCGCACCTATCACTAAGAGCACTCAAATGGTCGATTAAATGATGATAAATCGCAGGGCCTGAGCCACTCCCGCATTCTTCGTAATTATCACGAACCACGAGTGAATGTTGCATGGTTCGGGAGGAGTTTGGCGTTTTAACTGAAGAAGAAAAATAAGAAGAAGATAGTTTTACATTTTCCTCCCAAATGCTCGCTTTGTTTTGTTGCTTATCCGTTCACGCTGATTAAAGCCTCCCCAATGGCGTGTGGAGTGAATTTTCCAACATTCAAAGTTAATGAAAATGAAAACTGGTGCGTCCGAAGCTAGCTTTCCACTGGGGCTTGCTCGGCACCAAGTTCACAGGAGGCGGTTCCTTTAATTTTCGTTTCAGCCGCTTGCAGATAATGCTTACCCATATAATTGTCGTTACCAGTTTGGCCGGCGTGAGGAGTGAGCATTTTTTTTTGGGGGAAAACGAAATAAAAGAGCTCGATGTAACATAAAGTCCTTCATTTGCGCAAAGCTACGTAACGTAGGTTACACTGTTTGTGGTTGAATAAATACGAAATTTCTAATCGCTTTTGGAAGAGACGGCACACTGGGGTTTCGATTTTATTTTCATAGAAATGTATTATGCAACAGTAAACAAACCTTAAAATACTATCGTGCATCACTCGTTCGTCAGCTTCGTCGGTTACACTTTAGATTGGTTTCGCAACAGAAATTTGATTTGCGCATAATTTATGGCGAACTGAAATGTGTAAGGGCGAAAGCTTTTATTACCACAAACACAACCGTTGCTCTCTGCTTGCTTGAAAACAACACACCGAATGCAAACCTATGGAGCAGCGTTACCATTTTACTGTTTACTCTCTAAAGCGTATCTTCCACTTACTGGAATTTGCTACTTCGTACCCCGTACCCTTGACTAGGATGTGTTTAATTTAGCAAATATTTATTTGAAATTTCTATATTAGGATCCGCCATTTTGCCGATTAATGGTTAGCATCGTGGACGCAAAAGTTGATGGTAGAATTGGTTCCTGATACCATATTAGCAGGTCAATGCCAAAGAAAAAAAACACTAACCGATAATATCCGATCGCAATTTAGCTACTTTGCGCCTGAAGGCCGTCTATCGGTGTGCTTCGTATCAAACGACATCAATGCCACCACGCTACCACAGAGCAAGCGACGAACCTCACGAAGAAAAAAAAATTAATCACATAATGAGAGAAGAAAACAAAATCACGAAGGGTAATAAAAATCAAAGCTTAACGCAATGTCAGACACAACATAAGCCACTGGTTGTGGCAAGAGGTCACCGGTTAGCTACCTGAAGCGATATTAACGTGTGACACGTTTACACGGACTCCGCCGGTTTATGCTTTTGGTAGTGAAGCGAGCGAAGCAATTATTAAACACCCGGTGGCACACATTTACAGCCGCGACCGCACACAATGGAGATCATATGACCCCTCTTGCGTATGTGCGCGCATGTATGACGTAGCTGTCACGCATGCTTGCAGCGCCAACCTGCATCTGACGGGGTGGCGGCGCGGGAAAAACGTGAGAAAAGCTAATGAAAGCAAGAAAATCACCGTACCAAGTGGAGAGGTCGGCACAATTGTGGCCCCAAAAAATGAGTCATGAACGTTGGAAATGACATCATGAAAAGCTTAGAAATCACAGACCACCAAAGACTTTTGTTAGTCGCAGCGACCACAGGACACCACACGGACCCTTTGATACAGTTTCTTTCCGAATAGGTTTTATTATTTATTTAAAAGTTCTCCTTTTCATGCGCAAGCATTAAAACATTATGTAAATGTGCAATGTGCAACGGAACACGTTTCGCAGTGGTGCGCACCGCAAGAAGTGACAAAGGAGCAGTGCAAGAAGGGAATTGGAAGCTTCTCTAATAATATTGACCTTTCGGTTCGTTTCGTGCGTGCACCTTAACCACGGTGGGTGCATAATTCTGTCCATGGCCTTACATTTTCCATTAAAATCGTATATACAGTTGCTCGCTCTAGCAACCAAAAGCTCCAACCAAAAGCTCGCTATTGCACGCTATTCATAATATTTGAAAACCCGACGGGGTACCTGGGTATATGCATGAAGTTAATTATTGCTTTCGGAGGCTTCGGAGGTCGAAAAAAGTCAGCCGGCTCACTGGTAAGTTCATCCTCTGCAGATCTTACTGCTTTAGATACCAAACCATCGCACGGTGGAACAGCGCCAGAGCATAAGCGGACATTTCATTTTGTGTGTGAAATATCTTTGAACTTCCGAATGCATTTCTATCAGGTTAAAGTTATCATAAAACTCAACGTAATACTTGTACCACAAAGAGAAATTGTTGATGAACTTATTCGAATCAAATGAATGATTTGTTGTTTTGTTTGTTTGTTGTTCTTGTTGTTTAACACATTTCACAACCAAAACTTAACTTGAAACTTCTTCTCTTCGCTTTTGTTATACTTTTTTAAAGTTAGTACCTTGTACTTCAGGTGGTTTAAGGATTTTTCATTAATTTAGATTAAATATGGGATTAGACTTAGCAAGGTGCCAGCCTTTCATCTTTCGAATATCAAAAGTTTCATTTTTTCTAAAATGTCCGCCCTCTGTCCCAACGTGCATAGGGATCGGGCAGATTACATTCGCCTTCGTTTCAAAGCAGAGTCGTGACTGAATTAAATCATCAGATCGAATGTTGCGGAATACGAAGCGAAAAAAAAAATGCGATTACTAGCTCAATCCAACCGAACGGTCCGAGTGGTCCGAGCATGGGTCCGAGATGATGCTGGAACGCGTTGTGGCTGCATGTGATCCTTCACCATATTCTTGCGAACGGCCGTGCCGGTATTGAGTAGGAAGAAAACACTTTCCTTTACAACATCGCACGCAAACCGTTCACTATTAAAAAAAAAGAGCCTTATGAAGCAGACCCTTGTTTGCATTAAAAATGCTCCACGGCGAAGCGTAGAGAGAAAAGGAGAAAGATGCACACATAAAGCATAATAGCAATCACAACAACAAAAAAAAAAGCCGCCCCATAAGCGCAACACCATCTGTCACGGGTACGGCGTACCGTCATTCGCGACGTAACAGACGAACAAACACGGTTTACTAGTTTATTTCGGTGCCGGACGAGCCGGTGTACGGGCGGGCCCCGTGTAGCCGTTGTTTGTTGCTCGTTGTTTGAAGAATCTCTTCAGGTCGCGTCTCGAGCGACACAATTGTCACTTGAACGTTTGATTGATGTAACCGAAGCATATCTTCGTTCGTGTATCTTTGGAACCGTTTTTTTTCTTTTGCTCACTTGGAACTTGGAAGCGTATGTGATGCGCTTAGTATAGCTTGTGTTTTATTCCCTTTTTTCCTCCGCTCGAAACTATTTTATACCGAAATGCGACCGAGATCGGCACCGATGGATGGGAAGGTCGTTTATGAAAGGTGACCTGAAAGTGTATGCAACCACCGTAAGGGAATGGAGAAATTTGCCCGAGTTCTATTTTTATACGACAAACAAACTAACGACGATGGGCCGAGGAATGAAAATTCACAATAAAAAAACACCCACCCCCCCTTAGTGCCTTAGATGGGAATGAAAATTATCTCAACCATGTTTGCGGCACCTTCCGGACCATCATCCCGCTACCTGATTTGCATCGTCTCGCACCGCCAACCCAACCCATTGATGCATCTAAATGTTATGCTGCAAATTAGCTTCCCTCTTATGTTGCTCCCGTTTTTTTCTTCTACTTCTTCCCCGCAACACATCGACGTGCTCCAATCGATAAACAGCATAAAATGAAGCAGAAAATGCATTTTCGATGTTTACGACGGAACACATCATAACCTAGCAACACCGGTGCTGCTGCGTCACTGTTCCGATTTTGCTTTTGCAGCGCGATCGAGTGCCAACGGTTGTGAACGATTTTATTGGTACGTTTGTGCTACTGTTGCTGTTTGTGTGTGAGCGCGCAACCGAGCGCTTCTGTGCATTGAATGCATCTGCGAATGCATCTGGAAATTGGTTACCATTATTTGTGTGTGTATGTGTGTTTTTTTATGTTCCATTCCAATTACAGTTGCAATGTGCGTTTTCCACAGCGCCTGTATAAATAAACACGGGCCCGTCCGGTTGGTAGGTTTTAGTGAGAAAAACCTCCAGCTTTCTAGCGTAATATTATTTTTACGAGTTTTCCCTTAAACCCTGTTTACTGTGATTTTTTTATTTTATTTTGTGGCCTTTTCTAATCTGTGCCCCGGCTTGGGNGGGCCGAGGAATGAAAATTCACAATAAAAAAACACCCACCCCCCCTTAGTGCCTTAGATGGGAATGAAAATTATCTCAACCATGTTTGCGGCACCTTCCGGACCATCATCCCGCTACCTGATTTGCATCGTCTCGCACCGCCAACCCAACCCATTGATGCATCTAAATGTTATGCTGCAAATTAGCTTCCCTCTTATGTTGCTCCCGTTTTTTTCTTCTACTTCTTCCCCGCAACACATCGACGTGCTCCAATCGATAAACAGCATAAAATGAAGCAGAAAATGCATTTTCGATGTTTACGACGGAACACATCATAACCTAGCAACACCGGTGCTGCTGCGTCACTGTTCCGATTTTGCTTTTGCCGATCGAGTGCCAACGGTTGTGAACGATTTTATTGGTACGTTTGTGCTACTGTTGCTGTTTGTGTGTGAGCGCGCAACCGTGCACTTCTGTGCATTGAATGCATCTGCGAATGCATCTGGAAATTGGTTACCATTATTTGTGTGTGTATGTGTGTGTGTGTTTTTATGTTCCATTCCAATTACAGTTGCAATGCGCGTTTTCCACAGCGCCTGTATAAATAAACACGGGCCCGTCCGGTTGGTCGGTTTTAGTGAGAAAAACCTCCAGCTTTCTAGCGTAATATTATTTTTACGAGTTTTCCCTTAAACCCTGTTTACTGTGATTTTTTTATTTTATTTTGTGGTCTTCTCTAATCTGTGCCCCGGCTTGGGTCATGCGGTGCACAAAGCCCCTAAAAGTAGGCCACACAAAAACGTCACAACGCAACGGGTGTGTGTGCGCATTGTAGTGAGAGTTTCGATGTGCGCCGATTGATGCGCAAATCGCTAGTCAACATCATGTGCAACGCAACAGTGAGCTAAGCGTGCCGCATTTAGGTAGGGATAAAAGTGACATCGTGGTACAATATGGCTACCCCTTTTCCGGAACAATCGCTACACAACAATGAATTTGCTTGCACACGACAACGGTACTGACCGGCCCGTCATTATCACGATCGCGACTTGCTCGTTCACTCACTCACACTCCCAGCTCGAAGCAGCACACGCTTATACAGGCTCAAGTTCCCCATTCTAGCGCACACAAAAGCATTTGTTCGCGCACACGATCGGATCTGGTCGTTTTTTGGGTGCGCAAACATTGCGATGGAATAATAACAATAAAATACAGAAACGTGACGATATGTTTGTGACGATCGCCACGTACCGATAGCAGCACAGCCAAAACCCATTGCTAGAAAACGCAACCTTTAGAATCACGGCATTCCCATACTGGACATAAATATTTAATGCTGTTTTCTTTCTCCCTGCTTTGTGGAGGACCAAACTTTGTTTTTGTGTGCAGAAAGAATGGATGGGGAGGCAGCTTGGGAGAGGCGGTGAGCGAAGGGAGTATACAGTTAATATTTGGGGAAGTTCTGTTCTGTGCCACATATTGTCATTGTCCAGCGTACTTGAGGTACCCGTTCCAACCGCTTATGACAGTTAAATGGCGGAACGAATTCATTCGCTTCAAATGCGCAGTCAGCTCCCTGTTGCGATCGTATTGCACCCACCATTGATTTTTTTTTAAATTGTCCCCGTTGTTATTAGTTTGATCGCTATTCATCGGTCGCTTGGAACCCCCGGAAATGGGTTCGAAGTGGAGGTCGAACTGTGCTGTATGATCGAAGTGGAATTTTTTTGAGCATTTACATAGTTTTTGGAAAGAATTTACTCAACAATGAATAAACTGTACTATTATGCATCAAAATAATTGGAATTGTGGGCGATTTCAAAGTATTACTTAACAATTTTTTTTTTTTTTTCTATTTATTTATGTTAGAACGGAACAGGCCGTATTAGACTAATTTTATCACGTAGCAGGCTAGTCAGACCGTGCTACGGGGGGACGGTCCGAATGGGATTTGAACCGGGTCCGGTCGTGTTAGGGACCTAGCGCCGTTGCCAAATACAACACCGGGCCGCCCCAACAATTTTATTTATTGGATATAATTTTCCTCTCAAAAGTCCTTTATTTTACTGATTTAATTTGTAAAATGAATCATTTTTACATTTTTAAATAATTCCTTACTGTGAATAAAAGCAGATCAAAATTATAAGAATCTAAACTTGTGCCGATGCTGCATAGAATACAAAACGAGTTGTTTGTTTAATCGCAACCAAGTGCTAGAAATCTTACTGAGATAACATTTGTGACATCAGTTGATTAGCTGCGTACAACCGAAAAGCAAGCACGTGGACAAACAACGCTGAAATATCTTCTTCGTGCTATCTTACCACTAATCAGAAACGCACAGACGATTCATCACCGTGGCATCCAAGAGAAGGTGGAATAATCAACAACTTGTTTTTTTTTTGAGTCTGCTTTATGTTTATTCCTCAGTTCTTCCCACAAAAAAACAGGTTTCTCCTGATGTCCAACAAAATAATTGTACCATCGCATCTCCAGCGTGATGCGTTATCGGGTCCGTTTACATCACGAGCATAGAATCACATGCCTGATGGTGGGCCGAAAGATTCACATACCCAACGATCAGCATCAAAGCGTAAGTGTTGAGAATGTGCTTCGACAAGATCCGTCATTTTCGGTCACACAAATCTTTAACACTTGCTTAGGAGATGAAAACAACAACATTCTTGCCGTATCAAGAAACAAAAAATTGTCACCACGGCCTCAAACCTGTAGCAAAGTTGCTGTGCTTGAGCAGACTATTAAATGTGAGCTTCTCTCGTATTTTTTGTTGATTCGATAAAAAAGAGAAAATAAATACAACGGTACAATAAACCTGCCCGCCCGTTTGATCAAAAGACGCGGATCTGTGTTTTTCTTTTTTGGAAGAATGTTCACGAGAGTTGGAGCGATGTGACAGGTTTCACCGTTCTCAGAACGAAATTGAGGTCGCCTTGTACCTATTATCACAATCCGACAACGGTACGAGCTGCTTATAAAGAAATGTATGCATCTATAAAGGAACTTTTATCGTTCAAAGTCGAAAAGAGCGAGTAGACCGTGTTGGTATTAATTTGGTGAGAGTTTAGTGTAAAATTTTAGCAGATTTGCTAATGGGGTTTCGCTATCACGAAATAACAGTTTGCGTTTCTTCGTACACTGATGGGTTTCCCTTTTAACCGGGTTTCTGTTTATCCGTGCTGCTTCAGAATGACAGCTCCAAACGCTGTTTGACAGTTCAATACCAAAATGCAAGTTCGTAGAAATAATACAGATTTATACTCTTTTATCGGGTAATTATATAAAAAAAAAGTTACTATAAAAACAGACACCCGGTTATCCGTGCTTCGGCCTCAGTTAGGTCGCAATAACTACAGATAAACGACGATAAATTGTACTGCTGTTTCATTACTATGTAAAAATCAAAACCAAACACAGTGTCTGTCCATTCTTTTACCTTAAACATTGCACGCTGTTCACCATCACTTAAGTAAGAACATTCAATCCATTCCACCAATGTCTAGCACATCTATAGGTCTTAATTTTCAAGAGCAAATAAATCGAACTCCTACGTACGGTCGGTTACTGATTGCAAGCAATTGACTTGTACACCTCTCAGTAGGGACACGGTAAGTGCCGGTGTGTGGCTGGCAGCAACATATAGGAAGAGAATAAAGGCAAACAAACACATCAGCTACCTTAGCTGTGTTGTTGCATTGTGTTGCTTATAAATTGCAATACCGCACAATGCGATCACGTCATCCGCTGTGCACGCTTCAAAGTCACCCTTAAACAGGAGAAACACACTATTATTTTCGATACTTAGTGCTTAACAGAATATTGAGGTATTTCGGGTTTGAAAATTCCAAAATACTCCCTGTTCTCCCTGTTGTTATAAACAAATATGGCTCCAGTACAAACCAATATTTATTTTAACCATGTTCATTCCTTTCCTACTTTGGTTTAAACTTTCTGGAGTTGCTGAAACATGACTCCAAACATTGAGGCTAGCTTTTGGTTGCGTCCAAATGCCGGCTTAAAACAACTCCAACCAGTTATTGTGAAAAGAACACACAAACACATTGCTGTCATCTCTCTACTCTCGATACAGATCGAGCTCGATTGACGTGGTGTCTGACTAGAACCCTATCGCTTTTTGGTCTGTCTAATGATCGTTTGTTTAAGCGGTAAATCAGCGTTACCACCCCGTAGTACGGCCTTCCTTCGGTGGCCAGCACGGGCACGTTGGTTTTTCTAATGGATTTAATTTTGGCATGATGGTGGCCCGCAGTCACAATTGAACGCCGAACGGCCGACCGATTGGAATTCCTATTGTGGTGAAACTTGAAATAACCACGTTCGACCCTAGCGCAAGACAACGAAGCGGAACCTCCAAATAGGGAGCATTGTCCTTCGGGCTAAATTTGTCAGGAAAATTAATATGTTTCCAACTGCAAGCTACTTGACAGATGAAGACTTGCATTAACATAATAGAGTAGACGTTGAATCAACTGAAGATTGTTTTCGAAGCACAACTTATCTATTCATTAAACTTTGGAGTAAACATAGAATTGCAACAAAACGCTCTATGAAATGTGATAAGGTATAAAATATTAGTTTGAAAACATGATTTCAAAACAAAATGATGATCATACTTCACGGTTTGTTTTCCACTGCAAACCGGTACAAACGGAGCATAAACATCGAAATTACAGCAACCTCACGATCAGCGACGATAGACGCCTCAAGAAATGACGATGCTGTGCTGTTGATAATTATCATCTTTTCAAGTTCTGCGATCTCATCCAATCCACCACGTCAGTCCCAGTTCAAAAGCCAGCCCTCATAGAAAGACACGGATAAGCGCGAAGACGAAGCATGATAGATACTCAAAAAAAAAACAAAAACAAAACTAACAAAACCACTTCACCCGATGTTCGTTGCCGTGAGTTCGCGGAGGGCTATAAAAATTCGAGCCAAATCCCTGCGCGATCTGAAGCCGCGGACGTGTTATGTAGCATATGGTTGAGAATGCGCCGGGCTTTGGGGTCGTCCAATGAATCGCCGATAGCCGACACTGCAAATGGTGTGGTGGTGTTGGTGTGTTTGGAGATATTCTCCCGTTCGGTCCATCCGACCATTCCAATCGGGTCGTCCATTGGTTCAAATGTTAATCTGATCTGTGCGGCGTTCGCTCGGGCAGACCGCCATTTGGCTGGCCCGGCAAGTCTTCGCCTGGCACCGTCGTCAGCTACACACACTAAACGTTCGTCAGCCACGAAACTGCATGCGAAAACGGTACGAAAAGGAACACTCCCGCGCACACAGAAACATTGCAAATATCGGCGTCGTTTTTCCGACCTCTCCACCCTTCACCCTGGTGCCACAACAAAACCCGATCATGCTGCGAGTTTTTGCCCGAAACGAAAATGCGAGAAGGATGCAATGCTTTCGTCGCCCCGAACCAAAGACCAAAGCCCCGAAGCATCTGGGACGCGAACGGTTTTGGGGCTGTTGGCGTCTTCGCGATGCACACATCAAGGTGTGTAGAGAGCGGCCCCGAGAAGGCTGCACCGTGTGATGATGATGGGGAAGAAGAAAAAAAAACGAATGCGAAAGTGCAACGGCGATGGTGTCTTTTCGCGAGCGTCACGTTTCGCGGCCACCAAAATATCGCGCATTAAGGTGCGCCCGCACCTTCGCGCGTTGGGCAAAAACACCGCCAGAAGTTTCGCGGCATTATGCCTATTCAACGTGCTAGGTGACGAATATCTGTCGGCTGGAAGAGCGGGTCGACGAAACGATCCTTTCGGCACGTCTCCCCCAGGCACCAGGCGCCCGGCGCTCTCTGCTTAAGTGCAACTCGATTTTAATCCCTTCCTTGGATTAATAATATTTTCTTATTTGCCAGTTTTATTCCTTGTTTCGGTTGTGTTTGAAGTTTGTCACTTGTGATTTTTTTTTGTGTTCGCCGTGGGATCGTTGCCTGATAATACTTTGAGAATTTAAGCACCAACTTACATCACTGGAGACACGTTGCTGCACAGGCACAAACGATGAACGTTGATTTTTATTTCTTTCCAATACTTTGCACTGGGATGGTATTTAATTTTTTTTCTTTGTGCGTATTATTAAATCGAAACAAAATTATTCCTATACACCAGCTTTCCACCACATATTAACTATATATTCACTCGTTTCATACCCCACCCGAAATCCACTCCATTGATATGGTATTTCTATTGCAACACGAATTTTAAATTTGCTTCAAAAAAATGTAACACAAAAATATATATCCTGCACCGACTCGCAAATTGTACACTTCACACACACACACAAAAACAAGCTGCCCCGATAAACAAGCGGGTCTAGCAATAACACATCAACAAGGGCGCCATCAACTAAACGGACGGAACAGCGCGCGATTAACCGCACGGTCGAAACGAACCCGCGAACCGGTCCAAACGGAAGACGGCAGTTAACTGTGCGCTAGTGTCGAGGACGGGCCATAAATGCGCCCTGTTGCGATCGCTGATGATCCACCTCGAAAGCTTTCCTTCGCGCGTAAGCAGAGAGCGCAGTGAGAAGCTCTCCATGTGCATCAGTGAAGAGAGCGAGAGAGTGAGAAAGAGAAAATGGCATAGCGTGATCGAGTGAGCATTTATGTACGCAATGGAGCACAATCAGCCGATTAAAATAAAGTTTTTGTATTATTTTTGTTCACCAGTAAAACTAAATTTACCCGTAAAACGATCTTCAAAAATTAGAAAACGTAAAAAAATACAAAACCAAAGCTCATCAACTGAAAGCTTTCACGATGGAACGATCGATCAGTCTCTCACTTTTCTTCTCGCGAGATCTGTTTGGATGCTGCGCGAAAAGCGCACTCACGCGTGAGTTAAATCTCTCACGCTTACCGTGCTGCGTGAGAGCGACAGAAGATCGTTCTCACCGCTCCAGCAGATCGCGTCCGCGGATGCTGNATTTACCCGTAAAACGATCTTCAAAAATTAGAAAACGTAAAAAAATACAAAACCAAAGCTCATCAACTGAAAGCTTTCACGATGGAACGATCGATCAGTCTCTCACTTTTCTTCTCGCGAGATCTGTTTGGATGCTGCGCGAAAAGCGCACTCACGCGTGAGTTAAATCTCTCACGCTTACCGTGCTGCGTGAGAGCGACAGAAGATCGTTCTCACCGCTCCAGCAGATCGCGTCCGCGGATGCTGTGTGCTCAATAAGACGACGAACTTCTGTCCCGCGGAGAATTTCAATAAACGATCAACGGCTGGGGCGTTGAATTTGGAATAAAATAGCAACTTTTATGCTTAGGCGTGCGGCTGAAAACTGGTTTCGTTTTCTTTGCCCGCAGCCCGTTCTGTGCGCGGCCCGTACACGGAGAACGAGAAGGAGAGTGAGAACAGTTTGCCTGGTTTTTTTTATTATTGTCTTGCGGCTTGTGTTTTTTTAAATCGTTACAGCTAGAACACATGGATAGAAGAATCAGAACGAAAATGTTTTACCACTACAAGAGGTAAAAATCAACAAAACGAAGCTGTCTAAATTAAGAACGAAATTATTAGTGTACCGGTGTGGGTCCGTAGTTCGGACGGCAGCACGTATTGTGGTCACGATTTAGCTATAAATTAAGGAAGATACGCTCACAGTCCCACCAAATAGAGATTATGACCCACACACACACACACACACACACACACACACACACCCGATGATTTAGTTTTGTTTCTTCTGCAGGTCGTAAACCGTACCCTTTCTTTATGTTATTGTTTCTTTCCTAAGACTAAATTGCAATCGGTTGAGGACACACAAATAGTCTATTATAAAATTGCATCATAATCCCATCACATAATCAACGGTAAGTGAGCTCGAAATAAACACGTACGGTTACGAATGAAAGCAAGTAAACTACTTCCACGGCGCGACATGGCAAGATATCAGCAGACACAAACACTTTTACGATTTGCTTTACGATCCAGTACGGGAAGTGGAAAATATTACACTTGCATCTGTCACGTACGTTTTGTGGACCACTATGCTGCATAAGCATCGCACCATAATGGGTCCATTATTCTGGCAAACATGACAAACATTCTAGATTCAGCATATTAGGGCATGGTTTTTTCGGCATTTGTTTTTGCTTTATTTTCACGGCCACGGAGTGCAATATTATCATTCCACCGTGTAGCAGCAAATACACATTTGGTAAACACTTTACCTCTACTGCTGCACGCAAACAAAAGCAGAAACAGCTGAATACGCGTCGAAAATTCAGCCCGCGTCAGCAAAATAACAGGACCTTGTGAAACTTCGATGCATTCTATTATGGCAATAAAAAAAAGAAAGTGTTAAACAGGGGAGAAAGAATTTTATATCACTTTGATTTCCTTTTTCCAACGGAGAAAACAAGCTAAGAAATGCCACAAACGTGGAAGTGCTCGAGAAAATTTTATCATCAGCACCACCATACATCGTGGGACTGGATGACTCCACCCTTAGATAGATAATACAATTGATTGTTTTTGTTTGTCCAACACTTATTCGATGCAGGAACTCGATTTTCTCGATCAAACTGCACGTTGCTCAATTCGATTGAACATGGTTTAGAGAGCGAAGAAATGCAGCCAAACCATCGCAAACCCATAATTTGGGAAGATAAATTTCAAAATCGTGCTCCACATCTTGCGATCTGCGCTGTCGCGCGATATTCTTTGTTGATAATATTCGGTCGGAATTATTATCGGTGTTGTTTGGGTTTGGGTGGAAAAAGTGTGGTGAGCAAATAACAGATATTAGACTTTTAAACAAATGTGATTTAATAGTTTTACTCTTAACTCACAGTTTTTCTGATGAATCTCTTAACGGATGGCTTGTAAATAATTCGCTTACCTGTAGGATGAAAATAAAAGAGTAATATTATTTAGTTACATTTTATTCATCATGAATGTAGTCTATAATATAATTATAAGGACAACTATAAAAGCTTATCAAATAAAGTGAAACGCCTATTATCCGTACTATTCAACCCCGGATAACCGGATAACACGGATAATAGGCACATCTTCTTTTGTTGATATATAAGTAGTGAAATATAGTGTTTACGCTGTATTGTCAGCCTCATTACGACTGACTTATGTCATGTACATACAATGTTTACAAGACATTTCCACCTTCTATTATGCAAGAAGTATTAAAAATAAATAAATTAATTTATTTCACATTTTTCTACTGAAGCAATCTAGAAGGGGAATCAACAGATTCTTCCCACCTTCAATTGCTTCTACTCTAGCTTAAACTAACTCTAGCTTATAAACTAAAGTAAAGATGTGTTGAAAAACAAAATGCGTCAAGTGTTACTACATTTTATTAATTTGAACTTTTTTTCGATAGTCTATTCATCGAACTAACCTAACTTATAATTAATGGTTTTAAAACGATTGCACTATTGTTTTAAAAGCACAGTTGCGCAGCTAATTATAACGTATACATTAGTTCAGCTCTCATTCAGCGCGAAGCAGATGCACCCCCGGGTTTGCGGCTGAAATAGGTCAGACTGCAAACTAAATGACCAGCAAACAAATTCCAGCCATCGATGCCGCCCAAGATAATTTCAAAGCCACACGCAAACCTCCGTCGACCGTTCGAGTTTCGCGAGAAAAATCTGCAAACTCAACCTGCTATCTAGGCATAAACATTCCACCTGCCCTGCTCGGTCCGTTTACAATTTGCTGACGGTTTTTGGGTTTAAATTTCTCGGCCCATCCGCACGCACACGCGTTCGCCTGAACGGACGATAAGGCTTGTGCGCCGCAAAAGAAACCCCAAGAGCAAACATAAACGCATTCTTCCGTTCGTTCTTTTCGTGCCATCGTTGCAAGCTTGGCGAGCCCGTTTTGACCGTTGGGATGTTTTCGTAACACACGTATGGATTAACGCGAAATGGCATAAATAATTATTTTATTTTGCTTAATTAAATCTCACATCACACACACGAAAAAGGGCTCAACGGCTTCAGTCGTCCGATGCAGCGTAAAACGCAACTGGCGCAACAGGTCGACCCATCGTTGGCGGGAGACAACCGTTTTCCTTTCATCACAACCTATTCGGTAGAAAATCGTATCGTATCAGCTTGAATGGTGAGCCAACGTAACGCACTAGAAAACGGAATACCAGGCGCAAGTTTCCTGCCAGCCAGTCCCGAATGGTGCATTTGATTCGCCGTTTTTCCTTACTAGCGTTCACAGGGCGCCTCTAATGGGATAACACATTTTAGCACGTCTGCTGGTTGTTTGATTTTGCTGAAAGCAAAATTCCCCTACACATGGCGCCGGTGCAA
The DNA here is from genome assembly GCA_018908115.1 of Anopheles rivulorum. Taxonomy (NCBI): domain Eukaryota; kingdom Metazoa; phylum Arthropoda; class Insecta; order Diptera; family Culicidae; genus Anopheles; species Anopheles rivulorum. The sequence continues at coordinate 3,687,517 of STHB01000010.1, forward strand.
ATGGTTTGATGGGATTTTGTGCAGTAGCTGCAGCACCAGGAAGAATTAATCAGCTTTCCCAGCTGTGTATGGAGTGGGAAGTGGGAGGAGATTTTCCTTCCCATATCTTTTTTCCCATGCTTGACCACCGGGTGCTGGGCATTGGGTGGAAAATGTGCTTTGCTTTTGAAAAGAAAACAAAAAAAACAACTGTGCTGGCACGCGATACAATACTTCGATTTGTCTGCAAACGGCCACAGAATCAGGAATCAGTGTGTAAAATATGGGTGAATGACGTTCGGGAGCTCCGTGTTGCATTTAACGGGATCGAAATGGGGGGGTGGGGGTGTATCTGTGGGCGATCATTCGAAACCAACGCCAATAAACAAACAGAAACGAATACAACTACACCGATTGGTACTTAAAACAATAATATTTTTCCCGTTTTACCGTATAGCTAATAGGAGTGCAAAATGATTTTAGGTTACAGCTACTATTGACTAATATTGGTATGGCGTCGCATCAAAGTTAAAGTTTAACTCCTTGCGTGAAATTCGAATCAATCATATCCGCGATATAGGGCATATCACTCCTATTTATCGTATTTTAATTTTCCGCCATCGCAAATCCGTCATGGGAAGAACTCAGCCTGGTGTTATAAACAATGTTTGTTGTTTGTTTATTCTCGCTGTTATCATTTGCTGTCAGTGTTGCCAGCAAAACTAATACTACTAACAATAATCATCATTAATTGTAGTTTGTTAAACGTATTATGCAACACTGAGAGCGGAAAGAAGCACAATTATTACATTGTTCACACGCCATTAGCAAATATTACACCTTCCCTGGCCGGTGCCGATGGATCAAATATCAAAAAAAAAAGAAACTTTCCTCACAATACTGGTTTGCTACCGAAAACCAACGGCCATCGGTCGTCCGAAACCAAAGTCATTGATCCTGAAAAATGTTCCAATTAAATTATTTACAAAACGAAGCGATGAGGTAAAAAAACCTGTTTCCGCTGCCAATGATCGCGCGCGCCATGATTCGGAGCAACCCGAAGCATGATTGCTCCGGTGGTGGTAAGAACAACCCGTGCAAAGATCTGCTGCCCGGATTGTGGTTCAATATTTGGTACAGTGACCGGTTCAACACAGAAGGGATTCAAGAAAACAACTAAAAAAAACTGATAACAGTGGACACCAAAAGAACGGGAGAGAATTGTTTTATTAAGAGCTTTTTGGACGACCGAACGATAAAAATACTGATCCTGATTACATTGGTAAGAAGATGGCACACAGTAAAAAGGATGCTACACATCCTGCATTACCTTAGGCGCCGTTCGATGGTCTTGGGTGTATGAGTTAAAAATTCAAACCACACAGCAGTTTGTCACCGGTTCGCCGGACTGACTTTGGTTGCCGAAGACCGAAAATAGATGCACAACAAAACATAAAAACGGAGCAAAAATAAAAAGGCCGAGAAAATCACGGGAGGTAAGAGAATGGGAGAGTTTGAAGGGCAGAACAAGGAACCTGTTTTGTATTTCAACATCCTTACCCGGTACCATCATTTAGAGGCAACACGCAACGGAGCGATAGGCTGGCGATAGGTTTCGAGAATAAAAATACATAATACAATGGAGAAAAAATATAATTCTGAAATGGCATACACGCTAAAGAAAACGTCCAAGGCACCAGACCTTCCTGTACAATTATGGAAGAAGCACAGTTCGGAAGGCTTCTTACAATGAAAAAAAACTGAAGCAGCGTGCAAGTGGGCACAGGCGTCGTCTAAAGATATTCCTGATTTCGTGATTTCTGCTGCCATTCTACACGCTTCAGGTGGGCGCAAATCGATTCGCAAGGGCGTAGCAGGATACACAATTTCCACGCAGGTTTGCGCTGCAAAGCTGTGCAAAAACACAGCGATGGACAGTAGAATGTTTAATTTATTGGAGCCTTCGCCGAGGTTTGCAATGTCAACAAACAGTCGAGCTCAAAAGTTTAATGGAAGATCCCAACCAAAAAAAAAACAGCCATCAAGAGATGGATGCAAGGTTCAAGTGCAAGGATGCTACAGAAAGAACCGGATGGAAGAACTACAAGTGCTCCTCTCGACCGGATGAACGGCGAAAGAAACCTTCTGCCGTCCATTATGTCAGCCTGGGAGAGCCTGGGGTTCTGTTGGACGGAGCACTACAACTACAACGCATACCGCGCATCCAACGCACAAACAGAGCATAATTTGGAGCGAATTGGAAGTGTTGCACATTCAACCATCGGTTGTTGTTCTGCGGCATGAAGCATCTACAAGCCCCCCCTGGACGTCCTACGCATATTACCACCATGGTTTGGGTCGAGCGAAATGCAAAAATAATGCTCGTTTTTTAATGTACAGACTGCTCATTGGAGCACTTGGGGCTGGGCTGATACGGGGATCGGAGTAACGTCGCGTCAGAGTTCAGTCACGACAACCCTAGGTTATAGCAACCAGGATTGGATCCAGGGGGTTTATACATATATAAATATAGCAAACCTGTTTCCTATGCATGCGCCCACCTGGAACCGAAGCAGAAGGCTCGCCAATTCTGGGCGAGAAACACGTCCCACACACACACAGACACATACACTCGTCATGGTAAAGTCCATCACCCTTGCTCCTACGTCAAAATGGAGATCTGGTATCAGTTTTCTTTCCCGGGCATCATCCCAGCTGCATATCTCACCGATCAAGGTGAGTGCTATCTTAGTTCAAGTTATAGCCGCGTGAGGGACGTAATGGTCAGAATTATTGATACAAAAGCCAAGCGAACCTATCCATCCATCCAGCCGCGAATGCACCTTGCTGTGCGAGGTAAGTAGATAAATGCTCGCAAACGCACATCCAAGCCGGTAATGGGTATCGATAAATTAATTTTCCTGGCAAACCCCGGGTGGAGGCGATATACGCTTCTTGCCAGCTGCCTCAAGGTGTTTAAGAGAGGAGTAGACTTTGAACCCTTGGAGACCCATAAATCCCCAAACGATGGGAAACACTCTTGCCAGATAGACCACAATTTCCACAAATGAAGAAAAAAAAACTCGCTACCCAATGGGAAAGGTAGATCGCGGACGATCGTAAATGAAATATACACCGGTGGTAGGTCGTTCTGCGCTCTCAAGGAAACGGCTTAGATACCCCGACCGATATAGGTCCTCCGTTCCTTGGCTACGCATCTGAAGTGTGTTTCTGCGCTTGCGACTACGTGCGCTGCAGGTATTGCGATCATTTTTCTTTCACAGCCCCTCATCGACGCGTCCGTTATGTCACGATCGTGCGCTTCCAAACGGATGGGATCTTCTTAAAGAGCTTTCACAGCCGAGCACACAGCAAACGGTACCGGGCGGGCGTTCGGGTGGCGTGCGTTCATTTCGACAGCAAACGCTCACTAATGACCCGGGAAGCGGAGATGGGGAGAGGGAGGTTATGAGGGAGGGAGGCGTTGAATGGGGAAAGAGTTTGTGCTAAGTGGAATCTATTTGGCAGCATGATATGGGACAGGTATATGAAGGGATAGTGTTGCCAGGGTGTTGTTTAAGCAGAACATAGTTACGGTGTTTTGCTAGGGGTTTCAAAGCACGCCGAAGCTGATGCGTGATGAACAGCTTTGCCAAAAAAAATTGTCAAACATGATTTATAGACCTTGCAATAAGAGTCTTTCCGAAAGTTTGAGCATAAGTTTTGGTGTCAAGTTTTCTACAAGGCCGTTTACAAAGAGTTTCCTTAAACAACTACTGTTTTTACATGCAGATGAGGATGATTCTTTAACTGATTATTGAATGAAAATACGTTTCATTTTAAATATGATAACCTGAATACGTTAAGCGTACATTTAAAATTTGATTGGATGGTCAGAGACATGTCTTGAGAATGACACCGAACAATAAGTTTATTTCAATTTAATTTAATGATCAGGCAAAATTTCAAGAAACTTCTGTAGATTGTGGTAGTTTTAGGATGTGCAGCCGTTAGAATAATTTCTATGAATTATTATCTAAACGTAGAATTACAATAAACTTTATTCATATTTCGTTAGAGCAAATTCATAGGCTCGTTAAGCCTGAAAGTATGCAATCTTTAATTTGACATTTGCTTTGAATAGTTTATGGATTTTCATTGAAAAGTTCAGGTGGAATTTATAAAAATGTTGGTTTTCAAGTCGCTGAAATATTTTACCATTTAAAAATACTTTTAAATATCTTAATCAATTATGAGATATTTTCGCAAATATTAAAACAAATTTAAATTCTTGCGTCAATTATTATAATAAGTGGATGACAGCCTCAGGCTATTCATATTTTTGTGAACAGAATTAAAACGTTTCATTAACGAAGAACCATGAACAAAGTATATAATTTCTTCGTCAAACGAACGAACTGATCAAAAAAGGAAAAATAATCCCGCTAGTTAACACTTTTTGAAAGACAAACCAATCACGAACAAGCGCTTGAAACGACACTTCGTTTTCTCTTTCCACTCCCCGAAAAAAACACGTGAAATTGATTGAAAAGCAGACACCCGATAAGATAGTCAGTAATTTTATGGATTTCCTGTTACCTCAGCATTGGACGCATATGAATACTCTGTTTAAAAGGTGCAAAGCGTAGCAAAGAATCTCCAGCATTCGGTTATTAACCTTGCCGCTAAATTGCAAAACTGATTTTTCTTCTTCGCAGTTGTCGTTGCTGAGGTACTTCCATCTCAAGTTAAATCGAAACCCAAAAAGGTAATTAGTTTTTGCGGCATTATGTTTCTGTGCGTGCAAGTTGCAAACGAAACCGATTCCCAAACAGAGAACATATCAAATCAATGCTTTAAACTTTTACTGCGCGCGCTGAAATAATGAGCTGGAACATGGCAGACAATCATAAAACCTTTAATTCGCGATCGATCATAAACATTCGCTTTGGTTATTTGGTCGAGTTCGTAGCCGTGCGACAGGACAAGAACAAGACCGTAAGAAAGCAAGCCTGCTGGTAGAAACCCATCTCTCGGCATCTGGGCAAAAGTGTCAAACGAGATGGATGAGAAGGTGAGGCTATGGTCACGATTTTACGAGCAAGTAGCTGAAAATGAAAACACGTTTCTTTGGGTGTGTGTCGCTGAAAATCGTTCGCTACGCCGAGCACAGCGCTGGCAATGACCTTGCGATGTTATAAACCGGCTTCCTCTAGTCATTCCACGGCAGCGCACATGATAGTGCCACGGTTTTGGTTTTCTTCATCATCATAATCATACCAGCGCCCTTGGCAATATCTCTCTCTTTTTATATTACATAAAAAAACATTGAGGGATTATGGCACCAGAGTACGTTAGATGGTCGAAGATGTCGGCATCTTAAGAGGCAGGTGTGCAGAAAACACTGTTCGGCAAGTTTCCCATGCCGATCTCGCATGCGCACCCTGTTCAAACTTATGTTTGGCCCCAATGACGAAGTAATTGCGAAGAATGCAAGATCCGGTGGCACGTATGTTACGTGCCGGACCGGACGTCCTTTGCGAATATTTGTCGAACTCTGGTACATTCCTGTTTGCGATTTCGTTACAAGCGAAACTTTGTCGCGATACACTAACAAATGATGATCTTCTAATTGGTGTCGCTTGGGCTTAGGTGTCATAATCATGGAGTGACAACTGCAGATGTAGAACATCGCAAGTCATTTGTCATGAGTACGATGGATCGGTACTGGTTGCAACATTTAGCGCTGTTGGAGTGTGTGGACTGTCATAAGGCAGCACACTCAGGATGAGTAGATCGTTGGAAGTATGGTCATGACAACTCTCATTCAGACACATTGCTAGAGCACTGATACCCATCAGAGTACATCTTACCCTAGAATTCACAGACTGCACTTGATTCAGATTGCAACATTCGATCAAGAGAACTTCTTTGCTTTGTACGATTGCCAGCGACGACCACTTCTTCACACGAGTACATTGCGGCACATTACGCATGGGTCCAAACGTATCAGACGTGCGGCTACGATCTACGCATAACATCATCTATCTAGGGACGGGTTTTACTTTCTCACACGCTAACGTAATCGGTTGCTTGACCGATCGCCTCCCATCGCATCGTCTGCATCCGTCCACCCATCTGTCCACCAACGTCCTGCTCATCTGGAACTGGCACGAACGAAGTCTGGTGCTGATGCGTTGACTGACAGCAACCCGATTTTGCATCGTATCTTAATGAGCTGGCTTGTACCGAACCGAAATGAAACCGATACCATTGTGGAGTGTTCGGGAGTGTTCAACATTTATACAAAGAAGAAAATGGGGTGAACGAAAAAAAAGGTTTGACGAGAGTTCAAACAGTGAAGCTAACAAACGCTAGGTGCTGGACATTTTAAAAAGCGAAAATGGTCTCGTAATCGGCCACCAAAGGGGGAGTGAACTATTCGGCCGTTTGGCCGCTGGAAGAATGTTAATCATGTTCAAACACCGCGAATGGTATTTATTTTGTTAGTTTTATTTGATGCTTTTATTTTCCTTCTCTCGGCTTTCAGTGCATACCACAGCATAACTGGGTCAGTTGCAGCAGAAATAGAAATTGAAAGTATTTTTTTTCTTGCCTCCTCCTAGTTGATCGAGCGGGATTCAAGCGTGGGGTGTGTGATTGACCTGCTTCTTAATGATGACGGAAACAGCAGGAAACTGCCCATGATCATTGATCGTCAGCTGTAAAGGACGCCATGATGTCTAATGTAAATGGTTAGCCTAGGAGCATAGATGTATTATTATCTGATACATAATTTAAAGGTGTTAATGGCTCCAATATTATCGATTAGTAACCTCATTTACTTACACTTACGAAAGGGGCGTGCAAGCGTTTAATTTAATTAATGAGATTAATATAAAATATATCGTTTTGATAATTTAATTGAAAAATGTGTGCTCCCTTATTGGCTCTACGTAAAATAACATTACACACATTTATACATTTCCTTTGCTCTACTTTGAACAACCTACATAATGTGACATAATTGGCCAATTGAAATCTACTATTTTCTTCTTTCTTCACAAAATTATATACCTTTGGACAAAAAGTTGTAAAGCAAAAAATTTAAGCAAAGGTTAATACAAACAAAAAGCTTTAATGTGTGTAAGCAGAGAAAATATAATTCACTCATCAAACTTTGGTTGTAACAAAGTTTATTATATCATCCTCTAATAATTACCATCAGTTTTTCCTAATCAACTGGTAAAGCGTTCATCTCCACCTAGGAAAGCATGTCAAGGTGAAGCAGCTCAACTAGTTTAATGTCTGTATTCATCTTGGACCCACGGAAAATCCTACAATCCCCAAGCTACCCAATGCCGATTGCTCAGGCTTCCTTAACCTCGCTACCATTATTGTCAAATCAAATCGCTTTTTACTGTCGTCCGTAACACCCCGGTACGGATGGTAAGAAGCGCAAAGCAACGATTTTCATCTCAAGACGTTTTTCCAACGCCCAATTAAGTAGCAGTATTTCGCCCCACAAAAAAATTCGATTTATTTGAGACATCGTGAGTCGGAAGGTTGGTAGTGAGATGATTGAAAGCATAAAAACCGGATTGACTGCAGGGTTTTGCAGCAATCGAGATCGATTTTAACCTTTTCGTTCGACCACAAATTGATAATGTTTATTTATAGTATTTAGCAAACGTGACACATCTTTCGGATGTGACATGTCAACGTAAGTGACACAACACATTAATGTCAAATGTTGTCAAAAGTATCGTCGCCACTGGTGTGACTGTTAACCCTGCTGGCAGGGGCCGATGGAAACATCGGTCAATCAAAATTAGATCTTCGCAATTAATGCGATCCGACCTTCAACTGCGAAACGTCGCCCCACAATCGATGATGGTTCAGGGTCGCGGGTCTACCACCGCACAGTTAGCCACCAACGGTGGGAGCTTGTTTTTCACGAGGAGCTTTTTTTCTTTCTTTTGGGTTGGAAAAACGTGACAGAGAACATTCACGAGAAGTCGAGCAAAAAGTGTAGCGCACAAAAAAAACCTACCGTCATGAAATCGAATTTAATAACGGCTATCGAAGGCGAAGAGCCAAATGGTGTGGGCTTTTATTCCACCTTTCGCCACCGGTTGTTTGCCACTGTAACTACGCGACCCCCAGCCGTGGTCGATGTTTGTTTGCCTTTTTTTATTTCCTTTGCTTCATTGCATCAGGTAGAAATCGTTCGTATTTTGACGATACTTTTTGCACGACTTTATGTCGTTCTCGCACCCTACTCTGGCTGCCCTGGTGGTAGTGTACATAGGTCTTTCGGCGTTTCGGAATAATTGTGCCGCGAGGCTGCTGATGTTGCGTAACATTGTTTTCCCGCGACGTTTCGCGGAATTGCACGGTTAACCGAAACGATACGCATCACCGGCAGAGTCGTAGTGCACCCGGCGTTTGTTACACGGGCTAAGGCACTGTAAGGGCAGACCGAGCCTGCCCATTCGGGGTGGGGGGTCACGTTGCTGAGCGAAGCGAATAAAATCCCCATCGGGAAGATAATTGAACAATTATTAGCTGATGATGGCACTTTTCCGATCGTTTGGTTGAAGTTAAGCTGTAATCTATGATTTTCTATTAGCTTCCGAACACACGAATGCCGTCGAGGAAAAAAAATACTTAAAAGCAAAACAAAAACAAAAAAAACAACAATTGTCTTTGGTACTGCTCGGCAGTATTCACTTCCTAGTGATTACAATTAAAACGGTCTGTTCCCTTCATTTCCGATCGTCGGCGTTTTGCTTTCGCCCGTAACGCATCTCGTGCTAATCGTCTGGCAACAGGGCAGCGATCAAGATAGTTCATGACGATGCGCATGTTAGTAACTGGCTGGTGCTCGGATGCGTTACACCCCAGTGGACAATGCCTTTCCGTCACGTGCACACACCGATGATTAACCCATAACGATTTCTTCGGCAAGGAAAGAAAACACTTTCTTGAGAAGCTTTGCTTGGTGACAATGTATGAATGAGTTACTCTTTCCTTTAAGTTAAAAAGGCGAAACTTTCACCGTAAAGCATTGTTTTAATTTGAAATTTAAATATTTTTTTTTAAGTTAATCTTTGAATTGAATTGAATAATATGAAAATAAATGGCAAAATGTACTATTATACATGTTTTTGTTTTAATACCCCACTATATTCCCCGTTGTTGCCAACAGACATCAACAGTTTTGGTCATGAATTACCTCTTAGACACATATTTAATAATTATTTCGACAAATTTGGAAATATTTATAAGAAAACTAGCAACTGTAGTCTACATGAAGGGCAAGAAGCTGTTTACGGAGAAATTTGAACAAAATTGATGAAAACTTCAAGCGACAAATGTTTTGTTTTGTTTTTGGTGGGAGCCTTACGATATCATATATTACGAGTCTTAACCAACTCTACTGACAATATTGAACCAAGCATTACACGGGAAACGTTCAAAATACTAGTAAATGCAAGAAAAGCTCAAAGGCTGTATGTTTGCTCACCGGAAACAGGGCATTGCACAACCAGAGCAAAATTGGTATATATTTATTGATATAACTGATTTTATAGATAAACAGTTAAGCATAAATAAATCCGAGAGATGAAGTTTTTGTAAATGATTTACAATTACGATTCTGTCCTTACATTAAATGATGTTTAAACATGCAAATGGCGCAGTAAAAACGCAACTTTTCCCATTGCGCCCTACGCTCAGGACGGTTGAACTGGATTTTAATGCGAAAAAGCGTAAACACTCACACACAGAACGGTGTGTTCGGCCTGTTTCGAGTTCTATGCTAAAACCGCCAGCCACCTTAACACGCTCCCGAGTAGGGCAGAAATTGAAGAGGAAAGTTGCAAAAAAAAATAAAACAGGTTCGGTTGCCACTTGCCTACCGAGTGCAGATGCACAATCTTCTTCCTTTGCCGGTGACGTCGCCGGGGAAATATAGAAACCGGTTTCCATGATTTTTTCGGTCCACCATTTCGTGCTGGTGGCCCCGGCTTGGCAAAAATTTTGCAGCAAAAGAAACAGGTTGAAGTACACTTCCGTCGAACGCTTTGGGTCCAACGCAGCTAAAAGTGGCCCCACCGAGTCCGTTCAAAGGGTAGCAGACAAAAAGCACCAGACCCAAAGTCAAACCAAACAGATAGGCATGGTGAATGTTGGTTTGTTGAAGCAATTTGGTGTGTTTTAAAGAAATTAATTCTCTGTTATGTGGAATGAAGCAATCATAGGAAGTTGTGCCGATTGTATAATAACGCTTACCGGCAGCATTAAATTGAAGGAGAAAATACAGAAAGATGAACGACATACATAATTAATCTATTAAAATGAGAAAAAAAACCGGCTAAACACTCCGCGCTTCACCAAACACATCAACAGATGAAATAGATCGAAACTATACCTTTTTGCCTTGTGTGCAGCATTACCACGACGCTACACCCTAAACGATCATTATGTGGTCGATTGCACTCGGAAGCCATTTTTCACCGAATAAAACACTTTCCTTCGTCCCGTCACCCGGGTAGCCGGGTTGAAAAAACAAACAAAAAAGCATAATGATCGATTTCAATCGATTCCGACAGACTCCTCACAAAGTTTTAGGGCGGCTGGGTTTTTATTTTATTTCTAACCGTCTAACGAATGGGCAGTTGTAGTGCAGTTGCGCTTTAAAACTAAACCGATAGGCATTGACGTTTTATCGACCGAAACGAACAGGAGAATCAACGAACTCTGGCATCACTCTGTCTCCCTATCTTGCTGGTACGTTTCAGCAAGTTGAATACCATCTGTGGACTGATTATTTATTGCCTTTGAATTGCCTGCCATTATTGTGGGTGCATTATCATGTTCTTTATGAGTGCACGTTGCATAATGTTGCGCTTATTGAAATATAGAATATTGTTGAATTAAAACATTAATAAATTTCAAATTAAAATATACAAAAGACAATTCGAATTCACTTGTATCACAAGTTTAGGTATCGAATTTAAAATTACATAAACATGTAAACGTTCTGTTCAACATTTCAGGAATTCTGCATTAGAAACCAAATCCGCTTGTCTCGTTACACATAAAACAATTAGATTTAACTCTTCAAGATACAACCCTTAAGTAAGCTTAAACCCTCCCAAAGCCACCTAAAAACAAGATCTTATCCGCACACACATGACGTGCGAAATTTAATCCTACACATCCCCCATTGGGCAATTCTGTTTTCAACGGTTTGATGCATTAATAGCTTCATAAACTTTATGAATTATTACCCACGAACTGTCAACTGCCGTTAAAGACTAACACCACACACATTCCGTCGGGAGTTGGGAGTGTGTTCCTTTTTCTTTGCCCTACGTACCCTGCTTTGGGGCTATCGTAACCAACGGGGGAAAAAAAGCTTCCAATTCTTAACATTCCTTGGACACGATTGTACCCGATTGTGCATGTGTTTGTGCGAGTGAAAATGAACGAAAACGAGGTGCAACTACGCTGATGCAACTTTTGCTGCATCTTCCAAAAACTATGACACCATGTTTCCATTCCAGTCTTTATGACCGTTTGGCATGCGATCGACAGGCTAATTAAAATTCGGCCTGTTGTGTTTCTTTCTCTCGCCCATTTCGTATCATTCCCCCCCCCCCCCCCCCATGGGTCGACTTGTTTCGTTTGGAGTGTGTTCTAAATTTACTAATTTTCTTAATTCTGATACAAACCTCCACACTCAAAACTTCACACCGAGTCTTCCGCTCAAACGTTATCCGCGCGAAGAGCTGACGCATCACGTTAATTATTTGTGATTTTGTTTCATTCGCCTCATTTGCACCCTTATTGGAGTGGGACCACCGAGCACAAAACCGGGCGTTGGTTGGCGGTGTTCTTTTTTTTTTTCTTTCCCTCTTATTAGCGACAATCATTTCGCGATGTTTTACCACACAGTACGCGTCTAGAGGCCGGTGGTGTTTTCATGTTTTATAACTTCATTACCACCGCGGCCACCCCGAACATTGTGCGCAGTTCGACGGAGAAAACGAAACCTTTCATCGTTCGGGCATGCAATTTCGATAGGCAGAGCTAGCGGACGAAATGAAACACACATCAGCGAAATGTCTATGCGAGCTATTTCGCTGTAGCGATCAACGGCTGGATTAAACCATTTCACTACCCTTCCAAATGCAGACTTTCATTCACAACGAGCACTTTGCAGTCTTCACGCTAGTCGCATTTTTCATTTGATTGATCAGTTGTTTGACAGGGCATAGACACAATGGAAAAAAAACTGTTAATGTTGCTATACATGAATATTGCTGAGCAGAGTATAATTAAAAAACAACTGAAAAAAAGATGAAACTTTAACATACTGTAAATAACTTAAATGTTTTTCAAACCATAACCTTACACAGTGGCTGTTGTAATTAGCGTCTTCCACACCTTTTCGCCAAATTGAAACACGGCACGGCACCACTTACACCACACAATTACGTTGGGTGTCACTGTACAATTTAATTTTTCTCCATTTGCTCCAATTATGCATGCATTGATCAACTCGCGCACCAGTTTTCCAGAGGCGTTTTGCAACAACAGCCAACCCTAAGTGACCCTGTGGTTCGAAACAACGCAACCGAACACATCGCCCTCACAGTGTGTGTACAGTGCCCGATCACAATTGTAATATTCAACCGAACGAATCTAATCGTGGCCCGTTATGGTCGCCGAAGAGCACCATCAAGTCGAAACACTCCGTCCGGGGGTTCCAAGCTCATCGAGACAACAAAGAAAGAGGTAAGGTTCCGTGTCGGTGAGGATAATTTGCCACGCTATCTCATTGCAAACCGTTTGTCGAAATCATCAAAGAGCCGAACTTACCGAACCATCGGGTTTGGGTTCACCTTTTTTGTACGTTAGCGATGCCTTCAACACGATCTGCATGGTAAAGTGTACTCCTGCAGCGAGTTTTCCGCTGCTGGTGCGCGGTGTTAGTATTATTACGTTTAGTAGACATAACCTCAAAAATACTGTCGACCATGAGAACCTCAGTAAGCTCATCTTTTTTCCTTACTTTCTAACTTGACCAATCAACATACGTCCACTAAAGCAAGGACCTCGTACATTCACAAACCACAAACATTGAAATAAATTCACTGCCCACACCGGCTGACGGTGACTGATTGGAGTAAGGGTTTTTTTGTCCTCTCTTCACAAATCTCTCACGACTAGTGTCTTACATTTGCTTGCTACCCATCCATCAGCTGCTTGTCACGCTGGTCACCTATCTGGGCCCTTTTTTTTAATAAACCTTAAAAACTAGCTTAATAATATGCGTAAAAAACTAATCTATCCGCACGAAACGGTGACCCTAACCACAAACCGTTCATCAGCAGCAAGGACGGAAAGATGACCATCCGCACTGTGCCATAAATGGTGCGTGTGCACTCAAAAACCAATAAAGCGCCCTCCGTATCGAACGGTTGACCTTAGCACATGGCGTCTGATTAAGTTAGGTTGGCGTCTCCGTAAATGGTAAACCCACGCCGAAGTGGTTCCGAAGGTTCTCCGTCCACTAGCGTATCGGGCGTTTATCTACGCCTGATACACACTCCATATGCTCGGGTGGTGCGATTTGTCACATGACGCTGATTTGTCTAATCGATGTCGAACCGTTTGCGAACATGCGTTTCGTTCGCAACCACCTTGTCACCGGCGATGTTGCATATTGCAATAACGGGCTTCGCAGCATAACGGCCACCAATGGTGGTGGGAAAGCATCGCCTATCACTACACACCCCGGACATCTCCCGATCTTTACACTTTACAGGGTTTGCGCGGTGACTGCGGGAACACGGAGCAGCAACATGACCATATTCCAGAAGGTGGTGAAAACTAATTAGCCACCACTTAGAGCTCCAGTTGGAAGTAAGATGTTGCAGATGCACCGGCACTATGCGTCAAAACCCATCATCAGCGCCATTCGTCGCGACGAGTTAATCGATTTATGGTGTTCGCATTCGCCCGTGGCAAATAGGAGTATATTTGACTGGCCTTTTCTCTCTCTCTCTCTCTCTCTCTCTCTCTCACTCTCTCTCTCTCTCTCTCTCTCTCTCTCTCTCTCTCTGTCTCTCTTTCTCTCCTTCGCCCAACTAATGAACACTAGGCGCGATAACGAGCCGACTTTAAGAGTCCCTAAAAAGCGACAACTAGCGATGCCCTTTTATCTGCACTGCTCGGTGGCGTACGGCTGTCGTCTGCGATGAAATACGCTGAAGAGTTGGGGTTTTGGTGAGATATTTTAAGTAAATTTTAATTAACCCCTCGCGACTGACACCGGGACACTTGAGTCCGCCATGTTTGTGACTAATCGAGAATGTTGTGTCACATCGACTGCAGAGTTCGTTTGAGTTTTGCGATGTTTTTTTTCATTACCTGCAAATAGAAAAAGAAAAGATAGACGCGTCAGTAAGCTGATGTTTTTTTTCAACTATTTTGTATAATTATTGAAATAAATATTTTAACTATAAATTAAAATAAATATTTTAACATTGTTAAAACAAATAACGATGGCCTAGTACTAACCCATTAACTAAATTCTCAACAGCAAACAATCAATTAAGAAAGTTTAATTCGATTCCATAAACTAACACCAACCCCGGTTGGTGTTGGTGCGAAACATTACGATTTTATTAAACCAAATAAATCTTACCCTCGCAGGCACTACACGCTACAGCTGGCACCGTTGGGGAATAGGGACCCAGCCATGGTTGGGATGAATGTTTTAAAGGTTAAGTACCGTTCATTCCTTACCGGACGCCTCCGCAGCTAAGTATGCGATATTTCAGACCGGACATATTACATCCACCGCTGATATGATGTAATGGACACAAGCGGAGAAATGTTCCCGCATCCCGCACATTACGGGGCCATCACTTTTGGTCCGGCAAAGCAGTAACGAGGCGCCGCCTTATTTATTTCCAGCCACAATCGTACCTTGCTTGCGAGAAACTGTTTTCTAATTAATCAAAAAAAATGTTTCAGAAACTTCGCACCGTATTTTTCCGGCGCATCTTCGTCGTTCGGGCGGACGCGGTGCGTTGACCGGGCCCGTTCTACTGCACTACATGCACACGGCACAGCACAAGCCGAAATGGGCAAAACCGAACGATGAGCACGGAGTAATAACAGAAAAGAAAGACCGGTTCAGACGATGTACCCGAACTTCTTGGCCATTTTCTTCGCACGCATTGAATCGTGCCGGGAATGTAGCGACCCTTACTGAATGCCGAAAAGCACGAAAAGCAAGCGTCGTTTTGTAACGAACGCTGTACATTGCTTTAAATTCCAACTCCTCCCTGCACTGTTTCCCAGCGCCGAACACAAGCGCACAAGTGCAAGTGAACGGAAACGCGACGACGAATTTTTCAGCAACCCCTTTGAAGACTGAGTGGCCTGGGGAGAAAGTTTGCCCAACCATCCAAACCCCAGCAATAAAGGGGTGGGGGCAATGTTCGGAAAGAACAAATTCCTTCTCCATACCATTATGGAGCATAGCAGCAAAATGTACTGTTACTCTATTCTTTATCATATCTGCTGCGAGTGAATTCCGATGTCAATGGGTCGAGGCATCATGGACAGAACAATGTGCCAAACTGTGTGCGTGTGTGTGTGGGGGGGGATGTTTGAGCAAATGCTAACACCGAATAAATTTAAGCACAGTAATTTTGACTACACAACATAAAATGAACGATAAATATAACGATGAATGATTTATCTTCTTCACGGCTTGTTAGAATTGTTTAAAAATTTTACCCAAAAAACACTTGTTTTTGCTTTGTTCTTACACTTTTATACATAATGGATGGTATAAAGGTAAAATTGAAACATGGTCAATTGCAAAACAAAGATTGGATGCGATGCATCAAAATAAACACAATACGAGTTCATTCTAATGCGTGAACACAATGCAATGCGATGAAATTCGACCAAATTGCATAATTTCGCCTTTTCGAACACGGCAACACAGCAAGCTAAAGTTGTAGAGTAAACCAGTAATTACAAATTAAGAGGGCAAAACTTAAAAGTTTTAAAAGCCGGACTAATTCAAAACAAAACAATACTGAAATGCAATTTTGCTAATTCTGAAATGATGTTTGTTTATTTCATGTACGTGAATTCTAATTCCAAAAACATCGAAGATCTCCACACTTCTGCCAACTGCAGACAATTGTTTGCGCCTAAATGTATGCAATGTTTATTACACGGGTTACCGTCCGAGCTATTTCGAGTAGATTCGTGTTTCGAGCAGCGCAAAAGATATTCGAACTCGTCGAAATGTTAATGTTGATTTCATTTGCGTTGCAGTCATTTATAATTTAATTTATTTCACATGAAGTAAAGCAAATTGTAAAATTTATCATGAAAAACCATAACACACAGATATTATTAACCACACAAGTGCAAAACCATTATTCAACACAAGATTTAATTTTATCTACTCGGAAACGCAGGCGATTGAAAAGCACATTGTACAAGCGTAACTACACTTTCAGCACGATATAAGCCCCGTTACTAATCATCTACCAATTTAGGCCATCTTATTAAAAACGAATAAAGCATATTTACGTTAGCCCGCACATGATTAGATTAACACAGATTTCCACAGATTTCCACGAGATTATTTGCGCTCGAACCAATTGCCTTCGATCTATCCGTTAGTAATTAGTCGGGCGCGTGCTTTAACGCACTTTAAACTTATTTACTCACACACGCACACACGCTTCACACTAACGATAATTATTCAGAATAATAGTAAAGCGGAGAGGCAAACATTACGTGGTTTTTAATTCATCTTTGCGCTCCCTTCCTAATGCAAAAACATAGATTTTCCACATGTTTTTTCTTTTTCACCCATGGTACACATTAGCTGTAGTGTTGTTTAAAGCCGTACGGAAGAATCTAAACACACACACGCCCCAAAGAAAACACCGACACGAGATGCAGCAAATAATGACCTGTTGGACGATGAGACTTGACGCCCCAGTCCGATGCGGTACGAATACATGTGGTCTAGGCAAAATGTGAGTCCGCACACGTCATCGTTCTGCTTCTCGCGGTGGTGGAGTGAAGGGGTTTTTCTTATTTTTAACTCAATGTTACAGACCAATATTTCAGCACCCGTTCGAGTGGTCGGTTTTTCGGCGAACCTCGTCATCAAAACGCGTGTACCACAGTTGAAAGGGCGGCGCGGCGCGATGTACTTGGTGTATGCTATTTTAAGTTCAAATACAAATCGTCTGTGATTCACGAGGGGCAAGCCAGTGCATGTGCCAGTGCTCTAACAGGTCTCATAATTTCATTGAATGTGCAAGCGTGCTGCGGTCGTACAGCTGTTTCATCGACACACTCCTGTGCGAAGATGAAGATCATTTCAATTTGCATCATCGATGTTAATGCAGACGATCGAATGATGAATGAGACATAAAGTGGTTTTACAATCTTGTAGGTATAAAAAGGGAGACCCATAATGTATCAATTCATAAAATAAATTACATTTTACGGTATAATAAGAAACATGATAAATCACTTTGTAACTAACATTCCGAATACATTTGCTAACCGGAACAAATATTTTCATTTGTAACTAGAATCTACAGATTCATCATAGAATCTACATCATTATATTTTTGGGTTCCTGATAAACATTAACACACAAATAATTAAATGTTATTTATATCATTCATAGCAATTCTGAATATTTCGAAGATGTATTAACAGATTTGGAATATTTGACCATTTTGATAGTTTTCGAAACTTCGGAAAATTTCACCATGTATCTCTTAGCTGAAGTTTAACACGCGCATTGCATACCTTCAGGCGCCCAATACACACCTTAGCGCTCGGCTGTTGAAAGAAAGGTAGGTGGATCAAATTAAGGTGTTGATGCTGTAATAATTAGCAAGCAATCAACACCCAATGCTTCCCCAAAAAAAAAGACACTTTAACGTGTGCGCGTCGTGCGTGAAAAAACGTCAGACTCATCACTTTCACACGTCATTCAAAGTTATTTGGCCAAGTCGTGATTGACTGCAGCTTCATCGCTGCCTGGCCATACCCACACCCGTCAAGCGTGAGTCTGTATGTGTTATGAGTTAGACTGTACGAAACATGTTTGCGCCCGGTTCCCCGGTCAGTGTCGGGCTCGGTGCATATCTTTTCATACGCAAGACGTTTCTTGCACATTGGATCAACATAAATAAGAGAAAGAGTTAACAAGCCGCCGGCCGCAGTAACAGTACCGATTGCACAACATTTGCGTGAAAGTGAATGAAACAGGGTTCCCGGCGCGCGTCTTGACTCAATCGAGGGAGTTTGGAAACGAAAACGCGTTCAGCACGTTCGGGGAGACTATACGAAACGAAACGTCCGTGTGCGTGTGCGTCCGGTTGACGTCTGTCAGAATCGAATCAATTAAGATTAGTCACGATAGTATTAAGCGCCGAATGCCGTGATTTCTGACAGCTTAAATGGATACATCTTGTTGATGCTAAATGCACATCGCACAGTTAGTGTGGCAATCTTAGCGGAAACTCGGTTTTCAATTTACCATGCAAAAGCAGTATTAGTTGCGAGCGCTTAATCATAACTTTATCCATACATTAAACCTTAAATTTAAACGTACGACAGCAACCGGCACATGGAAAGGCACTTCGTTATTAGTCTAATGGATGGTTTGGTTTCGTTCCATCGCTTAGAACAGTACATTTAAGCACGTTGCAAAAGTTACACTATTCCTACATGGTTAACCGCCACCATTTTCCATCGGATTGAAATGTGTTGCACAACTTTTAAGGGTTCCATTAGTAATGCTCGCACATCCACTGCACACGCCACAGGAGCAGTACCACACGCCCAGCAATGAATCATATGAAAAATGATCGTCCATCTTTTGACCGCACCATGGTGCTGGTTCGTTTGCCAAACTCTAAACCAATATACAACCGAACGAACTGTTCCGGTTCTTCCCTCAACGAAGCGATAGTGTGTTTAAAAATGCATCTCTCTTCATGTTTCTCAAAGTTCCAAAACCAATTTTCCCCAAAAATTTGTTTGCCACTTGGCAAACAAACTAACCAGCTGGTCACGATGACCTACGGTTCATAAAATATGTTGCAACATTCCGACCAATTTCCTGCAGGGGGTTGGGTTTTTTTTTATCTGTTCTAAGCAAACTAATGTTTGTATGCAATTACAGGCGAAAGAGTTATGATTGGCCGGATTAAAAACATACGAAACGCTGATATAATAAACAGAACTACTTTTCACATATTTTAACCCTTTATTTATGACTTGTTTGTTTCTCTTATGTTAACAAACAATAAGGCGAAACGTTTCATGGAATCTAAAATTCTTTTGTTGATTATTATTTTTCATCAAATAAATTATTTAATCATTTTTTCAGATACGTTATTTCGCTGTTTTTAATCGCCATTAAAACTTTATGACACAAACACATAGAAATAATTATGCAAAAAGTAGAAATAATTACTACGTAAGTTGTCACATTTGTAAATAAAGAAATAAACATATTAGCAGTACGCCATTCGTTACGAATAAAATAAATAAATAAAGTACGAATACCCGAAACCCTCCATACAGTCGCTCCAACGAAAGCTCATTTAGTCTTCATTTAACAACTCACCAAATCACCAAACGAAAAGAAAGGCGATCCTACACTGGGGCGACCCACTGTGTGAGCAACGTTCGCGCAATTGATTTATCTTGTCAATGGTACCCCAAATCATGCGTCTGCGAGAGGCAGCCCAAGCATTTGGTTCCCCCAATTTGCTTCCACTTGATGCAGCACGGACCCACCAGACGTAAGGAATGTTAAACGTTTGTTGACCTCAACCGCACAGAAATCTTCACCGCCACACCATACTGCGCTCGTGTGCGATGACGTTTCGGGCTACAAATACAAACACCAAACAACACAGGCACAACATCCAATACCGATGATGCTGGTGATGTGCACATTACACAAGATGGTGGTTTATTTGCGTGTGTGTACCGGTGTACGGTGATGGGTGATAGTGAGTAATAAAAGGGTAAATATGAGTGCGCGAAGGTAATATTCTATCTTCTCGATCATGTTCTCATCCTAGTAAAGATTCCCGTAACGAACCGACAGAAGATACTCCTGCTGCAACAAAACCCCTAAAATTGAAAAAAAGGATAAATCCCACAAAATACCATCATATATTCGGGGCTGCCGGTGCCATGTCATACGAAGCTGTTCCTTTGTTGTTTTAAGTTGAATCAAAAGAAAAAAAAAACACCAGGAGAATGAAGTTTCAAAACCAAAAACCCATTTTTTGTTCCACAGGATTTCATCCGACAGCGAGATATTCGCATTCTTTGTGAACAGCCACAAACACACAGACACACACACACACCTTTATGATGTGTACGCCCGCCACCATATTCGGCGTGCCATGTGTGCCCCTGTTGTAACAGTCCAAAATGGAACACCGGGCACCCAAATAAACTTGTCTCGTGCACACACAAATTCCATCCTAACTATCCAACTATTGTACAAAAAAAAAAAAAAAACAAGGGACGACGTGCAAAAGGACCTCATCTGTCGCGGCACGGTGCTGCACAACAAAGAAGAGAGTCTTTTATGTTCCACAAAAAAAAAAGGAGCAAGCTAGACGACACATTAAAAGAGTACACAAAAAATAAGGACAGCTACACCGATTACACAGTTTTCATGCTATTCCTTCGTGCCTGAGAGCTGGCACTTTGGGTGGAGTTGTTGCTTTTGGTACGTTGCCGTTGCATGAAATATGAGTCATTTGATGTCGGTGCTTTGGATGTTGTGCAAGTTCTAGTGCATACCTTTCCTCGGATATACAGAATGGTTGATCGCGCACGTGTTTCTATGTGTCAGAAAATTTGTAGCCACACAAGAATGCCAGGAGGCAGGATCAATGACCAACAGCATGATTGAATGAAATGTCTCGGCTAAATATTTAAATCAATTTTACAAGGAAAGTTTTGGTCTCGAATGCTTTCGACTATAATTAAGGGTTTAAAGTATCTCCACAATCCTGAAATAGTGTAACAACCGCGATTGTTTTTTAATAGAACTCTTCGGAAATTTAAAGTTTTTCTTCTTTTTTGTGAAAAAGGAAAGTTTTTTTTCCATTCTAGAGAATGGAACAAGAGATTTATATTATCTGTCTTTACTAAATTATTATTTTTTACCATTAAGAAGCTCCACCAATAACAAAATCATTCTTTGAATGAAAAAAACCAGTTCTTTTTCAGTCAGATTCAAAAATAAATGTTAGATATCGTTCAAATAGTATCGAAACAAATTTGCAATTTTTGTATTAATTTAGCATTATGTAAAGTATTTCAAAAAGAACTTAACTTAAAGTACTTCAATGTACAAAAATCACTAAGTAAAACTAAATTTCAGTAAAAATATTATGATTTTTCCATAAAATTTGATTCGAAATCAAAATAAAGCTTACAGGTTATGCTTCGTATTTGTACATTTTTATTTGAACATGAAACATTGTGTAATATTGTTAGTAAAGGCCAAAAAAACCCCGCTATCGAATCTGTTTGGATAAACTCCACCACGGCAAACGAATGAGATGAAACTAATAACCTCTGTGTGGTCACCAAACAACAGCGCATCGACTTCATCAAAACGTACATTACGCAATGTTGATAGACGCTACCGAACTGTACGCAAACAGTACGCAAATGTGAGAGAGTGGTACCACAGGTACTGCATCCTTCCCATCCAAAAGGACGATAGAGAAATCGCGGTTCCGTAATGTGTAATTTAAACGATTTCAAAGTTTAATTATTTGCTTTACTCGTACCCCTGTGTCTCACAAAGCATCCCTGGCGCACGCCTCCAGCGTGCTAGCGCACCGACAAACGCGTTAAACACTTACGTAACCGTGCGTCCCATTGCGTATCCTCCCAGCCGACCTTTCAAACAAATGTTCCCCCATTTGGTGTTTCCTTCACGCCACCAGGGATATGGCACACAGCCACCCGATACACTACTGCAGCAAAATACTCGATCAAAACGATTATAAACCGCGTAATCCTGTCTCGCTCTCCGCCGGAAAATCCACACTTATAACCGTGATTAATGCACGAGGAGCTTTGTGCCGCCCCATTATTGTGCCCGCCGTGCGCTGTGCATCTGTGCAATCTGTGACCTCGTAGCATAATTTACAGCATCGCATGCAGCAGCAAGGTTGGTTTCCGCTGTCCAAAAACCGCACACATCCGCATATTGTGTGCAGCGTCACATACAAAGTTCAACAACAACAAAAAAAGACGCCCCAAACGCACACCACGGTGGGCACGTGGCCTGGCCTAGATGAACCTCGACCTGTTCCCTCGGCCTGCCGTTGTTTGTTACGCGAGCTTTTATGTTCTCACCCTGCACGGTGTTGACAATGAAATGGGGCAGGGTCCGTACAAAAGTATAATAATGTTGGAATTTCAGGGCTGATGGTTACAACAAAACGCACCAAATACACGTCTGTCCTCCATCTGTCGGTTAATCGTCAGTCCGAAAAGTGAACCTTCACATTGAGACACCGTCCAACAACTATTTGGTGGTGACATTGATGCGAGTTATTCAAACCATCAGGTCCACCCAGTGAGGGATGGAAAACTGACTATTCTCCTGGCACGCCAACCAACTCTGCTGCCATCAGCCGTGGTGCCCGAGTTCCCGTTCCGGGTCGTTCCATATGCTCTATTAGATCAGCGGTGCGTGGCCACGAATGTCACGAGTGTTACGGTACCGGTTAATTTACATCAGTAAATACGCTACCGAAACGTTCTTTCCAGTTCGAAGGTGCTGCCGCCTCGTGTCGGAATTGAGCGGGAAACTGTTAATTCTCGATGTTCCAGTCAGTCTGTTAGCATATAGGTGATGGTTGTGGGTTCTGTTTTTTTAAGCGTGTGTTACCACATTTTCACCCGTTTCCATGCAACGGTATGCACTATCATACCCTTTCTCCTTAAAGTGAACAAATATGTCTTGACTGGTTTAAGTGAACGCGACCAGTTGGTGTGCATCGTCGTGCATTGTCCATTACGAAATTGAAACGTTGATTTTGCATCCCAGACTCAGCGGATGGAATTTTTGATGACTCATAGTTGTTTGCCATTTCTTGAAAAAAATCCACCTTTCCATCATTTGGGATTAATCGGATTAATCGGGATTAACGGCGTATGGACATTTCTACGAATATTGATTCATTCTATATTTTGGATCTTTTATTTCTGTGACCGAAATAAAGTTTGAGGACTTCATATTAAGAAGTTAATTTCAAATATTAATCAAATTTACAATACTATGGAAGGTTGTCAGATGTTTCTATAGATAGAAAAGAGTTAAAATTCATGATTTGGTGATTTGAATTAGCGGCTAACGATCGAATTTGGGTCTATTGGGCCTCCTCTATGTGAATATGATTGAAGTATTTTACTAGTAAGGTCGTCCGGTGGCGTCCTAATTACCTAATTACCGACATTAACTAATGTCGCCAACATACAGCACAAAGAACTGATCACTGGAGCAACACCTGCGGTGGTCTTTTAGACATACGGGGACAAACATTGTTATTTGGATGTTTCTCTGGGGAATACCTCCAGCTTAGTATTCCTGATGCTCCAAATAGCTGATTCCTCCCCTGTAAGTGTTTTAAAATGCTTTTGAATAGAAGATACCTACCCCTGATATTTATCGGAAGGTTTGAGGAATTCTAGGTTAGGATGTTGATATCTTAATTCGATACAAGTTTTTGGTTGACAGAGCGGAAACAACTGATGATACTTCGAACTCATCTCTGAAATATTTAGGATCTCCTTTGTTTATCTTTGTAGTTCAATACTTTCTACACACACGATTCAAGTTGAATCGAGTTTAAATAAAATTTTAAAATCCACATGCAATTCTGAATGTCAAAAATAAACATCATCAAATTGAATTACATCACAATATTTGCGGGCGACAAAATATGACGTTATCAGCAACACAAGTTCAACCTTTGCTCGAAACGAGAAACCTTCGATGGAAACACTATAACACACTCGATGGAAGGTAGTTTTGTGTCGCTTAATTGCTCCCAATTAAAAACTAAACTGCACTGCTCTCCACCATATCCTATCGTTCGGCTGATGTCCAAAAAAAAAAAAATATATATATAAATATAAAAGTGCGAGGTTAACGCACAACGACCGAACGAAGCACGGTTCGGTGGTTCAATAAATTGGGCCAAATCATCTAATGTCAAGTTGCAAAAATAAAGCACCAAACGCAACCAAATTGCTCTCATAACTCGTGTATTGTTCTTTCTCGATGATTTTGTTCACTCACTTGGCCAACGAATGGCGACTCCATGTCATTCGATATTGGTCACACTTAAGTATCGTGTAAAATATTTTATTAAATCATCGCCAGGTCCCCCACAGAACAGTAAAGTAGCGTGTCTACTTTTGCTTCGCTTCCTTTTTTTTTCTTTAACATTTTTACATTCCTTCCTCGGACGTGTGCATCACATTGTACGTACAGATATATATATATATTTTTATAATCTCTTTTTCCGCCAATTGAGCAACAGTGCTGGACGCAAACCGGATCTGGACAATTGGTATCGGATTATCAACGCACGGTTGTATTATATCTGCGCACTTTACGTTGTGTTGAGTAATCAGCATCGTCGGCAAGGTGGATCAAAACAGCACCATCGGGCACCGGTCAATAAGACACAGTCACAGCGAGGTGCCTTTAGCCGAAACCGACCATAAAACATGATTACGAAACTGGCCAATAAAACAAAATATCCAATATGAATCAGACGCGTGATGGCGGTATGAGTGGCACGCGATTTGCTAGCAAAATTACGACGAAACGATGGTGGAAACGAAATGAAAAACTAATTCGACACCCAAACAACATCGAACTCGAACTTTAACGTACGAACACGGTCGAAGTTCGGCAAGACTTGGACACCATAAAAAAGGTAAAGGTTTGCATGCACCTACAAGGCAGTTTCAGGTCGAAGGAAGACTTTTGTTACACACTTTCTTGTCTATCAATCATCACGGGAAGCAAAGAAAAGAACGCACCTATTTTTTCGTTTATTATTTGCACCGTTTATGATCGAGCGAACGATGCATCGGTTCGTACAAAAAAAAAGAGGAAACAGTAAAGTGTGAAGCGTGGGCAAATAGGCAAATCCTCTCACTAGGTGAAAGTATCGTTGGTATAATTAATCAAATTAACATTCAAAAAATTGCCCTCACATGGCACGGAACTGACCTCAGCACACTCTTTTATAGGGCCAGCAGTTTTAGGTAACTTAATTATATCACTTTCACGTGTAAAGCTCAATGGTTTTTATTTCTGTTGAATGCCAATGACTAAAAAACACATTTTTAATTTGATCCTTATGTAATCTGTTAAAAGGTTTAATTAGGTCTGTTTCATTTTTTTTTTGCACAAAACCCGGATCATTCCTATTAAAATAAATTGGCACAACGCACATGTAACATAATCTGCACACACACACACACACACACACACACACACACACACACACACACACACACACACACACACACACAAAACAACAACAAACATAAATATGACTTTGAAATCTAAACTATCGATAGCAGCACACAGGCACGTCGCTGCAGCAGCACCTTGGGGGAAAGTTTCATCGCGACGATAACATAAACAAACATTCCCCCGCTGCTGGACAGCTAATTCAACATAATGACATCAGCAATCCGCTCGATGCAAATAAAAACAACAATTAACATCCGGAGATATGAGTTTCATTTTTGTTTTGTTTTTTGGTATGTTTGTTTAGTTCCCAGAAGCTATCCCTCATTCAAAATCAGCAGCTGGTCGGTCAGTTAGTCGGGGAAAATGCCGACTGCCAAATGGACATTATTGATTTCATCCCTTGTGTGTGCAGCACAGCACAACCCGCGAGAGTTTCGCTAACCAAGGCGCCGTCAAATCAGATGTTTGTTTACATTTTATCGCCACCAATTCAGCGATTCGCAAACCGGACAAATATCCGCAGGGCAATCGCATTTTTTTTAATTCACTGCAAAAATCGATGGTATTTTGCAATAACTGAATACAAATTCAAAGCAAATGTCCCTTGAACAGTTTGCCAAAGCGTGTCGGCGTGGCCCACACAAAAATTACGAAACAAAAGGCGCACACTGTCTATCTGTGTAAGGTAAGAGACCGCGGTTTGGACAAAGAAGAAAAGTAATAGAAAAACAATACAAGAATTATTATTTATTCACCCGTGATGCAGATTGGTCTGGCGTGTGTGTGGGAGACCTGGCACACATTGTGGTGCATGTGGTGAAGCTATACAGCATACAGGAGTGAAGTTAGCATTCAAACGCATCATTCACGCAACGCCACGTGCACGTCTTGGCCCGCTGGAACGGGTTTTGTGGCAGTGGATTATGTGGGACAGAAACAAAACCGCAATGACCACATCAGTCAGAGGTTCGCATCGCACCGCGAAATGTCGAATGGATCTTTCTGC
Source organism: Anopheles rivulorum (assembly GCA_018908115.1). NCBI lineage: Eukaryota > Metazoa > Arthropoda > Insecta > Diptera > Culicidae > Anopheles > Anopheles rivulorum. The sequence continues at coordinate 3,714,135 of STHB01000010.1, forward strand.
TATGAGAAGAATGCAATAAAAGGAAAGGACAAACGCAGCTGTTAGTTTATGCATGGGATAATATTCTTGTTCTCCCGTGCACGGTTGGTCTTTCTGTGTAGGATAAGCATTTCTCCCCGTATTACCCTTGCGACACGTCGATGCTTTACACGCGTAAGAAGCTGACATCTTCATGTGCGCGGGCTATAAAGCTTTTTAAAGGATGCTATGCTCTGTGTTCACGCACGACACCAACAAGGACACAATCCTAATGCGTGTCTCATCGTCAAGCCGCTTTACGACACCATCTTCGCTAAGTGGTCTACAATGCAAATTGAAAAATTGTAATATATTATATGCATGCACAATGGCCATCGTACAAGCGAGCGCATTACTGGGGCGCAAGCGCGCACCACACACCACTGCACACATGCCAACAAACGCACACAGACGCCCCAGGCATTGCGATATGAAGTATGTGCGCCCGGTCAACACCCCCCCCCTCCCCCTCCCTTCCCCTCAGCACAGCACTATGCAAATGTTGCGAATGGGTTCCAGCTTCCCATACCGTGCGCCGTGGTCGCGCGGGCGCTGTATTAAATTCCATTTCTCACACGACTCACAGCCCAATTCAATCAACCTATCTCGCGATCGTTTGTAACGATGTCACCCCAGCACGGGGGTTTGTCGATGGGGGAATCAACTGACATTGGGGGCCTTCTGCCTGGCAGGCAATATTGGCGTGTTTGTGGTATGGAAACACTTATAGAATCGGAGCAGTCGTACGTTAGAGCGCGAAGAATCCATTTTGCGCCGTGGCCTTTAACCACGCGTTCCGTCATCATCATGATAATGGTGGAGTGTAATTTCTTTTATGCTTTGTAGCCGGTATGCATCCAACTTTCCCGGCCGACATCTACTAGCCTGTTCTATGCAGATTATAAAGCGTACCTAAAACGAGAGTAAAAGAAAGGGGAAAACATGGATTTATTAGTACAAATTTATTCATGTAAATGTACATATGAAAATGAAACGAATTAACGAAATATATGAAAGATAATCACTTCAAAATTTGCTTCAATCGATAGCATTATTTTCATTATTTATCTTCGATACGTTCCTTACTGCACCATCACCTAATAATCTCCCCCAAAACATGTGTATTTTACATCCTTGAACACCCTTATTTTAATTTTCCCCCTTTTTCATGCTAGTAGCTTTCAAACACGTGTGCTCACTAACACCTTCCGTAACATTATCGTTCTGTACCTGATCACCCAGCAACGAACATATGTTGCATTCACGTGTATCTGCTCGCAACATATTTTATGCGTACATTTCAACAAACATCTCGATCGAAAAACATACCGTGTGTGGTGCACTTTTCTTTCAATTTCGTGCCTCCTCTTGGGCGCATGGGCAAACATAAAGCCACATAAAGCTTCTTAGATGTCTGTTGCCACGCAGTAAGAGCTACACCACCACGCAAACATCTGTTTGCAGAAAGGAATAGGACCGACTGGCCGGTCACTTCTTGGCTCGTTGCACCTTCTGGCTGGCTGCCCCAGGGAAGGGTAGTTTGTGTTATTGCACCGCAAAATTGCAATTTTGTTTGGCTGCAGCAAAAGGATAGCCTTCCCCACCCTCATTACTGCAGCACGAGATACACACTATTAGTTGCTCGTTTTTAGTGCCATTACAGATGCATTGCTACAGCGGGAGTCATAATGTGGAGTCTCTCGCAACTGGTTTCAAGCAGCTCAGTTTCAAGTTCAATCAATCACACACCCGGACCTGGATTTAGCGCTCATTAACGCACAGAAGAAAAAAACATATGGAACCGTAAGAAGAATAGCCTTATGGTAATGTTATGTTTTATGACATTTAAGACGTAACTAATAATTTAAATGATAATTTGAAATTTTTTAAGATAATCATGAAGATTTTTTTGAGAAGAAAAACGTAATTTAAAATCATTTGTTTAGTCTACAATTTAAAATTATTTGTGTTGAAGGGATATTAATTTATGTATTAAGTTCAACGATGGCCCGTGCTAATTGAGTCTCAACCGAAGCCAGAATAGCGGACAACGTGGATAAAAAATGGATTTTTGTTTGGTACATATTAGCGTACGGTGTATATTATGTTTCAATAAAACATGGTATCATAAAATGTACTTGGTTGTGTGATTTTTTTGCTACAGAACTAGTTACTAATTGTTTTGTCTTCATGTCTACTACAGAAGATGTCACATACGCCGGTCAATGGGACAGCACGGATAACAAGTACTGTATACTATACTTCAGTTGGTTGTCAATATGTCATTTCGTGTCGTAAAGCTGTCATTTACGGGAAGCACGAATAATCCGACACCCGGATAAACGGACTTCATCTCTATGATATTTTTAATTCGTTCGCTAAATAACCTTTAAAACTGTGAATTTTAGGCAGCACGAATTAATGGGAATCCGTATGAACGGCGTTCTTATACATTTTATTACTTCTTTTCTCAATTCAGTCGTCTTAACTTTGCTGACGAAAAAAAAATGCAAAAAAGGAAAGTGTGCATCTCAACTACTTCGTACGCTTAGTTGCCAATCTGCAAATTGTGCAGGAGAGCAGGAACTGATATTTAATTTGTTCCACTGTATGTGAAAGCGAATGTTCCAAACCTCTGTCCTCACCGAAAAAGAATGCCTCTGTCTCTCTCTTTTTTTCTCTTTCTCTCTAACTCTTTATCTATTCTCTCACCCCTCGTAAAGTAATCGTTCGAACAGTGGACTTAGAAATTTACACCCTCCGTGTACTACAAAATTGCTCTGATTGGAAACACGGCAACACCCGGCAACAGATGATTTTGCTTTCGTTTCGTTCACTTTTGCGGGCCCATCTTCGCTACGAAAATGATTTACGAGCGGTTCGTTCGGGTGCTTTTCTTTACAATCCCTTGTTCCTACGCGTTTCGACCATTTTATCACTTTCTCCCGGACCCATTTCTAATGGGCCATGCCCGGAAAACCGGCGTCCACTTCATCAAGCCACAAACCTCTTGACGTATCACACGTTAATGGACCTTCCATCCGATTCGGGAAAGGTGCCGTAGCCACATTTGCCACATACGTTTCGTAACCTTTGTTACGGGCGTATAAACACACCGAACACACAACAACCTCGGGAGGGAACCGAGAACGATGGGAAATTCTCCAACAGCAAAGAAAAGCTCAAACCGTCCAACACCCCTATCCAAGCACCCCACGCGAACCCTTCACCTCCACTGGGTGGGTTCTTTGTCTATCTTAATTTCCCAATTCCGGTCATTAAGCAATTCATACCTCACAAAAGCACCACATTCTGGCAAGGCTTTTGCTTCTCTTTATATTTTTATGTTTGCTCTCGAAGCTCGATTATGTTTTTGCGGGCTTGAAAAAAAACACACAAACAGCTCGTAAACAAGCGCGCGGAACATATGCCGGTGGCTGTCGCACCCGCGGCTATCGGAAACGATTCCCAAGCGCACCCACAGGGGAAGAAAAAAAAAACAAAAGCCCCACGACGGAAAGCTTAGGAGCGAGAGAAAGAACGAAACGAAAAACACAACGCATGCCCGTATTGTATGTGGTGCTTTTCGAAACACACTAGACCCACGGCATTATTTGGCGGTGGTATTTGAGAATTTATGCCACACTTAAAGGTACAACCGGACTCGCACTCGCTGCACAACAAAACCTGCCCTTGCCAAATCCGTTTTACCACACGTCTATTACGTTCTGCCGGACTGTTTTTTAGGTGCACATTCAGTACCATGCCAAGCAATGCGGGAAGCAACGTGACATAAAAACACTCACCCAGAACACCACTCAAGAGACCCACCCACTAAGACCACTAAGAAAAAGCAATCAACACACCGTTTACCAACCCGAGCGATAGTGGACTGTTTTCTTTTTTCCTTTTTGTTTTGTTTTGTTTCGTGTCTTGCAACGCTATTTTCTTTCTCCCGCATGCCCTGGAAACCCCAAACAGCAATCAAACAGCCACCCGCAACGACAAATGAAAGGGAGCGAGAAAAAAAAGAGACTTAGCAAACTAAGATACAAAAGGTGCCTTCATTGGGATGTTTTATTAATTTCTGCTGTTCGTGGTCCATCGCCACCTACCGGCACAAATTACGCAGAATCGCAGCGTTGACAATGTGTCACGGAAACATTCGTTGAGGACACTGTCTGGGACAGGGCTTACGAGTAAGGGTACGAGTCAGCCACAAACACACAAAATGTTAGTAATCGAACGCATGCGAACGACCATCGTGCTAAGAAGCATGCCACATTCTATACCAAGTGCACGCGTGTCATGGCGTTGAAGTTTGGAGACTTTCCGTGCTGGTCTTTTTCACCATCGCCACAAAGGCATCCGTTTGATGGCCTCGTTGACGCATGAAATGGACACTCCGTTCGGTGCCCATTCTCCCATTTGCTATTCTGCCGGCGTAGACAACGGTGCTTCGCGACGAAGACATTTTCTACTCGCCGGACACAATGGACGGTTGTGGGACGAAGATATGATAGACCTATTAGATGGCCGGGACTCCATATTTCTGCCGTCGTTCGTTGCGCCGTAACGTCTAATAGAAAGGTAAACTACGAGGTAATTCCTTTTTCGGGGTGAGGGCTTTTAAAAACGGGTTAAGTAAGTATTTAACCCCCTTTGCTGCTCACATTGTGTGCCGAAGCTAATGGGAGGGGGGGTAGAAATGGGAAGGAAAAGTTCTGGGAGTGATATGAATGGAGTGATTTTGGAGATGTTTTTGGAGACCTTGAAATACTAACGATTAAATAGTTAAATGAGAATACCTTTTTGTTGAAAGGCTTAATTATCTTCCTAAATTCGGACTAAATATCTTGGTGATAGCTAATTGCTGAACTAATTGAGTCAATACTAATATTATTTTTCTAACAACACTTTCATAGGATTTCTAATGTTTGAAAAAAATACTTAACTTAATTAATCAATTAATTAAATTAATGAATATTAACGAAACTAAATTGTCCAAGTAGAATTACTTTTATCACGTAGTCAGAAAATATGGTACTCTTTATGTAGGAACGGTCCCTGATGAGATTTCATACCGGTTCTATCGTGTTGAGAGCAACATCACTTCCACTAAACCACAGCGACGTTCCATAATCGATAACGTCACTAATTCAAAGGTTGGTCAAGAAAGAAAACTCTTCCAGAGTTTCAAAGCTAATTACCAAATTAGCTGATGTTAAATATAAATTTAGATATTACATAGCTCTTTGACTGTTTCACTTTCAAATTCATATTTCATAATCATTTCATTTCATATTCATTCAAATATTCATATTTTTAAAAAATGCACAAAACACAACGTAAATATTGCTTCAACCATGCAAACGACAGCCGCACCGTCGCGAATGTAACGCTGCCTTGCTGTAAATAAGCAGCGCAACATTGACAGCGAAGTGCACGACCTAGTCAATCTTGCAATTGGGCGTGAAATGTGAATTTTCTCGCCTGCGCGACGCGTCTAAATTGCTCCAAATGGTTATTAGATTAAAGTGACAACCTTTCCTTTTGCGGACGTCTCGATCCACCCGCGAAGCACCCGTCGCTTCAATCGGTCGCTTTGTGCCCATGTCCACCAAGAGTTTCGTTTGTGGACCTTTTCCCTGTCGCGGACAACCATCCTTCATCATTTGACGCGCTAGACCTGCAATGGGCTTATTGATCTTTCACTTGTTGGGGAGTAGTTTTACGATCCGGGAAACAATCAACACTACGCGTACGGCGAGTACGCACCAGCGCAGACCAATTTTCTTCCCAGATGATCATATCGACGAAAACGTTTACGATCCCATAATGGGATGACTTCACAGCAGTCACACACTATCACTAATAAAACTCTTGGTCAACTCTTTAAGATTCTTGCCCGAGTTTATTCGTTGATTCGTTTGTTCAATTGGACATGCGAGCGCGATACAATGCTGCATTCTGCGCTGTGTTACCCTCATCATCAATCCAATCAATTAAATTTTCATGTTCTACATTTTACAACGTTGGCAGCAGTTATATCAAAAACCGCGCTGCGTAGTCATGCGCTAGTGAGTGTGCGCGCTAACTAATAAGCTAACATTTCCCATACGGAACTCGCCACAGCACATGTGAGAGCGAATATCCCAGAACACGCTCCACAGGCCATTACCAAGCGGGTTTGAAAGTAGACCATGGGAGAATTGCACAAATATTTAGATCTCGCTAACTATCGCCACCTACGTCACACGCTTCCACAAGCTGCCAGCTTGGAGTTGCCAAAGAAATTCACATCCACTTTTCCAGTTGCCAGGAGCGTTGGAAGACCGTTGGGTCTTTCGCAGCATGTGACTCTTGTCAGTCAGGCTGCGCAGGTTTTTATGTTTTGTTCAGAATGCACAATATTTACATCGACGAATGTTTTTACAATTGTTCACGCAGTTTGGCTACCGCGATTCTCTGCCCACGGCGCGACGGCACTACGGCTGACTGGCATCCCACCCAGTGAACCGCTCATTTCTCTGACCTACCAAAACGCACTCGGTAGCTGCTGGGGGGTATCTGTATCACAGCACTCAAGCAATTTGTACGACTGCGTTTTCTTCCGCTAATAATAATTATGGCTAAATATGTTTCCACCAGCCGTTACCAGCCTTCGCGCGAAGCTGAAGAAACAATAAAGATGTTTGAAATACTGAGCATGGTTAGGTCAGATGAAATCTGAAATCCTTCCCGCCAACAATAGACACTTGTCTGTTTCTGGTCGAAGGCCCGCACCTGCATTTATACACACGGACAGGCGAACGGAATCTGGAACGGATTGCAAAAAACGGCCCTTTTGAATGTGCAGGCGGTTAGAGTCAAACAAGCTAGACAGTGATGCCGCCGTGTGCAATCGAAACTGATTCAGTAGTTTAGAAGAATGAATGTTTTTTTTTCCTTCCCCGGGAATGCTGTCTTATTTCTCATGGCAGTGAAATGGGACTAGGTGACTTGGAATTTAATTCTGCCATTGAAAATAACATGATAAATGTGCTGCAAAGTGAAAATTATACACATACAATGTATTATCAGTCGCCACCGAAGCTTCGAATCACAAGAATCACTAATTAATTGACACATTCATTTGCTAAACTCACATTCCCGCACACCGTTCCAATCAGCAGTGAAATCGTGTAATCAAAATGTGAATAGTTCGTGTAAATGTTTGATTTTCGTTGATTTTAATCTCGTTGAATTTGAAAACCCGAACCTTTCGTCTGCTGGGGGGGCTGATTCGGATGATTGGTTGGCCTGAAGAAATTGTAAAAGCACACATTCGTCTTTTCCGGCGATGCGCAGTATTGAGTGAAATTTGCATCTCGTTTTTTTGATGCCGTCGACATAATCTACTTTTCCATTCGCAATTGCCGCAGTGGGAAGATAGAGATAAATTACAAGATTACCGGTTTTGCTTTGTTTTTGGATAATGGAGAATGGAATACTGCTTACCACGGTCCGAGAAAAAAAAATGTTTTTACTCACTCAGTCAGTGTTTAATAGCATCATCTATCTTTTCTGTTTAACTTATACAAGTTATTTAAACTTTCTCCTTTCGACATTACTTTTAAGTATTTTCTGCGTTTTCCTTGGTGAACTGCCATCTGTGACTTGTATTACAACTTGCACAACCAAAAAACCAAAAAATACTTTTACTTTTAAGGACAAAATATATTTTATACTTTGTATAAACTGTACTTTAAATACTTTAAAAGGATGAATGGCATTTTAAACAGTACATTCTTACAAGCAAAAAACAATTTAAGAGATTTAAATTATTTACCAAAAATAAATATCTAAAACCAGAAATACTATAATATTTCGGTGGTGGGATCAATTTTAAATTGTCTACTATGAGTTACTGCTAGATGACAATACTACCATAAATCACTAATCGTCAAATAAACGCAGGGTGATGATACTGAAGTGTTCAAACAAAATAATCTTAGATTTGTCCAGATGTGCGAATTAGAAACTCTAGTGTAAAACAACTTCTCAATACAATCGTAGTAAATGTTTACTTCGTCGGACAAGTGTTCCATACATTGAATCTTTTAATACTATTATTAACGTTCCTGTTTTGTAGCATTGCCACAATGAATATGGAGTTCAACGATTTTATTATTCTAAATTTAAAAAAAAATTGAAAATAAATTTTATCATGTTAAGAACTTCAAAAACCAACAGCACAGTTGCATCCCTAGAGTTGCATCCTCTTCTGTTTTAATTGTTGTTATTCACCTCAGGAATTTCCTATTACATATTTGTTAATGACATTACACCTGAAATCTGACTAGCAATATTTTATACATTTTATTACGTGCCAGTGAAACATAAGCCATATCATTTACCGTGAACGAAATCGAAATGAACACAGGGCTTCATTACCTATTATCGCTTTCAGTGGCAGCGCGAGCACAACAAATGGATCGTTTTTCCTTTCCCTTTAACAATTTCAATGACCTTTCCTATACGGGCCAGCCAGCCAACCAGACTCGTACCTTCATTCTGGTTTAACAAATATGTGTAATCTTGTCTTGTCTTTCCCGTCATTCCAGTCGAACTCAAAGCCACACGAAGTTTACATCCCTGTTACCTTTGAAAGCTTTCGATTTGATTAAAATCTGATTTTCAGCTCCACGCCAGATGAACCTCGCCTCATCGACCTCACGCCGAAAATCTTCTCCGGATCGATATAATCCGATTTGTTTTGCCTGTTTGCGTTAGAAGAACGTAAAACGTTACCAAAAAAAAGATGGTTTAGCCGGTTCCAAGAAAGGCTACAGCTTCCAGACCCTTTTTTGTGTAACTCATGTGCTCACCATTCTCAATCATCTGTTAGCTTTTGTGCTTTTCTGGTAGTCCCAAAGTCTCCACCGGTGCTCTGGCGATGTTTTGAACTGGTACAGTCACTTCCTAGAATGCAGGATCACCGCCATCGACCGTCAGCGTTTCGATGCGGTGTGGCATGGATCAAATAAAAAAAACAGCCTATTTCCGATACATTTTACCACTGCAGCACACGTCGTAACTCTGAGTTACCAATAATGTCTCTAGATTGGTTCCGATCCTCCTGATGCGGTACTTTAGCTGCAACAACTTCATTGGACTTTGGGTTGGTTCAAAAGCCTTTAATAATACGCATTTCCGAAGCGGCTTAGCAACATAAATGGTACTGAAGATCTGTTCGATCATTGTATGGGACATATAGTAGTTTAACGAAGATGGCAGGCAACCAATTTTATATACCACGGTGGTGAGATTGCTTAATTTAGTAAAAAAAAATATGGCAATTCTGATACATTTTACAAAAAAAGTGTTTTCCTTATTTAACGCCATATGCATTAAATTTCCTTTACCCAAAGTAATGACACGTTTGTTGCTGTATACAGCCACGTAGCAAACAGGAAAAATTGCCAATGGAAATTGAAAATTACTTCGCTTCGCTCGAATCTTAATTGAAATGAACGTTTCCGTCCCGAAACGATGGGTAACGATGCACACGATTCCGGTGCAAAGTAATCGGCAAACGCAAATGCACGGGAAAAGAAATCACAAGTAACGACTATAAGAAGAAACGATGAAGTTTAGCAAAGGGACTACAATTTGTTTAGACCACCTAACCCGCCTAGCTGTCCGATGCAAACAAAGAAGGAAGGAAAAATCCTAGTACAAAGTTGCAAAATTCCAGCCCATTTGAAACTGCAACACAGCATGGCTGCATAATAAAGTGACTGCTATTAGTGAGTGAAAAGTTCTTGCCATTAATATTTACCATCACTTGCCGCACATACAGCTAAGGACAGCTAAGGAGAAACTGAAGGAAATATTAATGGTTTATTAATGGTGCAATTAAATCGGACAGCTTGCCGAAAGAGGTAAATTATTCATTGGTCAACTATGGTTTTAAATGGTTATTTATCATCTCTGTGTTCATATTTAACAATTTTCGTTTCTATGTTGTAGCAAAGCAATCGCGAGCCATATCAGAATGGTGTTTAAACCTCTTTTTTTTTAATTCTTTTGCACTGTTGAACAAACAAACCACTCAAACGTGAGATATACGGAAAATTTCAGATATTTTTTTGTGGAAAACTGTCCCGTTTTTATTCCACTCCATCATATCGTAAGAACTCGAGCACGTGCTGTGAATATAAATTACTATAAAAATGTAGACCAAAAATACAAACATAGTTAAACACACGTCGCCATTAATGATGTCAGCAAATGTTGCATTTTTTTCGTTTTGTTTTCGTTTTGTTTTCGTTTTGTTTTTCTCGCCTTTAGATAATTGACTTCACTTCAATCTTCCAACGTATATACGAAGAACTAAACCGGGCGCATGCATGCACCAGCTGTGCCGATTAAGAGATTTTGGGGTCCCGGCAAGACTTTGAATTATCCGCTCCCGCGGCCGGCGACCGAATCGTAATCAAAATGTAGGGAAAAATCACGCCCCATCCGACGCCCGAACGTGCCTTGGCACGGGCAGATTGGGACTTCAATGCAAAAGCAGGAGCTCCGGCACACAGCTGATTCACGGGCTCGGGACGTGCTCTGGCGGATCCGTCGGAAGCCACACAAATTACCGGAACGGAAGATTCGGTTAAGTGATTTGGTTGCCTCGCTGCTCCGTCGCCTGTCTATGGTCCGGTTTGGCCCGTCCGGCCGAACTAGACGTCCGTAGACCCTCCACGACGGGTTCTCGGATAAACGATTACGGTGGAAATGCTGTGCTGCCGACGGTGTGTACTGGTGGTCGGTTTAAAAATGCATCTTCCCGCTGGCCGTTGTATATAACTATGCGGTGTTTGTGTATCGGGGTCGGGGAATTATGTTTACACGATAAAATATGGAACACTACTACCGCCGAACAAACACCAGCAGCATTAGCTAGGTAATTGAATCCGAAAATCAGTAGGATTAAAAATAAATACACATACTATTTGTTACAATTCGTTTGTTTCGAAATGGACATTGAAATAAACTTGCTTTAAACCCCTGTTTAATAACAAGCAATGTGTTACAATTTCAAACACAAACACATCTATGAAAATTCAGTCACTACAACAGTAAGTTGAATGAATGTCCTAGACACAAGGCATGTCACTCTCACAGAATAAAGTGAGAAGACTCACAATTTATCTTGTGAGTCAATTCATCTACTCGATATATTTAAAAAACAGGTATTTAAGTACCTGTATCCACCAACCTAATTATATATTTATATTACTATTAAACCCAGAAGTCGGAAGTCCTGTCGGATGACAGGGATTTTGATCAACAGTCTTCAAGATTCTGCACCAAATGTCATAATGATAACGCGATTTCCTGATGCCTCATAATAGAAAATCTCTAACTGCTCCCACCGTACCTGTCACATCATGTTTTAGTGTTCTGCACTACAGTTCTAAATGGTAACGAGATATTCCTCAACATGACCAAGTTTCTTTGAATATCAAAGTGACAATAATGGGAAATAGGTTGCGTTCTCCCATCAATGAGATGAATAAGAACGGTATTAGCGTACCGCTGAGTAAAATAGCTTAAACCTTTTCTAAAATAAGCGACACTTGACCTGAAAACCATTCCTAGCAGACAAACTTACAGACGTGAGTGGAGGGGAACTTGATAAATGTACCTAAGATTACAAGAGGATCGGTGTTGTGACACCAAACCGAATTCCCTATCCACCGGGATGGTGGATGCTACTCTCTCGCGGGACTACTCTCGCGGGCGCTTCACGCCGATTGCCCAATATTTATGAACCTGACAGACCCCTTTCGCTCTATCTTCCTCTCGAATGCGTGCTTGACATTGACGTTGGGGTGTGATTTGTTGGCACGCCGTTACAGAAGGAAAGTGTTATTCGCACTCTTATCATCCTCGCTTTTTCTTCTCCAACCCTCATAACTTCACCGACAAGTCGTTATTCACTGTTAAATTCGTTAGCGTCAAACGCAAGCCGCTGGTAGGTCCCGCACCAGTAGCAGAGCCGAGACATTGAAGCACTGACATACGGTGCACGCGAAGAGCAGGGGGTTTATTTTTGTGTTCTACTGCGACGAGCCATCCTCAAGTCCACTGGCGCAGTTTAGCGAGATTATGCGTTTTTTGTTTTGCTTCTATTTTCACACTACAGCTTGTTTACCGCAGTCTCGTCACGAGATAAAATAAAATTTCAATGTGGAAAAACCTTGGTCGAAAACGAAGCTCCCACTGCCGTTGGGGTAAATGTAATGTAACTTGTTTATTTTGTTTGTTTTGTTTTTTGGTGAACGATGCAGAATGCAGTTTTGTTTTGATGACACAGGAGTCCCACGAAAACAGAAACACTTTTACGCCGTTATATTTAAACGTTTGAGTGTCAAGTTTATACATTGGGGAATGTGTGACGAAACTAGAAGGTTACACGTGTTGTATAATAGATGGAAAGGTCGTTTTAGTTCGCATTTAATTTTTGTGTACTTGCCAAAATAAAAGAAGAAAGCCAGTTTGATGATAAAGTACAACATAGAGGATATTTCAAGAACAAACACTGCGATAAAAAAAAGATAGACAGAACGGAATATTTTGTTAACTGAAATCGTTTGTAGACGTGTTTTTTTTTTTAGAATCAAGTCCCACAAAAATAGGTTTTAGCCATAAAGACTAGTGACAAATTTGAAAAAAAAAGATAAGCTGAAGCTCATCACAATCTCTTCTAACACACAAACTTCCCGCTAATACACTCTTGTCTAGATACTTTTTCTCAACTTCACCAAGCAAAATACTCCAGACGAAAGATTAGTCACGTTTTCAGCTAGCAGATGACTTTTGTCTAAGCTCCGTATGATGCGGTCTTGCTTTTTACAAGCATTTGCAGAAACTTGCTGAGTGTCTATCGTCTCAGAAAATGTTTGCACGTGCTAGTTCTGTAGTTGACTCCACCGATACAAACTTAACCCTGCACTCCAAGCAGTGGTTACACTGCTAGCAGATACTGCTTTTTTATCGAAAAATTTAACTCCAATAAATAAATAATAGATATGACCCAGTTTCAGCTAAAGAATCTCGCCGACAAGCACCGTGTACGAGTCGCTTTGTTTCTTTCTGTGTGGCACAAACACAAACGTACGCTCACAGACGATAGAGATAAAGAAGGGAAAATCGTTGCACTCGTTGGGGTACACTCGTTGACTTTGCCCCTTCCTACTAAAAGGGTTGGAAAAGTATTAGCTTTTCCCAGGTGGCAAATCAAGCGTTTTTGTTGTTGCGTTTGTTACCAACATAACAACTCAGGCGCGATGTGACACTGTATCTGTTAAGATATCGAACGCTTGCCGCCAATAAAAATGCATCGCTTTATCGATCCGTTTGTCGAAAACTTTCCACACCTGCGTCCGTCGGGATTGCTTCTCGTGGGGAGCGTGGTGGACCCACTAATTTGCTCTCACCAGCTGACCCAAATTGCTTCGGATGACAACGTCAACGGAACGGAGATTTCATATAATATTGATTCCTCCCTGCGAAGTTGCTGGCGCTCATTTCGGTGTGCATAAAACATAAAGCGCACTGGCGTGGTGGAATAATTGAAATTTTCCACCACACTCGGTGCGACAATCGATTGTGCGATTTTTTGTTTTTCGATGCATTATTCTGACTGTGAAAAAAATCATCAAACAGCTGGATACTTTAAATATAAAATTGGATAATTAAAATGCCCATCGATGTACATTAATATTTTATTTTTTTATATTTTTTTCCAACGTTCAAATGGATAGGAAAAAGTAGTGTGTAAATACCAAACAACTGCAGGACAATTATTTAACCATATACAAAAGTGCCTTTTAATTGTACTGCGGATACTGCTGCAGATGAGATTTTAACCCGAGATCGAGCAGGTAGTTATCGAGCAGGTAGATATCAACAATGATTGCTAAGCATCTTATGCTGAAATTGGAAGGAATAATTATTGATTTCGTCTTCTTATGACCGATTTGTTCTTCCTAGTTTTATGTACCCTAAAACAGAAAAATTCTTATTATTTTCTCCACTATTGAACACATCTCAACCGCAAACCGTACTTTAAATGGCTTTTGTTTTCTCTTTAACTCGAACGCTAAGCCTTCCTTTACCTGTTACTCATTGTTTCCTTTTCTTTCAGACTACGACGATGTGCATCCAATTATCATGCACCGTTCTCGTACACCATCGGTCCATCGTGCCGGTGGATGCATCACATTTTAATTTTAGCACACCAAATCCACTCAGTCAACCAAAAACGGCCCTAACTTTCTGCATGAATCACCCTGTGTAGCATGTAAACGTACTAACGTGCCTTTGTCTGCTGCTGCGGTTCGGTATCGATATAGCCAGCGGAATCTTCTTGTTCTGCTGCCCGTTTGGGTAGATTTCAAACCATCGGTTTGCACTGGTCCAATTCGCCAATATAAGCCTAATCACTGGCAAGGGCAACACACAGCTTACGGTAGACTGCTTCATTCTCGCTCGACAGGGGAACCATCTCGAGACCAATATCTCGTCCATCTTCAAGCGTACGGGCGCTGAGCGTACGAAAGCGCTGGAAGTCGAGAAGATATGTTGCTCTAATGGTTTCTCCTTCAAATGACCACCAGAGCCACAAAACAAAGAGCATCAGCCAGTGTTCGTCTCCTGATGAATCATGCCGATGTGATGATGGTTGTTGTTGTTGTTGCTGTTGACGCTGGAGCGGATTGCACACTCGAGGCAAGGTGAACATACCTCGAGAGTGTACAAATAATGTGAAGTACGGCAGTGGAAAAACAAAACGGTTACAAACACAGCGCAAAAAACGCACTGCTAAAAGGGAACGTTCGTCCGGGCGGTCCAAACGAACGGAGCAGAAAGGTAAGCGCGATGCGAGAGCACTCGATTTCCGGCTGGACGATTCCGACAGGTTTTGTTTTCGCTAAACTTTGCCCGCGATCATCGACGACGAGATGAGTCACAGAAGCGTCACAAACACGATTGTCGTGTCGTAGTGGCACTTCTCTAGTGAAGTGTCTTTAATTTCGTTGATTTATTTATGTCATAAGGAATGTTGTTGTAAATAATTCTATAAAAATTGGGTCTTCTTAAAAAAATAATCCTCAAATTTTAGTATTGGCTATTTTGTACAGCCTTCCTTTCAACATTTTTACATCTTTACCATATCCCAGCATTCAACAACAAAAAAGGGTTTCAATTAATTGCCATTGCTTTAAATTAACGTCCTCAAACCATACGACGGCTCACGGTTGCACCAGAAATGGTGTGTGGGTCTTTACAACAGAATACGTCCACAAACAACTCATTAGCGTTGACTTGCCCGAACCGTACGCTAGACGGTCTTCTAACCATCAAATAGCCCGATCTCCACATACATCACCCGGCCACAAGCTAGTTCCCAGTTTTTGTTTTTTTTTTTTGCTCAGCCTCATAACAGCCCAAACACAAATGCAACGATTCTGATACGAATCGCAAACAGAACCATCGTTGCGCCAAGTAGCACTACCAAGTCCTCTGTAGTTATGGTTTTTCTTTTCATCTTTCTTATCCCCAGCCCACCGGGGTTTGTTCAACGGTTGTGCGCTGCTTGTGTCGCTGACGGATGCAAACGCAGTGCGAGAGAGCCCACGGAAAATAAATGCGTTCGAGGTCGTGTTTCGCTATGAACGGGAGGTCGCAGCTTTTATTCTGGTTTCTATTTCTTCAAGTGGGCAAAGCATAACGGTTCTAGGCAACATCGATCACACCACCGCCCAACGAACGGTGCGCACACCAACATCAACGGCATTCAATTGCTGGCATCCTACTGGCCGCCGCCGCCTCCATCGGTTCAACTCGTGCAAGAGTTTTTTCACCTCACCGGCTCGTTTGTGGCCGGTGGACGCAGTTTGCCGTTTTTCTTCCAGTTGCGACGAACGACGCATACGGTGCACTTTTGCTGCTGGAATGTCAACAGCGGTTGGTGAGTAAAATGTTGCCCTGAATCGTGCCCACACCTGGTTATTGCTGCTGGTGTGCGCAGGAATGATTGATATGTAAGCTAAAAGCGTCCAATCGTAATCCAAGCGAAGATTTCTTTAGAACACAGTTATATATTTAGTGAAAATAAAAGAAATAGTTTAAATTGAAGGTTGAAAATCATGTATACAAAATTGCGTTGCGCTAACTTGGGATTGTTAATCGTTTAAAGGAACAGGGAGCAGATTCCCTCCCCGTTGATGATTAACTAAAAAACGATCGAAATTCAAAAACAAAAGAAATAAATAAATACATTGATACTTTGTTTCTGTGACTTGGAATTTTACTTGGAATTAAAAACTGAATTATAAATTTTTGAAACATAATTTAAACCAATTCTATTTTATTATTAAAGAAAATATAAACAACTCATTTTTTTATTCTTCTCGTCTGGCTCCTGTACCACAAGCGATCTAGATCTGTTTTATCGTAAGTTGAGTGAACAATTTATAAAATTAAATTATTAAAGGCAACATCTATTTCAGTTTCAGTTTTACATCACGTATGATTTGTGCCAGGTCTTCTGTGATTTTAATTCACAAATATTAGTTAAGCAAAACACGCAATTCAAAACATACATTAAATGATAGTTTTTGTTATTGAAAAATGCTTTTTATCAATCTATTGAAACAAATGAGACCATTTGCTAATTAGAACTATATTTTCGATTACGATTTGTAAAAAAAAAACTAATAATTTGGATTCTTTTCGAGTGCGAATACGCTTCGATATACAGGAGGGCCATCTTGCTCCATCATCCCGTACATGTACGCGAACACGTATGTATGTTTACTGTTGATTTGGATGAGATCATCTCTTCCACCTACGAATGCCTATCCGTCTCACATCATCGTCCAGCAATAAGCCTACAACAATACAAAGACAGCCAAAGCGCGAATCGATTCATCCGATACCTTCCCTAAAAAGGGATAAACCACATCCTGCCAAGCACGAATGCATTACGGTACTTTACGGCATGGACATGCGTGTGATTGATGCGATTAACATTAAGCGAGAAACATGCGAAACAAGACAACCAAACAAAACACTCAAACCTCCTGGACATACAATCCACACAAACAATTCAATATTGAACCTCAATACTTGTTTACTTTCACCGGCCCAAAGACGGTACTTTTCATGTACAAAAATGCAACAGCTCTGTCAACTAAAATGCATTTTTTAAAGAAATTTGAGAAAAAACTTTAAAATAATGTATCTTATTTTCATAAATACTATCTCTTCTCAAATACGAAGAAAATAAATACGGTTAATTGTTAAAGAAATTAAAAATAATCATACTTATTTTCCAAAAGCGTCTAATACTCCAATCGTCTAACAGCGGTGTGAATAATTGTGCAAAACATACCTGTAACGATAAATTAAACAAAAAAACATAAATTAACACACATTGTTATTATGAAAGCCAGCAAATTATACGAGACACAAGCGACAAACATTTAATCAAGGTGATCGGGTAACGTGAATGTTTCGACGTACAATTATCTCAACCAAAACAGTCATTAACAGATCTCCACTCCCAATTAGCTAATCTCCGGACGAAGCTTGAACGCTTCCAGCTAATAAAAGCAGGACTGAACCGAAGCTGAATGGAATCGTAAAAGAAAAACAACAACAAAAGATTTAGTTTACAGCCAGCTTCCTTTCCTTACATCAGCGCCACACTCTTCAATGTCACGGGCGCGTGTAGAATGTACATCCGTTGGCCGAAAACGATTTGTGTCTTTTCTAGTGGTTTTGTGAAACTGTTTTGTCGCAAGCCACATCAAACAATCGCAGTACTCTCTACTCCAACTGGCTGGCATTTTTTATTCCGACCTTGAAATCGAAGCGCCTTGACAGCGAGCATTCAGATCTTGCCGTGGTGTCTCTCGTCGATGCCGTCAATCCCGAGTCACGACATTTCTGCTGCCGTGCCGTTAGTGTCGCACCGGCCTTGACGCACATGGCGTCCCCATTCCTCCATTTGCGCTCAACAGCGAGATGCATTTGCAAAACCGATTTATAGCAATCGAACGTTGGCAATAGGACACAGCGAACTTTCTGCACTGAACCGAACGAATTGAGCCAGCCCGAAGCCTCACATACTCACCACCAGCACGGAATGTGAATTTAACGCGCGCGACTACGGGACCAGAGTTTCCAAATGGATTTGTGCTAATCGTTTTATGGCCACCAGTGTTCACTTCTCGCTGGTTCTAACGCCAGTATTGCTGCTAAGTGGGGACCGCTGTAGGGTTTAAAAATAGAGCTTCCACCACTGCCCGCAGTGGAGGTCGTCGTCGTCAGTTCGCCAAATAATCGAATTGCTAGTCTCACATTTCGTGTACCCTTTCGGCTAAACGTAGCAACGTAAACAGAGAAAAGCGGCCAAAGCGAATACCACGAATGTTTTCGCGTAAGGAAATAGGTAAACTGTTTAAACAGCTCCGAAATTCCATTCAGGCATGCTAGCGCTAAACAATTTATCAGTTATGCCGCTTGCTTAGGTTGATTTGTAGTGTGACAAATTTGCCGTAAATTACTCACATTTCATATCTTCAATAGTTTTATTAGAGATTAGGGATGTATGTACACGCGGCCTGGCTTCCATGTATCTGAGGGTAAATTTATTTTTTCATACATTTTGTAAATTACACACGGATCCTCTTTTGACAGCCATCAAACAAATGTGAATTATAATTTTAACACAAATATTTGACCCAACAGTACCAGAAGTACACAACATAAAATTAATGTTTCCCTTTTCGCTAAAGCAAGATCACACAGACCACAAATGTCTACAGCGAAGCAGCTTCTCTCTCTCTCTGTGACATATTGTGTCACAATAAAAAATGAACCAGCACCTTCTACGGAAAAGAATGCGGACGTTGGAAAATAAGCAGACACCCCGGGATGCACTGCATTTTGTCATAGGATGTTGCTTATTGCTGCAGTTTATCGAGACAGGTTGAGAAACCAAACAAAACGAAACAAAAAAACGCTCGACTTATTAAGCATGCTCTGTAAGAAAAAAATGTTCAAATTAAAACACATAAAATACCACGAGGGAAGCGAAATGTATGAAAAAAAGACGAAAGAGCGTAATAACACATTTCTTCGAGTCAACTGCCTCCGCTTAATATATGCACGCAGTTTTTGGAGCTAATGTGAGCAGCGTGTACCCCAATGGAACGGGTGCTTTCACGCTTCTGGGTGCGTATGTACAGTGACATTTCCTTCCCTGGAAGGACAAAGGACATGATGTATCTGAGTGAGTACACACCCAAAAAACAAAAAACAAAGTACGAGTCTTTATAGCGAAAAAAAAACTTGTAACGCATGTGATCGGATGCGACAACACGGAATGCTTACTGACATGCAGAGTCAGGCGCAGACAATCGTTCACACTGCATCCATCACCACATGTTGGTGCATACGGATGGAAGCATTTTTAAGATCGCATTGCCATTTTCCGTAACATTTATTATGGGAGTCACCAGCTGTTTCCAGTGGCAGGCAATCCAGCATCCTACTTGGAGACTTTGTTGTACGGTGAAGGTACTAAAGCAGTACAGCAGGAAGTAAAGCTGTAGAGTGAAAGAACACAATAATATCCAGTTGCTCCCTTCGTAGTGGAAACGAACAAGTGCAAAATACTTACCCCCCCAAGCAAACACACCTTAATCGAGACTCGTAAAAGATCTGATCCTCAACGCAGCTCCCAGCTTCAAGCCAGTTCGATCGAGCTTCCTGTTAACAGGTCTACCCCGCCAGCTAAAACACCAGCAACAACAGTACACGATCGAACAAAATCGAACAAATGAAACAAAGCAAATCGATCCTCTAAATCCTCCTAGAGCGTTCAGCGAAACCTTCAACTAAAGACCTGCCTGGGAGGAAATGCAACAAAATGTCAACGGCTTCTCGTCGTACGTATCACGTTCGTTCGCTCGGTACCTAGTCCCCGCTTGGTTAAACTCGCTTCGGCGGCACAACCGAATGGGAAAGAAAACGGGTTAAAAGTGCAACACTCGACACTGCAGCATTGCTGCATTAGACGCAATGTAGCGGATAGTAAGTAACAGTGACGACGCGTCTGGACGACGCCAATTTGCACCGTCGACCGAGAGCCCGTTACGCAAAACCTTCGGGACATTTTATGGTTGAAAACCTCGCCACGAAAGTAAACATGCGCTTGCAATGGGGTCAGATATTATTTTACATGCTACAGGTGACATAAAAATGGAGAGTGAAATCATGCTAATGCACTAAGGCTGGTAAAGGCACTAATCTTATCGTGGAATTATAAGTTTGAAAGTAGTTTTACGTTATGACTTTCGCTTTTTTTTTGAATAGGGAAAACCAGAAAAAACACGTATTATTTGGCATATAAAAATGTGCACGTTGGCAAAACATGAAAAGTTCAAAAACTATCCATAACAAGAGGATCAATATAGTAATTAGATAAGTATAAAGAGCATGAAGCTAAATAAGAACGTTAATCAATAAAGCAAATACTAAATCATTTGCACAGTATTGCTATTACTTACACAATAGCAATCATATCATCAACTTAAGCAATCAAATGTCCAGACGAGAAAACTCAAGAAATTTCGAATACTTGGATACTCGCGACACTTTTAGAAGAGCATCCCGTCTATTTGAGTCGAAGAAGTCCTTGGATTCCTGATGAACAAACAAGGTGAATCAGAACTACTCAATTGCATAGGAACTTAGATTTTGAGAGAATAGCTTTTGTCTACGTTTTATTGAGTTCAAATATTAAAACTGCATGGTCAACTCGTGCCTCGAAAAACATCTCATCTTGGCTAGTTTTGGAGAGACCTTGAATCAATCGTATCTGATAACCGTAACAAACTTCCAATTTACATATTATAGAGGAAGTAAATAATGGCGACTCCTTATGGCGAGTTTTGAACTCGCTCGAGAACTGAACTCTTGGAGCAGGCAAACGTAATGTAATTTTGGATGACTAATTGCTACTTTGAACATTGTTTAAACAAAAGATAATAAAAAAACAAGAATTTAACTTCAATCCAATGTTGTACCTTTAATCCATCAAGTCTTGGACAATCCTTGGAAAGTATTGATGTTTCATGTCCGTAGAGCATAATTGTCCCGAACACAGAACCCAAGACATGTCTGCTGCATGTCGTTACAAGATGCCACATCGTAGCAGTATCAGTCAAACGTTAATTTGCTGCTCGTTATTCACACAACAACTCCAACACACAAAACAACCTTCCCTATCTCATCGTGAATCGCGGTTAAGATTAGGGGCAGTTAGGTTAAATGAAGTTTCGGTTCACCGACATCTCACGCGAGCAGGCACACACGTGCGAGTCGCTGAGGGCCAAGCGAACAAGCGCAGCGTGTGCAGTACACGCTGTCAAAAAGAGCAACCAGAACGTCAAGAAAAATCACTGCCGACTGTCGGCGGCTGCATAAGCACTCTCCTGCCAAGTGTTTTTTTCCATCACCGCCAATGAGCAAGAAGCGTGTAGTGTTGTGTTCGCTTAATCTGATTTTCAAAATCCTCCCAATAAACATGGCAGGAAAAAATTCTCTTCGGCAAAACTGTATCTTCGCACGTACCATTCGTCATAGTATGGTTGTTAAAACACATCCAAGCACAAGCTCGCATCTGCCTCGGTTGATGATTCACGCTTATTAAGATTTATGCGCGTGCTTGCATCGGTCGGCTTCCCATTCGACACTGACATTGACGACGTTTGATAGGCTTTTTAAACCGGTGCCCAAAGCAGCCCTTTCCGGAGGGCAATCGAATAGCCTTAGATGCGTTCTTGTTTCCATACTGCCAAAGGGCGGTTCTCATCAAAAAGAGAACTTTTCTTTAAAAAAGAATTAGTCACACGTCCATTGCGCTTGGTGTTGCATTTTGAAAAGAGGAAAGCAGACAAAACAAATACTTCACACACAAGATTGTATGCCATATTGGCGCTCATACGTTCATGGGTTTGCGTAAAAATTGCCTTCCAGCACGCTTCTGGAATAATGATGCAAAGGTACATTTGCGGCGTCTTCCGCCTTCCGTATGTTGCTGAGACCTTAAAATACACCCCGACGCATGCCAATAGTGTTTCTTTTTTCTTGTTCTTCTCGCGTTGAAGCTGATCTTATCCTGTCTCGCTCAGGATTTGAGACCGGCGGAGGCACATCACAGCCAAAAGGCCACTACGACGACAAGCGCTATCCGCAAAACGCAACGAGCACACGGACCGGGACACCACCAATTTCGATTTCATTCCAGCTGGTTCACGGCTAATCGCTATGCCGCAGCGGCATTTTCGACATCTTCACAATCGTTTCCCAATCGAAGCATAACGCCCGCAGGGCATGCTCCCAAAAGAAAACGAAACATTCAAACGAGCGAGATGAAAGGAACCAAAAAAAAAAAACAAAAAC
Source organism: Anopheles rivulorum (assembly GCA_018908115.1). Classification (NCBI taxonomy): domain Eukaryota; kingdom Metazoa; phylum Arthropoda; class Insecta; order Diptera; family Culicidae; genus Anopheles; species Anopheles rivulorum. The sequence goes on from STHB01000010.1 coordinate 3,736,680, forward strand.
GTTCCACCGTCCGACTTCTTTTTGCGCTGGAGGCACCTGGTCTGCTAAAGGAAGGAACCGGTTTGTATTATTTTTTTTTTTTCGGGAGTACGCGTCTCACAGCAAAAGGCTCTTTTTTTCGTGTGTTTCTAGCCAGACCTTAGATTCCCTTCCGGCTGCCGGTGTGGATGTGTTTTCGGTGGAACAGGTTTTCTTCGCTGCATAACCCACCCAACCCGGTGCCGATTCGTTGGCTTCGCGCTGACCCGGGCGCTTCGCTAATGTGCAAAGCCTTTGCCCACGGTCTTATGCACCCGTTCTTTTCAGCAAAAGCTAGAGCTTTACCTTCCCTTGCAATGTTGGCCGGAAGCGACTATCGAACATTTCTTTTTTTTTATCGACTCACTGTTTTCTCGGCCGTTCGATTGGCTTTACGCCCGAACGAGGTCAAACCATCAGCATACGCGCGGGTATTCGGTGGGGAGACTATCAGTTCATGGATCTGTTTCCATTTCCAACATTTCCAACATTTTACCATGCCTACTTCCGACCTACAATAAAATGGAACTTAAACTAATCGCCAAACCTGCGGGAAAAGAACTGTGCAGAGCGAACTGTGGATATGCAATACGCTAATCTTCACCCCTTAAATGTGCTCGTTGGCCAAGGTTACCTTGTACAGATGGACGGACAAAGCCTGCACCCGAGGTAAAGCACAAAGAAACCGAATGCGAATCGATCGCATTATTCGTATTGTAGCCCCTTTTACTGCCAAGCTCATCTAATAAGATCTTCGATTGCACAAGAAAAAAAAAACACAAAAGGTAATGTAACCCAAATATGCACAAAAACAAAACAAAACAAAAACACAATCCAAAACCCTTAACCTATCCCCAACGGCGCCGTCTACACCGAGCGCTAAATGAAGCTTTCAAGCGGAAACGAAACTAAAACCAACCATCGACCAGTGGCGTTGCAGTTCAATGAGTTTTCATCCTATCCCAGCAAAACAGCTAAAACTGGGTGACTTACATCGGACCCGCTCGGAACGTATGTGAATCGGAAGTTGCGGTACGTGAGCGAAACCAAACACAGTCGGTAATGTGCGTTAGAAAATAAAACCCGTAGACGCACATGGAATAATGTTAGTTTTTAGCGGCGAAAATGTAAATTATATGCTTCACCGCTTGGTTTTTCACGATCATGTGGTGAGTGCGAGAGATGGAACCTTACCGAAATACGATCGATGAGGGCATTTCATGACCAAACGTGAAATGGCTAACATACATTTAGAAGGTTCCATTATTTGCCTTTCCCCTTATATTGCTTTGTACTAGTTTGAATGGTTTGTGTTTAAATAAACTGAAAAAATGAAACAATATTTCATATATGCAACATGAAAGTATTTGTGTTTACTTTCATTATACTTATTTAACATATATATTATTTGTACAATATGTACAATTACATAAATTAATTACTTCACAACGACCATAACGACCAGATTTAGCATAACACCAGATAGCAGTGTCAATCAATTCCAAACCAATTCTTGACCATACCGTCGTCAGATTTGAGATTTTTAGCCTAAATTATCATATACGTCGCTTTACGCTCATAATATTTAACCGGAAAGCGGTCCCACCGCAGGATAATAATTTTTATCAAATTTATAAGATGCAGTAGGTAGTAATTCTCACAAAATTTTAATAAAATACTTTCATATTTAGATTGCGTAATCCAGATAAAATACTCCAATAGTTATTAAAATGTGAAAAATATTCCTCTTCATTACAGAAAAAAGAAGAAAAGAAAAGGCAAATTTTAATTGATGATTTGCGTCAGTTTTAAAAATTCAATAAAAACCTAACTGAATTTATTACAAGTTTCTGCACTTTCGTCTGTTCCATTGACTAAATATCCTTTGACAAAATGACCAACAAAACCTTTTTGCTGTTCATGTATCCCTTTCGCTTGCTCCTTTTCGCGGCCTGACACACATTTGTCACTCACAGTAAAAAGGTAAAGTGACAAACGCTGTTACACACCCGCTTCACTGTATGCAACTGTTCATGTGCAAACAATCAGTACAAACATGCTGACA